>JAMPIV010021327.1:0-76208 GCA_024509875.1 Oreohelix idahoensis
CCCCCCCCGGATGTTTAAGCACAATCCTGGAACATTTACACAGCCCAAAGGGACTCCCTATCAAACAGCGAATCATCCTGTGATCTGATTCAGAACCAATGAAACTGCTAATCAGATCAAAAAGTCGCACGGCTTCTCAGTTTTTGGTGTGTTGTTACAGCATGTTAATGGCGACCTCAAACACCGACTCGTGCGACTCAGTAACAGAAAATACACTTACGTTTGGAGTGTCAACATTCCTGCATTATTCACCGGGGGGACCTCGCTTCGAGTGATTATCATGAGTTTGGAACCCCTCAAGGACGGCACTCGGTTGGGGGCCTAGATGTTCAGTAACTGACGATGATGTGAATGAAAGAGGCGGTGCCTACGTGGCTTAAGCAGTCAGTCAGAAGAGTTTTTTCTCCTTCGCTCGGAATCCAGACATTAGTTGAAGCGGCTGGGACACCTGCACTGAATATCGGTGAGGAACTGTCACGAGAGGGTTGATTATTATTGGAAATTATAAAAGTACTCCTGGACACCAAAGGTTATCAGGTTAGTTACCAAGGATGTGCCAGATAAGAGACTGGTCTTATAAGTAATACCCACTTTCTCATGGAAAAGATGTAATGATGTATAGATACAACAAAGGTAGGATCAGCTGTATAAGTTCCTAGAGAAGATGGTAATGTTGTTACTTTTAGTTTATCTTGCTCTCTCCTGATTCCTCTCTGTTAATGTTATTTTTATTTTTATTATTATTAGCTCTGCTAGGGGTATTAACTTAAATATCTACACAACTAAGTATAACTGTAACTTAACTTAAATAATTTAAGTATGTCTTGATGGTAAATATTTACCAATTTATTTTTACAAGATTTTCTTTTTCTGCTTGAAAAAGCTTTCAAGAAAACTCCAACATTCCAAATTACATTTTTTTAATAAATTAAACATTTGAAAATTTGTTACCAAAAAATTTTCAAAGTCCTTAGAATTTTGGTTGTAAGGTTTCTCTTCTGAATGAAACTCACTCTTGTTAGCCAATATACAAAGGGAAAAAAAATATTATAAAAACACTGTTAATTTCTACTGCTCTCCCTGATTAAGAGGCTGATTTTCAATGGAGATAATACACTTGCCACACCATGTTTTCATACATTTTAATTTTACTGTCGGTAATCCTATGTGAGTGACATGGAAATTTTCTCTACAACAGTTTTTAAGCATTGTTTGACCACTCTTTCTGTCTAAATTGAAATGCGGTTTTCCACTATTGTCACTATGAAGGATAAGATTCCTAAATGATAAAACTTCCTCCAAGGCACGTAGGGTACTTGATGGTCTGGGCCTTGAACTCAAAAGGCGCTTGGCACCAGGAGTTCCCTCAGTAGTGGGATGAATTTTTTTTGTGTGGTTGGGTTGACTGGTTATTTAACATGTAATATCTTATTTGTTTGTAACACATTATTATTGTCCACCACTATACGCTTTCCATTTAGATGTAGGGGATGTGAGACAGTTTTCAGACATATGTGCAAGCTGACCGCACAGGGCACAATAGCATGTAACTTAATACAATCCAGTTCACCGTGAATATTTCTTACTATCTAATTCCTTTGTTGTAGTTTATCTGTCCATACATATTCGCCTCCATAACATGTTATTGAGGTCGGGTGTGTATAAATTACTAAGTGGTATTCACTAAATTACAGTTTTTAAAGTAATTCTTTTCATTCTTTTCTATGTTCCTGATGTGTGGTCCACAATTCCTTCGAGAAATTAATGTTCTTTAAATAACTTTTCTAAAACTATCGACAATCTACTCTTGCTACCTCATTCTACAATTTATTTGAAATAACTATACACAGGGTTTTGGTTTTGCCTCCAGAAATTTACACCAGTAGTTCAAATCTACATCTGCACACTTCCTAACGCACACTGTAATAGTCCAATAGGAAATTCTTTAATATATAGTTATATTATATTATATATTTATTCTATATTGATATATATATATATCTTAGCTTTATATATTTTTATATATTTATATATATATATATATATATATATATAATATATATACATTCTTTCTTACCCTCAGGGCACATACAGTCAAGCTGTTAATGGTTATATTTGGTCTACATCTCAGATACAGAGGCAGAGGCACTCTTCATTAACACTTTTGCGCTCGGCTGTGATTTTTCAAAATGTCTTATTGCCTGCTCTAATTTGCATTTAAAGCGGATGGTCTTTTATAGGTCAATCCGTCGACAGAGCATAAACAGTTGACGAAATGCGTGTTTGAGTTCCTAAATATGTATGCACCAAATTTGTCTCGATGTGCAAATATGAAAAACTAAGATTTTAATTATCTTCCTTATTCCAGGAGCGATTTTATTCATCTAAGGCTTAAAATATGCCCTGAATTAATCTTCATCCATCTAAATAATTAACTTTATATTACATTCATTTGTTTTATTCTATGCGTAGCCCAAACAGGCAAAATTTTTGACTTGGCTGATGTCTCGATACATTCCACTCGAGATTTCTCCAGTAATATAATACTTTCCGTGGAGGTCTTTGCGCCACATTTAGTAGGATGAACTTCTTTCCTATGTGTGATTTCTTGACCTCTGCCAGGTGCCCGTACTTACTCGCTCATACGGTCTGTTTGTTAACCTTACATAATTCAACGGGTTTGCACAGATTATTTGAGATCACTTGCTGAATTATGCATGCTATAATCGTTATTTGTAAACAACCGCATAAAGACGGCGTTCGGTCTATTGGGGTTCTTGTTATCCTTATAGTATTTATAAAGTATGGGCATTCCGTTTGGGTAAAGAAATGTTCGGGTTGTGATTCATGTCTTCATGACAAGGACTCTTATGTTGGGAAAAGTGATTATAGTGCTTTACATTCCTTATTTGTGCAATCTTGGGTGTTAATTAAAAAAAATTATATCTGTAGGAGTTTATATGTGTGTGTGTGCGGTTTGTGTGTGTGTGAGGACGAATATTATGTTGATGTATACGATCGTTTTTATTGGACTAACCTTTATTGAGCGTGATTAAGAAGCCTTTTATGGCACCACACATTGTATTTGTTTTGTGCATCCGGCAATGTGATTCTGTCGTTATCTGTTATACGAGTTTAATGCGTTAGTAGAAAAGTGTGTATGACCTTACTAACATAATGGGTGGCTGGGTTTTTTTATAATTTACCGGTTGCGGTTGTTTATAGTCTCAGTCCAACTTTGATTTTCCTTATTGGGATTTTCATACAATAGTTTAGCCATGTAGAACAGTTGTTAAAGGATGGAAGTTCAGCTAGAATCCTAATTTAGGGAGCTAAACACTAATAAAGACTAACTTTTAAGAAGAAAACTTTCTAAGGCTAACAGATGACAACATGGATATGCTAAGTAAGCAGCCGAAAAAAGAATGAAGAAATGTAAAAAGATGGAAAAGGACCCATTTACTCTTTTGTTACCTTTATCTGGACGATAATGAATTGGGAAGGTAATTCTTCTAAACGCACAGAAAAGAAAAGGGAATTCAGCCATGCTGTCATAAGCTATCTCCTGATTAGTCCGGTCGCAGATTTATCTCTCCGTACCGGAAAGTAACCGGTTTGATTACGATATAGTTAAGGAGATACTGCTTTGGATGTGCACATGGTTACCGCACTCATTTTCAGGGACCATGTTCTCCTAATATGGATACAATACTTTCCAGGTGACTGTGCTGGGCATACTAATTGTCCACCGTTGGTGT
Source organism: Oreohelix idahoensis (assembly GCA_024509875.1). Taxonomy (NCBI): domain Eukaryota; kingdom Metazoa; phylum Mollusca; class Gastropoda; order Stylommatophora; family Oreohelicidae; genus Oreohelix; species Oreohelix idahoensis. Next base: position 3,759 of record JAMPIV010021327.1, read on the forward strand.
TACCGCCGGGCATTAGTTATGCTTCGGCAAGGGTTAAGGATGAGGGCCAGTGATTCGATTCGTTTAAGTAATAGTAAAAAGAGTGTGGAAAAATGGTATTTAGGAAAAATGATTTAGATTGCGATACAGACTGTTTGACTTTTAGTCTGTGAAGAGAGATAAAATGTTGCATAGAGATACTTTTCTAAAAAGGAGGAAACTCTGTAAATCAACGGGTTGGTGCAAACAAGGCTGAATTAACTTAAGCAGGTTTGGTGAGTCCACAGACTATGGTTAAGAAACTTAGCAGAAGAAGATTTTTAGTTTTAGCCTTAAAGAAGAAGACGTATAAGCTTAAGGTAAATTATCAAATGGAGACGAACGGAGAATTAAGTCCCATGTAGGTTTTAGTGAGCCTGAGAAGGAAAAAACGCACGGGAAATGATAGCTGAGGGGAGTTTTAAATAACAGAAGACAGTTCAATGAAGTTCGCCTACGTTGGTAAATAAGCGTGAGCATAGATTTTTTCAGTGAGTGGAAATAAGGCGGACCAATCGTATTTTAACTGAAAAACAAGGGGAGAATCAGCTGGAGAATGATTAGAAGAGAGAACAAGTTACGGCCGCGCTAGTTGAGCGATTTGTGTTTTAGCAGTCCAGGTTTTGAGGAAACCGACGTGGCAAGATTGTTTTCTTTTTCTGCCGGGTTCTCAAGTGTAAAACACCTGTGGGATGACAGAAGTTTTTTCCTAAATAGTTTATTAGATCTAGATTGAATAGCGTAGCAATTCAGGAGATTAGAAAGAACTTGTGAGTGAAAGTATAAGTCTAGCATTAGGAGTGATAGTAGGGATTGTGATTATTGTGAGGATTCTGTGTGATCACAGTAAGTACGCTCTCGTCTCTCAAATTTTTTTGTAGAAGAAATGTTTCGAGAAATCCAGATGAAATACTACAAGGGTAATGAAGCATACAATTAAGCAAGCTCATGATGAGAAGAAATGCTAATGAAAGTACAAGATTAACTATCAAAGTGGATAACTTTTATTGACTAAAGTATAAGAGTCTAAAAGAGGAGACATTAGAAAGGGAACATTAATCTGATAGCCAACATTAGGCTTTTGCACAATATTAATTATGAGACATCGTCATGATAAGTATGACGAGTAAGAAACTGAAGAGTAATGACATTTTGGCGCGATAACTCATGCCTTTCTCTCAAGTGTAAGTATATGGAGGCTGTCAAAGATGCATCTAATTATTGATTTTGCTTGTATGAATTATGAGGCTGATTGTACTAAGAATAATTGAGATAAACCTGGACAGAGTTAGTCAGGAGGGAATAAAGCACACAATAAGTTAAAGAGGCGCTTGGAAGAGGCCTGAGAGGATATGAAGCACTGAGGAATAATTTGCGTGGACTAATACATGAAATTGTTTGTAAGAAGAGAATCATATGTATACACATGAATAGCAGTATAACCCCGGGACAATATGAAATGATTAGTAATGGAGAATTGTACCATATGCCTCCTATTGTTTAAATGGAATTTTTGATATGTATATAAATCAGTTTTATTTTGATGGACACCATATAAGTCGGGCTTAGTCTGTAAAGGGTTGTTGATTGGAAGTGTAAACAAGGTGGTTAGCATTGAGAAAAAGAAAACCATTATACGAAAGATAGCCACTGAGAGTAACAACAATGAAGGAATAGAACAAGCCAAGGGTTTGGAAATAAGACTGGACCCATATCTCATCCAGGAATTGTCATCTCTGGCGGTGATGGCCAGTGCATAAGATCTTAACCTACTTGGAAGATATACCACAAAGAGAAATAACATCTTGATGATGATATAGCTAGGGCCTGCCATCAGTTACCTAGTTAAATAGATCGCCACATAGTAACATTGAGAAGAGGTAGCGCTGTTACACTAAAGTACTATTGAATGTTTGCATTGATGTCTCGGGAAACGTTAGGGATTTTGATGTTTTGATCGGACTGCACCCTGACAGATGATAGTGCTATCATTGTGTACCCTGACCTGCTAACCATCTTTGAAAGAGCAAAAAATCTCGAGGCCATTAATGTGACGACAGAGTTGGGCATACAATACAAGACAGTGCATCCGGGCACCCCGTGCACAATGAGTTAGTACCACAGAGCTCAGAATTCTTGTGTCACTTATGCTAAGTTTCGGTTAAAGACTATTTCTCAGCTCGCGGCTCCGTACATTGTACGATAGGGCCCAGGCTGGCTATGCAAGAAATAATAACACAAGAAATGGACAGGAACAACTGTTAGATGAACGCTCAGACAGAAAGTTGGTAATGACAGGAACAACTGTTAGACGAACGCTCAGTTCAAAATGTTTGGTGTGATGACAGTGAACAAATGTTAGAACGATCGCTCAGATAGAAGGTTGATGATGAACAGGAACAACCGAGGGGACGATCGCTCATTCAGAAAGGTTAATGATGACATAACAACTGTGTTAGACGATCGCTCAGATCAGAAGGTTAGTGATGACAGGACAACTGTTAGACGATCGCTCAGTTCAGGAAGTTGGTGATGACAGGAAAAAAAAAAAAAAAAAAAAAAACAACTGTTAGACTGTTAACGATCGCTCAGTCAGAAGTATGTGATACAGAACAACTGTTAGACGGTCGCTCAGTCAGGAATTTTTTTTGGTGATGACAGAACAACTGTTAGAACGATCGCTCAGTCAGAAAGGTATGTGATGACAGAACAACTGTTAGACGATCGCTCAGTCAAAAGGTTGGGTGACAGACAATAACAAATGTTAGACGATCGCTCAGATAGAAGGTTGGAGAAGACAGGAACAAAAACCGTTGGACGATCGCTCATGCTCAGAAGGTTAATGATGACATGAACAAATATTAGACGATCGCTCAGTCCAGAAGGTATGTGATGTCAGGAAAACAACTGTTAGACCGGTCGCTCAGTCAGGAAGTTGGTGATGACAAGGAAACAACTGTTAGACGATCGCTCAGTCAGGAAGTTGTTGATGACAGGAACAACTGTTAGACGATCGCTCAATCAGAGGTATGTGATGACAGGAACAACTGTTAGACTCGGTCGCTCAGACAGGAAGTTGGTGATGACAGGAACACACCAGTCAGACGATCGCTCAGACAGGAAGTTAGTGATGACAGGACAGGAACAACTGTAAAGCGATCGCTCAGTACAGGGAAGTTGGTTATGACAGGAACAACTGTCAGACGATCGCTCAGACAGGAAGTTGGTGATGACAGAAACACTGTATAGACGATCGCTCAGGACAGAAGGTATGTGATGACAGGAACAACTGTTAGACGTCCCTCTCAGACAGAAGTTGGTGATGACAGGAAACAACTGTCAGACATCGCTCAGGGGACAGGGAAGTTGGGGGATGATCCTGGTAAAAATTGTCAGACGATCGCTCAAGAACAGGGAAGGTTGATGATGACAGGAACAACTGTCAGGACTGACTCAGCCCTCAGACAGGAAGTTGGTGATGACCAACAACTGTCAGACGATTCGCTTCAGACAGAAGGTTGGTGATGACAGAAAACAACTGTTAGACGATCGCGTCAGACAGGAAAAGTTTGATGATGACAGAACAACGTTAGAGCGATCCGCTCAGACATGAAGTTGGTGATGACAGGAACAACTGTTTAGACGATCGCTCAGTCATAAAAATCGGTGATGACAGGAACAACAAGTTAGAAGATTGCCAGACAGGAAGTTGGTGATCGACAAGGAACAACTGTCAGACGATCGCTCAGACAGGAAGTTTGGTGATGACAGGAACAACTGTTAGATGATCGCTCAGACAGGAAGTTGTTTATGACAGGGAACAACTGTCAGACGATCCGCTCAGACAGGAAGTTGGTGATGACAGGAACAACTGTTAGACGATCGCTCAGACAGGAAGTTGGTGATGACAGGAACAAACTTTTGGAATTATGGATAGTGACGTCATGTTGTTAAAAACATAATTCTTCTTCTTTCTTGGATCCTTAACCCCCTGACTGACAAATCATTCAGTTGCCTTCATGAATAGTGGCGTCTTGTTAGGACAGTAACACACATTTTGCTCCAGTCGGTGGCCTTTAATTTGGGCGGTGCCGCCCGAACTCTGGTTTATGCCTTTACATCTCAGTCCTCCACTATTCTCCGCCAGGTTGTCCCTTGACCTGCCTCTCTTTCGCAGTCCTTCTGGGGGTTCATAGTATAGCAGTTCTGGTGAAGATGTCGTGTCCTTTCTCCTTTCTGAGGACATGACCAACCCAGTCCCACCTAATTGGCAATATCTATTCATGTCCGCCTGTTTTCCCGGAAGTGCCGGATGTGGAAATGTGAGAGCGGTTCAATACACCTAGAAACAATACACCTTGGGATCCCCTTAGTAATTTTCCATAAGCTATCTCCATATGCATGCTGTCAAAAGCCTTTTCAAAATCGACGGGAAGTTTCCAGATACAGCTGCGATTCCGAGCACGTCTCCTATTATTTTCCTGAGGGTGAAAATATGAGCTGCGGCATCTTCCGTTCCCTCTGAAATCCCGCGAGCTTCAAGGTTCCATGACTCCACTGGCCTCTGAGATTCTCTAGATAGTCATCCTGCCCAATATTTTCTTGGGAACTTAGAGGAGGTGTAATTCCTTCTCCAGTTGTTGCAGCGGTACGGTTTTACCTGTTTTTTTTTTTTTGGTTTGTGGAAATTTGACAATTATTCTGCGCTTCTCCCATTCATGTGGTGCCGTCTCTGCTTGCCAGATGTGGGTGCTGAACTGAAAAGCGAAAAAAACATTATGTGATAGTTCAAGAAGCAGCGCCCCCATCTCCCAGGGTAGTCCAGCAAAGTCTCAGACATTAGAAAATGAATTATGCGTTGCTTTTTGAATGAGTTCGAAGGATATATTGCCGAAAAAACTACCAGTATGCACAAACACAGGCATGGCAAACTCTGTGCATATGGCGCTTACACCTGATCCGATTATAAGGTTGAGGATTCAAGATTGGCCTTATGATGATCACAAAATAACGGCTTTAAATGTTGCCCATGACACGGGAATGGTGCACTTTCCATAGGTGCTTTGTTCATAATAAACGTGTGTCTGTACATAGTGTTGTGTAGACTGCATGACCCTCGATTAACCACGCAAAATCTCTGGCTGATGCATCACAGTTTTAAATGATAATACTCTTCATGAGTCACGATTAGAACAGTTGGATACATATCCCATAAAGCTGTTGTGGGCACAGGTAGGCCCCTCTTTTCAGGACAAAATGCAGGTAAATTCACCTTTTGTGACTCCTTTCTCTACGAACTGCACGGTACATATTTCTCCAAAAGTTCAATGTGGGCCTTTGGGTCGGTGACGTACAACTCCGTCCATTCAACCAACATCTAAGAGTCCACCTGGTCTCCTAGTACTAGAAAATATTCTCGTGTCCACTGTCAGTCTAAGGTGGGTGGACCACTCGCTACCAACTTTCAATGCCGTGCGGCATGACAAACAGATGCAAATAAAATCACCCGCCTTCCAACTGTCACAAAGCCCTCCGTTAACTTCTGTTTTATTATAGGATGTAAAAGATAATATATTCTGTTTTATTATCTTGCAAGCGGCTAACTTTTAATCTCACTGTTTCAAATCTAAGGTTCATATCTTTCTACCGTCCCCCACCATCTGGCCTTTGATTTTCCATGCCCGGAGTCCTTTGTTACCGGGTCTATTGTATTGTGCGAGACGGTGACCGTGTTTTGTTTAAACACGGCTTAGACTAATCTTTTGTGTCGACGCGCCCTCCTCATAGTTAACAATAGTCCAAAGAAATTGTACCATGCCCAGGTGTCTGATTTTGATGAAACCAGATGTGTTTCACCAGATTTATCACGAGGCAAGGTGGACTTCAAACAGATAATGCAAGGTGGAGATCTAAATGAAATCACGAGTAATAAAGATTACAGTTTAAAGTCCAGTCGTGATTAAAAGATTAAACGATGAAAGAGCCCATGTGGAATGAAAGAGCACAATGTGGGAGAAAATACAATAAGAAATGTGTAGGAAAAGATAGAGCGATAAGACTTTGCGCTCGTTTATTACATATATATTGTCTGTGGCGGTGTATATTATATAGGACATGCTAATAGCCCCTTCATGATTAATTGATTATTGATCCTTTTGATTTAATCTCATGTTGCTACACATATGGACATAGCTGTTAATGGGATAATTGTGGACCACATGGAAGCTAATTTAATCGTTGTGTAACTGAGACTTTGAGGTCTGCTTACTCCTTCGGAAACCATGACAAAGATTCCGAAAAAATTAAAAGGACGTGTTCATTATTTTAGAGAATGGCATTATAGCAGACCAAACTGTGGATCCTCACGGAAACCTTGGATGTTTACAGTATTAGGTGAGCACTAGAGAAGTCTAAAGTGTCTCCATATTTCTTACATGAAGAGTACTTTAGTTGTACTTGAGTTATATAATGCGTTCGTGTCTATTTTTAAGTGAGTTTTCTTTAGTGGTCAAGCATCACGGCTTAATATGCAGCCAGATTTTAAGAGAGAAGAGTTGAGAAGTCAGTGAGAGAGTTAGTTGAATGATGAATTTTGTACTATAGCACGTTTCACTAGCTTTGCCCAACTTCAAAATGCTATATCTCAGCGAATATATAACGCATATAAGTGAAATTTTGTGTGTGAATTTGAAATGGTATAGACCCTATGAATTAAATTTTTCATTAGAATGCGGCCATTGGTTTCAATTTTCGTTTCTTTGCGATATAATATAAAATCCTACTTGCCAACACACATCACACGCACACATATTGAAATGTATACAGTAAATTATACGACCTCATTTGCACATTTTTGGTTTATCAAGCAATTGGCATGATTTTTGAGTGAAATTGCGTGAAATCGCACTTCTTGAACATAAAACAGTTTATATCCGGTGCAACGCACACATTGTCAATCAGAGGTGTGTCTACAAAAAGTATTGTGTGGTTAAGAAGGAAAAATGCGTCTGCGAGTACATTTTATGACATTACAGCAAATCACAAATAGGATTTTTAAGTATTTCTGCAATGAAGCTACACGAGGAAAACTATATCATTCTATTTCAAACCCACAAAAGAGGACTATTCACGCCTTGGGGATAAGCAAACGATCATTGCACCGCTGGATAGCGACATCTGAAATGTCTAATTCCAGTGTTTTACACACGAAAATTAGGCCAAGAGTGTTGTAGGATAATTTTGACAGAGAATTGATCCGCAGAGAAGAAATTTGCAATATTGTTTCACAATAAATGAGGGCATGTGTGACTTTAAGGAAATTGAAAAATTTGGTTAAGAAAGATATAATGACATTGATATTTCCAAATCTACGCTATGGAGGACTATTAGGAGTTTGGGATTCACTTTTAGTCCCTAAAAATATGTTGGTGGTAGAAACCTTTTAATTTGTGAGAAGCCTCATATAGTTTGCAATGAGAAGCAAATATTTACGCGAGGGTCAGAGAAATGAGAAGATATTGTTATGATTTTGTGTATTTAGATGAAACTTGGATCATGCGCACCACAGTAATGAACGAGAATGGCAATCATCTGATGGAACAACTAAGAGACTAGTACCAAGCAGCAAAGGACAGCGCCTAATAATTGCACATCCAGGAAGCAGCCATCATGGGCTTCTAAATAATACTGAACTCATATTTGTTTCAAAATCCACAGATAATAGGGATTATCATACAGAGATAATGGCCAAAGATATTTCAAGATTGGATGTGAATACATGGTACTTCCTTCATTGGATAAGCCGTCGTGTTTGATAAGGGGCAATGCTTCATATCACAACGTTGTGGCAACCAGAAGATAAAGTTTCCTAATTCATCAAGTACTAAAGATGTAATAAAGATTTGGCTGACCAAAAACAAAAATTCCATTCAACGAAATGTCCCTGAACCCTGAGAATTACTTGAACCATTGTAAAAAATACACCCAGCATACAAAGATATTTCACATAGACCCAAGGCAATCCATGAACATGGTCACAGATGTTTAAGATTGAAAGCCTCCTTACCATTCTCACTTAAAAACCCAATAGAATTAGTCTGGGCTAAAATTAAGGAACTTCGAACTGGTAAAAAGATAACAAAACAAAGGTAGCAACAGAAAATAGGACAAAAAAAAATAAAGTTCATAAAAAATAAAACCTATTACTAAAAGATTCCTTATGGGCAAGAACCGAGAAACATCTCGAAAGTATAGCCAGGGATAAACGGAGACCAAAAAAGCCCCCGAACTTGGCTGGGATTAAGAGAAATGTGAGAACATGTGTCTACAAGAGGAAGAGGAATATTGGACCAAATGAGGTTTGTAACCCCATTCAGCCGATATACAGAGTTGATTATCACAATTTCTCAGAGACGCTGATTATGATTCAATAAATGAAGGTTTAATTTCTTTAAAAGACAGGTCCTTAACCGTTTATTTACAAGCAAACAGTAGTGGAGAAAACTTTCCATTATGATCCCATTTATGAACCGCAAAGTGGTGATACCTATTGAAATAATTAGATCAATGAAGGTCCAGTTTGGTAGCGCATTAAATGTCAATGACAAACAATGTCACGAGTATCTCCCATGCAGATCATTTAAGAAATCATCTTCAACAGGTATTCATATGCAAACGTGATGGCCACATTATTGTAATAGTAGACACGCCTATGCCTATTCAATTCACAGAATCTGTGACTGAAGTGGTAAAATTTCTTTTTTCGATACACAATAATTAGTATGCCGACAAAGATCAAAGGATTTCATCCGTTTGTGGGAACTGGACAAGATGCACAGATATAAAGTATATATTTGTTGGGTCTAACCCAATATAACATCGTATGCAAAAAATGGCATTAATACGTTAGACGGTTAATCAGATAATTACATTTGAAGTTGGGCAAAGCTAGTGAAACGTGCTATAGTAAACTGTGCTGTGTTCTTAAGCAGAATTGTTGTATATAGTATAAAATAGAAGAATATTGGGGACAGAATTTTGTACAATAAGAAAACTGGAGTTATTCGTGAATACGTATCTGGATGATTACAAGTTAAGTAATACTTCTAACAAATGTATACATTCTCACTGTTGTTATTAGTGACCATTTCATTTTGTACCATAATCGTATGTACATTTTATTTCTTCTTCTGATTCTGTCAATGCCATATCGAATGGCGTTGATGAACATGCCCGTTCATAACTTCGTTAGCCTAGTGTTGTTTACCAGTTCTTATTGTGTAAGGATGATGTGGTCAAATGGACCCTGCGTGTTTTGTGGTGTGTCTACTGACTAGTGCGCCATTGTAAATGTTAAGAAGTAGATGCGACAAAATATCAACTAGAGCATAAATAGCACAACATTTTACATAGAATTATGCAATATATACGTGTAAAATCCTGGCTATACCCTTTGAGAGGGCTCCATGGAAGAACTCCAATTCCCTGTTGCTTTACAAACCTGGAATGCTTTCCAGCTCAGAGTCCCATTACTTGCCAGATTGTATTGTTGCTGAGTCAATACATTTGAGTAATACAATAAATTATAAACTAGAGCCCAAAAACAAACTGATGCTACAAGTAATCAAGATGAAGCATTTGTCAAATTAATTGCATTAGCTATTTTATTTACTGATTATACAAACGCAATTACAAGATCAACAACAATGTGGAACTGATGGAACGAGCTAAGAAAATGTCAGTGGAATAACAACTGAAGACAACACATTAGCTGTTGCTAGGATACACTGGCAGGAACCCTTGCTGATACAGTAACAAAGGTCATCCTTGCTCTGGAATGCCATGACCAAATCAAAACAAGGAAATATCAAACAGACAAGTCATGACAAACATAACCAAGATTTTCAAACAGACAAGTCATGACAAACTTAACCAAGATTTTCAAACAGCTCAAACCGATTATACACTGCAGGAGAGCGAGGGTAATGTGAGGTTGGTCCTGTCCTTTCTTTATATCAGTAGGGGCAGGGCGCCGATCGAGGTGCACCGATGGACCGCTGAGATATTTCAGGTAGACTGCCCGGTGTAAATAATTTGTTTTCTAATTCTTTAATTCAATATGTATTTTCTTTTAACAAGATATTTGTAATGAAGTTTGAATCATATCTCGGCATCATTCAAAATGTATCACCGCGCAAACCCCGTGGATATAACTGACCAATGAAACGCCAGCTTGGTACAAGTAGTGTCAGAAGACACTCTAGGCTATTCGAGACAACAAAAGTGTAGATGTTGATGATATTTCGGAAGGTAGTGTGCAAATAATCATGGGAGTACCTGGATAAAGAAGGACCCAATTCGATATTAGGGATCATTAGCTTTAGGCAGATAACAATAGATTCACTAGATGTGTTGTAGAGGCGAAGTTATTATGAATAGAAGACAGTGGTGCATGTATTATGTTGTGTTTTTCAATGTTTCGGCTGATCCAGTGAATAGTCGGATAAATTATAGGATAAAGTGGATAGGCATAGTAATAGAGCTCACTAATATGAGTAAAATAAGCCTAAGGTAGAGGAAATCAGTGCAGAAATAAGGATTTAAGAACTATTTTAGATATACTATCTAAGCACACCTTTCCCTGCCTACACGATTTTGGATGCATGAAAAAGTACTTTGGGCTCGTTGTCAGCTCATACATACCATAAGGCCTATATGATTTTATAGATGCAAATCATAGACAGAACTGTAACAAGGGAATTACTGAACTCTTGTGCTAGAACTGGAACGAATTGTATTATTCATGACTTACTATGTCTCTTGTGATTAACCACAGCTTGTCTGAACTGTCTCATTATACCTCCTGACTGGTAAAGGAGACAATGAGCGATACTACGTAGGTTGTATATATTGTTTGTCGTGGAATATTTTAATCCACATATATAAATTATCAGGTAAATATGAAGCCTAACAAATACATTTAATAAAGAAAAGAGCAATGGTAAAATAACAGTGCTGTCACAATGACTGTACTCGAAATCCCCCTTGTTTTCTGCTTCGTCTGCAAATTGTAACGCTTTCACGTTGATAGTAAAAGCCTACTATATTATTACCCGCTTTCTTCAATGAAACGTGTACTAAACTTGAGATACGCAAGCTGATCTATGACCTAAATTTAATATCTCATTCATTCCATTTTATACACGGCGTAACTAAAAAGACAGATAAAGCAGGAGAGAGAGAGGGGCGAATGAAAGCAAGGACACATGCAACACTAAACACGCGTCGCGCGATACACAATTGCTGCCATCACGCGTGTAAGGCAACATGCACTAACTTTTTTTCAGACGGACAGTGATAAAAACACTAACCTTCCCAGAGTTAGGTTTTAAAAAAACCTGGAAAACGCTTATTAGAAAAGATGACATTAGATGGGTTTACGTTTGAAAACATTACAGTACCCAGACAGCACATCTTCGAAACAGGAGGTAGAAGAAATTGCATATTTTGAACGCAGCCACTTAGCTCTTTTAAATTTGTATATTTGGGTTCCTTAGGGCTTCCTGACAAAGAATATGTAAAACGTTACGCAAATAGTCTAGGAATTACCAAATTATAACCAAAATAAAATAGTGGGGGTGCCTGACAGCATGAAATCATTTCTGCTCATAAAATTTTTTTATAACGTGTTTGAAAAAACCTTACGTTACGGAAATAGCCTACCATGTTAACTCCTAATTGATTGGAGCGCAACAAATATAAGACTAAACACGATTGGTCGGGCTATAAATACTATCTTGTGTTGTTATGGGAAACGAATAGAAGGGGTACTTTTTTGAAAAGATGTGTAGACGTGGTTTCATTGGGTAGAGCTGCGAATATACTCGATTCAGAGCGTCTGTTCATTGCCACATCTTGTAATAATCCTACTAAGAAGCAGTGCGTTGAGCACCAGTGTATATTTTTATAAAATAAAGCCTGGGACATCGGCAGATCGGAGTTGTGCTATATTCATTGCCAGTCAACGAAACTGTTTATTATTCTATGAATTGTGGTAAGCTTGAAATATTCAATATCTTTTAATGAAAATTGAATGTAACTTGTTAATTTATGCCTGTATATATGTGTAGTTCAGTAGCGAACATGATGTAAAGCCTATAATGCTCCAGCCTGAACAGAAGGTGTCGGAGGAAAGTAAAACTGCATGGAATGGCCAAACAGTACACTGACACCTAGATTATTGATTAGACAGAAATAATGCTGGAATTGCAGAGGCGTAGTAACCATTAGGGAGGGAAATACTGGTATAAAGTATTTCAGATGAAGCTGACAGTTGGCCTAACGCTCTGAACTCAATGTTTGTGATGTATTGTGCTCAGTGTAGAAAGAGAGTATAAATTAGTTATGACGTAGAAGGTACATCCTTCTTGTTTTCAGGGACCGTGGTCTTAAAGTTATTGAGCAGCACCTGGTCAGAGCTTTGCTGAAGCCAGAGGTGGACAGCATACTCCTTGGTCCATATAGCAACCAGAGGGGTGGCTCCAGAACTCATTAAAGTAATCGAGCAGAGGAGGCCTTTACTGCAGTCATCACGAAAGATAAGAGAGTGTGCCCATGGAGCTCAACATTATGTACCCCATCTTAAAATGACAGTGTAAAATACAATTAAGAGGGGAATTTAATTGTTTTAATATCAGGAACTGAGAACATCTCCAATACTAGTTCCAATAAAGACAAACTATTGAAGTCATGATGACAAATACCAACAGAGCTTGAACAAAACAAAACCAGTATTACCTCATATTACTACTACACAACTGACACACATAGGATACTATTAAAAATATATGTCACTACAAGATTCATATTGAGAAATTCTGTACATATAACTTGTAATTAAAAGTGATTGTGATTCCTGGTTCCCTTTGTATTTGAATCAGGACACATATCCATTCATGACAGCACTGAATACATATTGTTATTTGAAAAGTTATCAGTGACTCCTTTAAGATATCCTTGTAGAGTGTTTTATGTATGTGAGTGTCACAATGTTGTCAAGTGTAGTGGAATAAATTAAATTGTTTATCTGTCTGTTGTTGTTTTGACTTACACTTCATCATACACATACCCTAGACACATAACGTAGTCATCACACTACTCCAGAATAATTCTGACTGAGGTATACATATGTGGCAGCAAGTAAGGTTATATATAATACACTACTCTTATTAGATATAGATACCTTCACAGCTGATCTCAGTCAGTACACTAAGTCCCCTATAAATATTTACAACATCCCACTTTACCACATTGTTTCAGGTTATATCCTGCCCTAAGTGTCATACAAAACCTATAAAGACCAAGTCGGCAAATAGATGTTCAAGTTTGTCAGAGCTTTTGCCAGTATTAACTGTGTCATCTTCACAAGTGGAGGACCCGCAGTGGCAGGGTTCTATCCAATCATACTGCTGTACGAGGCCTAGGAAGGACTTTCTTTCAGATAAGTAGCTCAGTGTTGGGCTACTTCAACTTTCAAATACCATAAACCCCCCTACGAATAAACTATGTGATGATGAAAACACTGTGGTGTATATAGAAGACATTTGACAGTCATATGAGTCATAAAGTAACATTTATATTCATCTATACAAGAAAACACAAAAATAGAAACAAATTCCACCAGGAAGCAAGAAAACAGTGAATAATAACTATATTAGTTTGAGTCATTAACTGTAAATGTGTTATGTATATATGAAAGTGACCCATAATTTATTTTGCAATCAATTGAATTTTATTTGAAAATTAACAAAGAACAAAGAAGAAAAGATCTTGTATATAAATAAATTATAAATTGTACCCAGAGTCTTTAGTGAATTATTTAAATTTGGTTTAAAGTTCTTGTTGTGTAGTTAATTACCAACCGCAGAGTCATTGTCTAAGGTTAGTCTGGAGAGTAGCCCCGTAGGAACCTAAGATAGTACATTACCATCTCATCTAGGAACCTATACAGCTTGACTATACCTTTGATGTCGATACACCATTACTCTTTTCAGAGAATGGGGTATTTCTTGTAAGACCAGTCTTTTATCTGGTACTATCCTGGTATCATCTGATACATCTATTTGTCCAGGATAATATCACCATCATTATATCTTTCCTCACTCTACAATATTACATTTTTGTTTTGAAACAAAAGAGCACAAAAAGTCTTCATTTTTAGAAGATGTTCGTTTTTTAAACCAAAGTACTGCTTGTCTCTGTCTGACAAACACAGGAGCGTATGTAGGAGTTTGGTCATTAGTAATGTTGTACCGAAACTGAGGACTTAGTTGGGGCAATGCAGTGTCAATCAATCATTATTTCCTTTAACCGCCGAAAGTGTGAACACTTTCGATAAGCTGGGATAAAAAGTAGAAAAGGAGGGTGGGGGGCGGGCGGCGGGGGAGGGGAGGAGGTTGTAGTACTAAATACTCTTGCGTCACTGTCCTCAAGTTACATTCTGGGTGTAATGACAAATCGTGGACAAGTTTTACTAAGTGCAAGGACAGTCTGAAATTGTTTGTTTAGTCTTCTGCATTTAGTTTGTAGTCATGCTAAATCTGCAGGCCTATCGCCAGGACACAGTCCTTTCCAGGTCAGCATGGCAGTTCCATAGCTTCTGTTTGAGCTCAGCACCATTTGGCCAGGTCAGCATGGCAGTCCCACAGCTTCTGCTTGACCTCAGCACCCTTTGGCCAGGTCAGAGACGTCGTTGGTCATAATGGGTTGGGCAGTTTTGGAGAATGTGTTCGGGGGTCTAGACTCCAGTTCCACGTGGACATTAACGTTTAGGCCCTATGAGATATGTTTATTACGTAATAACCTGTAACCGATTATCTATTTAACGCACTTGGATTAAGAATTTCTTCGTAGGTGAGTTATCTCTTATGTATGTACATACTTATATTATAATTATGTGACTGAATAATAGAGTATACGCATTTTAGGAGCCATCGGATATGGCTTTACCTAATTAACTATTATGTAAGAAAGTTAGATAATATTAAGGATAAATGTATACTGACAACATATTAATTAATGAGTGAAATTGCATTACTATGTCAAAACAGGACTAACTAGTGTGAACGAATAATTCAAATGAGAATGTGAGAGAGTACTTTATTCCACACTGAAGACGAGCCCAACTCACCGATTGACATTGTATGTTATGGAATTAAGACGATATAGTATTTTAAGAATAAGCGACTGACTTGGCACAACGAAAGATGTAACATGTTAGGCACAAGGCGCTGACAGACAGACAAACAAAACAAAAGGAGTCTCCCTTTTCTGACAGAAGTGCCATGTCAGTTTCAGTCTTCAGATGAAGACAAGTGTTGCAGGGGCGGCCACCAGTTTTTACAGGCAGGTCTTGAGTTGGATTGAAAATCATAGACTGGATAAACGACCGACAGTGATTAAACGTTGATTATGAATTCATCACTAATAAAATTAGAATCTATGTTGGCTATCTTGCATATCAGTCCCTTTGTCTCGTAATCTGAATTATTGTAGGCAGAACGACATAACTATATGCACGCGTGGTTGGAAAATCCAACGACCGACAGTGAGATTATGCGTCTGGCACTAGTATAACTAAAACGGACTGTTAATTCATCTCGACAAGGTTTAGTCAATTACTAACCTGTAACTTCATCTTTCTTCATCATAACAGTGGACTGACCCATGTCCATAAGAGAATACAATATAACCGTGTGGCCTTCCCTGCCCGACACTATAAGAATATAAAGACACGTCTTCTCCGTTTGACGGTCATTTGAAAAAGGGTCCCGTCTCTTGGTCACCGTGCGTGACTACCAACGCTGAAACGTCACAGCGTTCACTAGGCTAATAATACTTTTTACATTACATTAAACGTTGTAACCCCTAAAATCGCATGCTGCTAACCTCTAGCAGACAATGCCAATTAATCTACCGTAACAATTCCCTGTCCACCGGGGGAAAAAAATCTATTAGATAGATTTTTTTTTCAAAAACCTATCTGAATGAATATCAAAAAATTTAACAATATCAAAAAATTTAACAATATCAAAAAATTTAACCAAAAATGCGGCATATGGCCTACGATGTTCTGTCTAGAACAGTGTCATGGTCATGTCGACTTACTAACAGTCATCTAATATATTAATGATCATATTATACATAAATGTTATACATAAATTTTATATGAACTAAAAGAGAATGGTTAATGTTGATATCTAATTAAATAATTAATTAACTTAAAATATGTCGCAATGAAATGTCACGTCAGACTAATCTAAAGAGTTAAAATTAAACTAATTAATTATATTGAGTGTGTAATAAGAATAATGTTGTTGAAAATATAATGTAAGAAAAATGAAAGGATATGTTAAAGAGAGAAATAAATAAATGAAGAATAAAGTAGAGAAAAAAGTAATGTATAAATTTAACTTAGTTATGTGTGTTGGACATTAATTAAGTTTAGTATAAAGTTGTTAATACCTATCTAAATTAACCAATTTAAACAATAATGTAGTATGTGATGTATCCACATAATTATTAACTATATAATATAATAGTTACATACAATAACATTATCTAAGAATCATGTGAGTTCTTATTTTTTTTCTTCTTTCATATATTTTTTCAAATTTCATTTCATTTTTTTTTCATATTTATCTCACTTTCATTTTAATTTCCATTATTTTAACGACTTAATTAAAATTAATTAAAGCTGGATAAGATGATCCATACGTAGGATTGATTCTTGTGAATTCCGATTAACAAACAAATGTTTAAGTGTTTCAGTTCATAAGTATCGACGTTATTGACAATAATTCATGTCGCATACTGAGTTACTTTGATAGTGTTTTCTATTATTTTCACTTGATGCACGGAAATGTGTCCAATAGTTTTAACATGAATGGATATCAAGCAAAGTCCTGGCGTAAATACGAACATAGAGTCAATTGATTTCATTCATTTCGTATATAAAGTCTTTAGTAAGCAGATATTTGTATTGTAGGCAATAGTTCATGTCTATATAGAACAGCCATTATAGTGCTATGTCTCTTGAGTAAGTATCTGCGACGTTAATATAGTTCAGGACTCGACATCAGTAGGATTTCGAGATAGAGTATCTGCCAAGACGTTATCTGCTCCTGTGATGTACTCGACTGAGAAGTCAAAAGGTTGAAGGAGAATAGCGAATCTGGTGAGCTTTGGACTTTTATGATTCGCCCGTCGTAGTGATGCTACGGCTTTCTGATCTGTCTGTACTACGAACGGGGCTCCCAGCAGGAACTTTTCCAACTTCGTTATTGCCCACACCACTGCTAAAAGTTCGCGGTCGACAGTGGAGTATTTGACTTCTGGTGGTTTCAGTTTCCGTGAGACGTACAAGTTTGGATGGAGGATGTCGTCATGATATTGGAGCAAACATGTGCCAATTCCGTACATACTCGCATCTGTGCGGAGAATAAACTTTTTGGAAGCATCAGGTAGTCTCAAAATTGGTGGGTTTGAAAATATATCAATAATTCACCGAAATATTCTATTAAACTTACCAGTCCATGTCACCTTCACTGGCATGTCTTATTTTAACCAAGATGACAACTGAACTTATGCTGCATTGGGCTGAGCATAGTTGAAACATTTAACCAATTTACTGTCTCTTGTAGGCATGGTAAAAACAAATAAGATAGAGAACGTGTACCCATTTAAAGATGTTAAGAATCAAAAATGTTTTTCGAGAAGAAAAAATCAATAAATCAATCTATATTAGGATAGATCATTAAGAAAGATAAGAAATGATGACTGACTATGCTGAGTCATCAAGAAAATAAAACACAAGTGTGAAAGTAAACCATTATCTGCGTAACGCAGAATCAGGTACTAATTGTAACTTTAGATAACGGTGATGAAAATAAACACCATTATCACGCTCGATTACCCAACGAGCGTCTCGATTGTTACGAAATGTAACCATCACCTGTCTATTCTGCCCATTGCATGATGGCAGAAGACGAACAAACTTAACGTTTGCTGTATAATCAAAAAAATGTGTAAGTGCCTGCCAGGTAGTATCCTGCGGCAGATTTCGCACTAACACTGTGCGAGAATACGCATGTTTCCCAATATATGTAGTATCATTGTCACGAAATAGTGGACAATGATGATATGTATTCTTTGTCAAAGAATTAACCTTCCCCCTCAACACCGACACTGTCTTTTTATTAGATGATGTATCATCCTGACTGGACTGAGGATGACACCTATTATTATCAAAGGTATTAAGTTTCCTACATGTCGTAGACATGTCTTTGCTGGGCAAAGTAAAAACTTTTTCATCATAATTATTTGTGTTAACTTTATGTTTCCTTGTTCCTTTTAAGTCCAACATTATTATTTAACCTATTATTCTTCCTCATAATGTTTTTGTCAATGTTGACAACGTCAACAGTTTTATTAGGATCAGTTATATCCTTAGTATGTTGTCCAATAGATCTATAATCCTCATCAATTTCCAGGATAGTACTCAAAGTGATGTTGGAAACTGCTGTGCCACATGTATTCATGTTGTTGGCACGAAGTGTAGCCATAGCAACAACAGCGTTAGCGTTGCTAAAAGAATGCAAATTTTTTTTCTCCCAATCATTAATTTCTTTAGGAGTGCAATCTTTACTCCCATGTATGCGTCCTAATGTAAGATCAGCTGATGGATTCATTAGCATGCACACCTTGACATTACCTGAAAAAATGGTGTATTAACATGTACTATGGCAGTGGGGTAGTACTCAATAGTACCCCCGAAGGTCATGCAACGGACATAGTCCCCTGTTGCACAGCTAGGATGTACCAGAGACTGCCGAACTCCAATGGTTGTTGATCCAGAATCTTTTAAAACTGAGACCACGGATCCATTAACTAATCCTCTATTGAACATCAGCGTGCCCTTGCCATCGTTCGCTGAAAGACCAACTGCTGTATGAAGGTGTCCACAATTCAGCACCGTTTCTTTGGCCTTCTGAAAAATAGTATTACAATCTTGGCAACTATTTGCCACATTAAAGTTAACAGCACAACATGCAGACGAAGATTGTGACTGATTGATATTAGGTGAACTCTGAACCCCAGGGGTTGTAGCAGTAGCAACGGCTGCCCCTGTATTATGATTATAATTTGTCGATCTACGAGAATGAGAACGATGACGAGAATAATCAGTTGAATTATTCCGTTGTCCCCTATTGTAACTGTTATCTCGATGTCTCGAGTTATAATTATAGCTGTTGTTCAAATTGTTACCGTTATTATCATTATATGAACGATTATAACTTGAGTTACGTGGATTACTGTTGTATCTGGACTGAGGTGAACAATTTCTGTTTTGTGGTCTTCCTCTATTAAAGTTATTATTAAAGCTATTACGTCCCTTATGAAAATTAATGTCATAGTTTCCCTTGAACCTACCTCTGTCCACACTGTGTGTTCTTGGTTTGTTATTATTATGATATGCCATATTGGAGGCTACAGGAAGAGGTTCTCTTATTAACGAGCCAGAAATGTTAGCATTCGGATGAGCGGTGCAGTAATTTAAAGAAATTTTTTCTAACTCATCAATAGTTTCTGGTTTCCGTTCTTGCAAATAAGCAAAGAACGGTGGGCTGACAGAAGATAACACTTTATCCCTCAATAACAAATCGACTAACTTGTCGTAAGATTTGTTGACACCTGCCAGTTCAACCCATCTGTTAAAAGTATTGCGTATGTTAGCAATAAAACCTGTAAAGTCTTTATTATTATCTGGCAACAAACTTTTGAAACGTAATCTACATGCCTCTTCGTTCAAATGGAACCGACGTAATAACAAAGTCTTAATGGCCTCATAGTCTGTGGCTAATGTCGGATCAATATTTTGTGCTGCACTTGCAGGTTCGCCATCCAGAAATTCCTTGAGTTTAAGTGCCCATGCTGTTTTGTCAAGGTTATTGACCTTACATATATCCTCAAAGCGCGCCAGCCATGATGACAAATCGTCCACGTGTAACTTGAACGGTGGTAGCTTAAAGTAATAATTGCCCTTAAGTCGGTTGGAAGAAGATCCCGATTGAGCATTATCATTTTGGCTTGCTGCAGCACCCTGCGAATGAAGTTTTGCTGTTTCCAATTTAAGCCGTTGCAATTCCATTTCTTGCTGCAATATGATTTCCTGTCGTTTCAATTTATTCTCTTCTTAAATCCGTAGGATTTCATCTCTTGCCATCTTTCTTTCTTCTTCTTGTCTTAATTCTTCTTTCTCTGCCTTAGCAATAGCTTTCCTTTCAGCCTCTTCTGCCTTATGGTTCGCAAGTTGTTGTTCCGCAAATTCCAGGAATGCATCTCCCTTTTTATTACAATCTTTTCCAATTTTAATGAAATGATCCAAGGTAAGCATTCTTGAAGTTGATTTATTTAAGTATTCAATTACTTATGTCTAGTAATCACCACTAGAATCTATGTCGATAATTCTAATTACTCAACGAATGAATAATCAATATAAGAAATTGCAATATTCCTGTAATGTTATTTATAAGTTCCACAAATCTATAATATTTTGTAAAAATATTATATATATCAACTAATATCTATCATAAATAATTATGATAGTTAGTTATATAAGGTGCTGAAATTATATCATGCACTTAATATTAGTATTCAATAATTATGGGTATTATCCCTAAATAATTAGGTTATTTAATCTTAATAGTTATTAAGTTTACAATGTAGTACTGAGAAAGTGTACTAATTAACATTTAATATGTCTTAATATGTTATAAAGTTATAATAATTAATCATTGTATATTATGCCATAATCATGAGCTATAAAGTGCATTGCCCATTTCTTGGACCACCACTGCAAATAGGTGCAAAGTCCCTAATTCCTCCTTAAAACTCATAAAAATTTAATCATATTCATCTACACTATTATTAATGAATAAATTATAGCATTAGTATTAAATTATAAAAGGATGAAATGAAGACAAACAATACAATGTGTTAACCAAGGATTACAGAACAGTATTACCATACGACAAGACATTTTCACAATAAAAATGCATTTATAACTAAGTGGTATAAAACGGAAGTGAGAGATTAAGAATGAACTGAATAGAAAACTAACCTGCGTACACAAAAATTAGTGACGTATACATGGACTCATTAACGGTTGTACAAAAAATATAAACTGAATGAGAGTAAGGTCAGAAAAAACACGATAGGTTACAAACATTGTTACAAAACTGAATAAAAATTAGAACTAAATACACTAGAATACCCCAGTTATAACATGACTAGACACCTAACATATAAGGTGAATTAATGCAAGTCCGAACGAAACAATCACCGGTAATGTCTTCGACGCGTTCTTCGCGAAATGCGATTAATTCACAGCCCTAAGAACAATTAAAATCAGTTCGTGGCATCCAAGGAGCCATAGAATTGATTTCAATCCGCCGCCCATCCATACCCACGAATAAGGGACAACATCAACGGAAAAGACAGATATAACATAGATATATAATAAATAGAGAGGACATGCCTGCACAGCGAAATGGACTTAGTATTGTGCTATATGAAGGACAATCGTCCTAAGTCTAAACTTATCTTTAAAAGGCTCCGGCGATGTCAAGTTCATCAACGGACTAGATTAATGCCTAGTACTGTTTGCTCCTGATTGGTTGATAACCGTATTCAATCGTCTGGTCTTCTTAATCATGTAAATCTTCATCAAACTTGGAATGCGTTGACGGTTGTACTTTCAAAGCGCGGCATCTACGCATGATGTAGTGACGTCAGATTGGCATTTCGTAGTCATGCGTTGAACGTCGTTTTTATGCATCATGTGACTTTCTTGTAATAGTAAACAGTTTGTAAAAGTATGTAAACAAGAAAAAATTTTCCTTTTTTCTTTCGTTCAGCGATGGCCAACTAATTCTTTCTTTCGTTCCCCATCAATGGCCAACCAGTTGTTGCAGGGGCGGCCACCAGTTTTTACAGGCGGGTCGGTAAAATTAGCCCAACGGATTTGTTGAGAGCTTGATAGTCAATCGTGGAATCTGGGTTTACAGTTCATCTTCTTTAGAGCTTCGTGCCTTTGATGTTAAGTACGCAAATGAGGGTTTAAATTACCTTGAGACCATGATAATGATGATTGAATTCCCAAATGTTCATAGACTGGATAAGTCATGGCTAGAGTCCAAACAAACAATTTATTATACATTCTGTAGACATCGAACGTTGATTATGAATTACATCACAAATATAAATTAGAATCCTATGTTGAATTAGCTATCTTGCATATCAGTCCTTTGTCTCGTAATCTGAATTATTGTAGGCAGAACGACATAACTATATGCACGCGTGGTTGGAAAATCCAACGACCGACAGTGAGATTATGCGTCTGGCACTAGTATAACTAAAACGGACTGTTAATTCATCTCGACAAGGTTTAGTCAATTACTAACCTGTAACTTCATCTTTCTTCATCATAACAGTGGACTGACCCATGTCCATAAGAGAATACAATATAACCGTGTGGCCTTCCCTGCCCGACACTATAAGAATATAAAGACACGTCTTCTCCGTTTGACGGTCATTTGAAAAAGGGTCCCGTCTCTTGGTCACCGTGCGTGACTACCAACGCTGAAACGTCACAGCGTTCACTGGGCTAATAATACTTTTTACATTACATTAAACGTTGTAACCCCTAAAATCGCATGCTGCTAACCTCTAGCAGACAATGCCAATTAATCTACCGTAACAACAAGCCAATGCTCTGACACAAAAGGCAGCTGGGAAAAACGTAAGAAAATGTATGTATGCAGTAGAGTATTTAACCGTTACAATATTTCCTCAATTCTAAAACTGACAGTGATTAGATGTGGCCTTGACGTCCCATTACCTGACAAAGTAAACCATAGGTGGGACCGGATATAATCTACCAGACGTACATCTAATATGTCACCGTCCTCCTTAAGAGAACAACGGTTGTCAAACCTCTCCACTAGGGAGTTACCACAACATCCCTCACTACTTCTCGGTGACGAGAATTGAAGATAAGTCAAACAAAAAAGGAATCGCAAAATCCAAAACCACCATAACAGCAGATTGACTGAAGACAAAAACAGGCATCGAGACAGTGACTTTGAACATTAGTCACGTGTTCTCTTTATATTTTGGTTTTTAATGTATAACGTTGTCATATTCCCCTCAAGACAATTGTCGCTGATTTGTCTGTCCTAGATAAAACTTACTTAGTCGTTCTTCTGGTACCCTGGGGTGTAGAAGTTTGCCAGATAGAGCGCCATACTATCCTATCGGCTGTCCTCCACCTGGCCTGGTTCCAATCTATTCCTCGGTGCTTCAGAGATTGTCTAATGTTGTCCTCCCAGCGGACTCTGGGTCGTCCTGGAGGTCTGGCTCTTAGTTTCCCATACTTTTCATGGTAGCCGATCTTATCTCATTCTGCAGACATGGCCTAACCTAGATAAACCTACCGTATAAAAAATATTTTAAATTTTACTACATACTGAGTGAGTGCTGATAATTTGTTTAATTCAGTATGAAGCACGTTTACGCCACACACATGCACACACACACACACACACACAGACACATATTTATATATAAAATCATAACAGTAAGATACGAGTAGTTGTGAGTGCGGTTGGCGTTGAGAGTCAGCGCGCGACAGATCAACCGACTGGCAAACACATGTAGTACTTGACGACTTCTTCCTTACTCGACTCAACAGCGTTGAGAAATCACCTGTTATTATCTTTATCTCTATCCAGAGTGGTGTCCTGATATCAACATCCCCATGCTTCGCCTTCTCTTATATCGCCTGGCATTCAATTATTCTTACCTGGTACGGTCTTCGCTTTCGCTACATGCAAGAGCCAATAAACAGTGTCGAATTCACGCTCTGTAACAAGCTAGATAACGGACATTATTTATGTCAACATATACACGCTCTGTAACAAGCTAGATAACGGACATTATTTATGTCAACATTCTATAAAACCACAAAACGTTGTCACCAGAACCCACTGATCAACCAACTCACCTGCAGACTAACAATCGAGTTTAGCCCATATTTTTCTGTGGTAGCCACCATTTTCTGCAACTGCCAACCTGACACATTACCGACCCCAAAATAATGAATTTTGCCGACACGAACCAAGTCATCAAGTGTGCGTAATGTTTCCTCAATTCTCGTACCGTCATCCCAGGCATGGATCTGTCATGTGGATACATGCCATTTATAATAAGCAATCACAAAACAATGTTCTCGTTTTATTTGCCATAATACATTCTGTTTCTTTATTGTTTTATTTAATGTTGCAACGACTTTTAATACTACCACTATTACCACTACAAGTACAACTTCTATTAGTTTTGCTATTACTACAGTTAAGACAGCAATGCTAACTTATTTAACTACTTTTACGACTTCAACTACTACTGCCAATACCACCACTCCTGCTACTACAACCACTACTTTTACTACAATAGCAACTTCTACTTACGACTATTGCTACTATTACTGTTGCTGCTAGCACTACTATTATTACTAATACCACTAATATTTCGACTACAACCATTACTACTACAATTACTACCGGTATCAATTCTGCGACTACTACCACTACAGCACCAACACCTTAATGAACTATTATTGCTTTTGCAACCTGTGACGGTATTGTCTCCCCTGCTTTGCAGTAGTGGTCCAACAGTGGCCAAATCTCAAGCGTATCTAACATGGGTTTCAAATGTGTCTACCTTCGCACAAGATTACTCTTGGCACTTGTAAATAGAAGGGTAATGACGCTTCTATCTCAATTGCGATATATACATGATATTCAGATGAGCAAAAACAATGCTGGGCATGTTAATTCTAGAATCTGCCGATAAATTTTATGAAGAATTAAGCAATGATTAATCTTAGCTCGTTCAAGCCCCCACCTCTGATTTACTCAGTGGAATTCTTATTATTCTGGTATAGCTTGGTTTAGAGTGTATTTAGTAAATTGACTGAGACAAACATGCAGTACACTTAAAATGGTTAAATCGAAGTTAAATTTGTAAAATTACAAATAACACAATTTAATAATCACTTAAGTTTTAACGGTTTGAAAATAATTGAATAGTTTAACAGAAAGGGTTCCTCATTCATTGATAGTGGGTTCTATGAAAAAAAGTTTACTTTGGCAGCTTATGTATTGCACTTAGCAGCCAGTGGTTGGTTCTGCTCCCGCTGGGTTGGTTCTTGATGGACTGATCACTGATAACGCTCGTCGCTGGTCAAGGATGAAGTGTGCAGCTCGTTCCCAGGAGTATCATGCAGAGTCTACAAAGTTGGTTCCTCGTCTTAAAGCTCAGGCCACTGTTCCCTTCTTGTTCCAGAGATA
The DNA here is from genome assembly GCA_024509875.1 of Oreohelix idahoensis. Classification (NCBI taxonomy): domain Eukaryota; kingdom Metazoa; phylum Mollusca; class Gastropoda; order Stylommatophora; family Oreohelicidae; genus Oreohelix; species Oreohelix idahoensis. The sequence continues at coordinate 29,243 of JAMPIV010021327.1, forward strand.
ATACCCTTCAACTGGTACCACCACCAACCACTGTGATAAAAGAATATAAACGAAACGCTCTCCTGAGTACTGCGTTTTCCGATACATACTGATGTGTCCCCTATTTCTATTCCACCATCCCTCTTACTCAGAATTAACCCTTGATGAGAATTAACTTTAATTCCTCGATAGAAAACTTTCTTTAAATTTAAATAAAACGGTTAATAGTACATGTAGAAAATGTTTACATTTACATTTCCACTGATTTAAAATGTTCATAATATAAATTGAATATGATTTCATTTATGTTTATCTGATTTGAAAAGTTTGAAACTTCCATTAATTTTAAAGTGAATATAACATCGACATTGACACTGGTTTGAAACTCTAAGTATTATAATTAAAATATATATCATTTCTTTCATCTTTCCCTCCCTGTTCCATATGGAACTTGTGACTACTGATGCGTTTAGTTCTCCTTAAGAAATTAGCAATAAAGCAGTCGCCAGCACGTGCAGTTGTGGTTCATGAAATCATCATGCTATATGCTGAGGATGCCAGCCTCAAATGACTGCGACATCCACTAGCGATTTTCACATATTAATATTCACGTGGTAATAAATACATATTAGTTCACATGTTAGTAACGAAAATATAGAATGTAAAATGACAACTTACGCCAATCCTGGCTCACAGACGTTTTGTTCAAATGAATTAAGTTAAGGCACTAGCCGATGCGTTATTACACGCGTACTTGGTGTCGTTAATTTTAACTTTAATTCCTTCTCTGACTCCGTGTGTTCAGTTTCCTCATATTCCGGATTTCCTTATTTAAAATGATATAAATTTCCTGGGGCGATTTCAAAAATATTCCTGACATGGGAAAATTGCGAACGTAATGCAGGGGTCAAGTCTTTGTATATGGCATGAAAATATCCTATCCCTGGCAAGCGAGCTCACCAACATATATGTAAACTCATACGACAATGTGCTTCAGGTGTAACAAATTATTACTGTATAAAGTAATCTTGTCACAACAATTCGGACAGGAAGCGATTAGGTCATCCTCTTCTGTCCAAAATGGGTCACCCAGACAACTAATCTCTTATCTGTCGTGTACCCTGGCCTTATCAGCAATTGGGCAAATACGCTGGCGATTTTTAGTGTTAATCGGCCCCGGCCAAAGTGTGGTACGCGAGAATTTCCAACATGCCTGTCGTAACTATTATCTCTGCCCCTCCTTGCAAAGCTTTAGGGAAGGGACGGGTAGCAAACAGACGTGGTGACCTATCCATGAGAGGGGTGTAAGAAAGAAAATACAAAATATCTGCTACAGTGGACAGAGAAAGAAAAGGGTGTGACTCGAAAAAACTCGCTATAAATTCCGTACAAAAATCTAACTGATTACTGCCGTAGTGAAAGAGAGATCGAAAAGAGGTCGCCCCAAAATCCATCTTGTGACACTACCATAACGTAGATCCTGGACTCGTTTTGTTGCTGGATTTTAAACTAGGCGTTATTCAATTGGCTAATCAAAGTAAGATCTCCATAATAAAGTTCATATTTTCTCATGCCCTACCTTGGAAAATTTTGGACCAGTGTATTCAAAGTTAGCTGAAATACAATACACTCATCGGGGTTAACGACAGAGCATTATATACGCTGGTTTGCCTAGAACGACAAATCTATACATACTTACTCAGTTTAACGAAGGAATTGTACAACAGGTACCTCTGGATGGGTATGAAAAATGATCGAAAAAGGTGATTCGTCTTACGAGGACAAAAGACAAAGAAAATAGCCAACGTTGCGGCCACATGGCCTTCGTCATGGAAAGGAAAGAAAGTGAGGGCTAGATAGGACACATAAGAATATAAATAAATATAAAAATAAAACCTGGGTACTTCCCTAAAGACAGATAAGACCTAGCACGCCTGTCGAAGAGAGAGTGCGTCACCAGAAAAGGAAATGACTGCCACTTCCGGATGTAAACAGTACATACTAAGAAGCTAAAAAACAAAACTTAACAAGAAACTACCCAAACGAAATAATAATTAGGACTGGAGATAGAAGAGGACAGAATGACAGATAAATAACTATTAATTAAAAATCAAGACATTAAAAAAAAAAGAAATTAATTTATGGCGACGGAGAAATACAAACATTGAATAAGAGTAGAAAGGGTCAAAATAGAAAAGAGTGGAAAGGGTGACCTCAGACAAAGGCGTGTAGGGTGTTAAGACCAGCTGGTTTTAGACACGCCATTCGATGGATAAGACGTTGCTCAAGCTGGACTCGGCTAGCAGTGTGAGAGGAGCAGGATCTGATCGCAGTGACCTGGATGTCGATGGGACCATGGCGGTCAGGACCATTGAAGTGTTTGGCAACTGGTGTGGATTTTTGCTGAGAGATGTCATTAAGGTACCTCAACATCCCACGGTAGAAGAGGAACTACCACGTAAGTAAAATAGTTTATACACGCGATCCACTTCAGCACTCACTTTATGAGAATCTTGATAGATATGTCAGTATTTATACAGTTATGAAAGGTAATACATTATTTTAAACAGATATAGAGACATAACACTTTGTTGACAACTTGAATAGTAGGAAAGCTTGTAGTCAAACGTGCCAACGGGTGAACACGCCATAAAGGAAAGGACAAAATCAATTGATATTTTCGCGTGCAAGACTCACAGTATGTAAGCTAACCCTCTATATCAAATAGAACTTGATTTATAGAGCACGTTTATTTATTTCTGAAGCATTCCGTACATCTACAGGTATTACTATCACGATAAAAATCTCCGCCTAAAAAGTCTACATAACAGTTCAACAAAAATACGGAACCGATGACGTACCATCTAATGTTTGTTGCAGTATATTACCAACATGTTCAGCCTATTTGTTTTAATGACACATATGTGATTTACTTGTGCCCATTCATTTGTTTCCTTTTCACCTGTAGACAATCACATTAGGTTTAATACACATGTACATATAAACTTACCGCCAGATAGATAGGAAACTCGTTATACAGCAATAGAACAGGGGGTATTCTGATCATCAGAAGTATTTCCTTCGTCAGAGAAATGATTCGGCTATTTCACCGCCCTCAGACTTTAAAGGTGTGAACTACTGTAATTACTGACTCCCTAATGATGTGTTCAGTTAATTTTTTTAAACTGCCTTCGCTGGGGCTGAACCCTGTCTACCTTGGTTGCGTTTTTCATTTAGTTATTTACTACTGGTTTTAGCCATCCTTCCAACTGAAGCGGTTGTCAAAGTAACAGCCTTGATGTCAGCCAATCAAAACTCTTTCGCTCCCCAAGGAAGATAGGCCTTCATCAAACACAAGCCAAGCCGTCCAGTCACGTGACAACAGCTCTCCAGTCACGTGACAACAGCTCTCCAGTCACGTGCCATCAGCTCAAGTTCTAATGTCACGTAACATCAGCTCAAGTTCTGTCCATGTCTCAGTTTTAATTTCTGTCTCCAGTTGTCTTCTCCACGTGTTTGTGGTCAACTTCTGCTCCTCCTAACCTGAAGATTATAGAACCAGATCTGCCTTGTAATGCTATCAAAATGTTTCTTCAATGTACGTCCTCAGCTTTGATGTATACAAACGTTTTGTTATGAATTCCACATCCATTTCACTGTGTTCCACGGACAGCTAGATGCCTCTTCGGCAGTTTCGCCTTTTTTATTTTTCGTGATCTTCTGGATTCAAAAGCTCCCGTCAGCTCAATTATTATTATATGATGTGACGACGGGATGTGCTGTGCCATCTCTTGTTGTCTCTGAGACTTTCTACAAACAGACCCACCAGACTGTCGTGTAACACAAACTAACATGTCACCTGGTAGAGGTCGACAAAATCTGTGTGAAGTCTCTGTAAACTCCTGTCTATACTTTCTGTGATGTGACGTCGACTGAGTCCCACATTATTGATGTTCTGTTCTACGCCCATGTTTCCACGACATTTAGTGGCTAGAACAAAGTTGTCTCGAGGTTGTCTGTGGAATTATAGGGGTGGATGTTTCAGCAACTGAAATACTGGACTGCTTGGGTCAAAGCCTGACATTTAACTTACGTGTGATATTGTTAGATAAGGTTAGGATCCCTATTGCGGCATGTTGGGAATATGGCGTTGTGATATTGTAGTACTGTGATATAAATACAAAAATACAAGCGCCAGACATATAATTTTACATATGATTTATATGTGTTTTATCATTATATAAATTTGCTTCGGTTCATAACAGTAACAAAACGTAACAACATAAACAAGTTGCATGCAGTGATTGATACAACAGTGCTATAAAGTAAAAATAAAATCCCTTGGTCTAACTAGAAAATAAAAAATTCTTAACCATAATTTCTGAGACTTCTCAAACATGTCACGTGATCTTTAAGTAATATGTCTGGCGTAGGCGATCATGTCTCACCAGAACTTTCTGTCCCCAATACTCTTTATTGTCGCAGGTAGGAATAGATTGTGTATAGAGTATGTCGGAGTTCAGACAGATTGTGAATGCAAAGATGTGAAAGTAAATGAGAATAGAGTAACTAATGAAATTATGGGGAGAGATATGACTTCTGACGAATGGTTATGCCACGTCTTCAGCCTCCTACGACTAACTTTTATTAAGTCAATCTCTCGTCCTGCCCTCCTATGCTCAGGGATAACAGTAAGGCAGTAAGGGACATACGACACGACATCCAGTGACAGTTATAAGAGTAGAGATCCTGACCACAATAGGTGATTTTGTGTTTTATCAAAAAAAAAAAACAACAACGACCACAAAAATTGGAAAATCAGTATGCCTTCAAAATGTCTGAAGGCTAAAAAGAACAGTCAAATTCTTACTTACTTAGTCGTTCCTCTTCTACCGTGAGGTGTATCAAGTTCACCAAGCAAAAATATTGGCCAACACACACTTTACCACACCACTAGGCTCAATCGCACACTCGCCAACGTTCACTCACTCCACACCGACACTCAGTACGTCCTACACAAATTGAGCGGTTTAACGGACAATGGACCCCGAGTCCTCCGTGATGAAGACTGCCTCTCCTGCCTTGAGTTAAATTAGTCCTGAAAATGTAAGTACTCTTACTTAGAGACCTAACACGGGTCCTTGAGTGTAGTAATCCAGTGGATGAGGAGATTACTCCCGTAGAAATGAGTGTAAATTTATTCCAGCGCGCACTCACTTTCAAAGGGCACGAGTGATGGCGACGAATGCTAAGGCGTTAACTCCAAAACACCTGCGAAATTCCTTTTAGCCGGTCCCTAGAGATCTCGACTCACAAATTGAAACAACGAATATAAGTGAGGGCTCGCTAGGAGCGCCTCAAATGGGTGATAAGTAGCCTGAAAACTCCACAAGTGCCGAGACTGGTAAATCGTTGGCTTCTTCTTCTTGGCTGTAAGATATTATTATCCAAGGTGATAGGGTGAAAAGGAGTTACACCGATGTTGCCCAAAAGAAAAAATGTCAATTGTAACGGCGCATTGGTACTGTGACGGGCGATACGAAATTACTCCACACAAAAACAAACATCCGTTAGAATGGTCGGCTGACAAGCCGTGTTTGTCGGAATAACTTGGGGCTGCGAACATGGGGCAAAATAAATATAATCCAAAGGCACTTTCTGCTAGCTAACCCAAATCTTGTCCTGACGACCAGTTTTGGGCTCGTAATAGAGCACAGACAGCTTCAGTCTTGACCAGTTCTGTAAAATACAGACAATAAAAAAAATATGCACATCTACGCAGCCATAGATTACCCAAGACTAAACGTTTACAACCGCTATTGACGGCACAGTCTTTTCTCTCTATCACGAAAACGAATAAAATCCATGTCAAAACATACACCTTGCAATCCCATGATACAAAAATATACAACGCACACCTCTTCCCACACCCCCCCCCCCCACTCTCGCTCTGGTTGCTGGGCGGCGCTATAGCTCTTGTCCATAACACCTGTAGCCAGTCATGCGTGCGTGAAACGCTTGCGTTAGCTTCGCACACACGCAGTCTGGCTCAGGCGAAAAGCGAGGTCAATTGTTGCCACCCAAAGCAAGAAACATGTTATTAAATTAACTGGCGTGGCCACCACCCTTGTAGCAAGTTAGTAGCGAAACTCTATACGGAACTAAATTATTCACATATGAAAAAGAAAACACATGTTTAAATAAAATGATATACATGTCTCTTCTGTCTTTAAAAGCAAATAATATTTCTCCTTTTCTGTTTGATAACCTATCTCTCTGTCATATTTTCATCTTCTATTGGGCCGGCTTCTTTAGCAGAGCTAACATTAGGAGCGAGCTTAATACATTATGTCTTCCAGTTCCCACACAAAGTACTTGTCTACAAGAATGAAATATCCAAGATGAAATTAAAATAACACGGGATTGAATATATATATATATATATATATATATATATATATATATATATATATATATATTAATATATATATATATATATATATATATATATATATATATATATATATATATATATATATATATACAAATATATACATCTATGTATAAATAAGCTAGCACTTCCAAAATTAACTATAAGAAAATTACGGTGTGCTTACAATATCAAGGAATTATCTCCGTACAAATACAGTTACAAAACGGCTCTCAACCGTAGTACAGACTGGCAGAAAAATCCAAGACGAAGCAACTGGTACCAATTATTAGAGACCTGTCCTTTTATAGTAATAAAAATGTCAGATGTTCGGTTCGCATTCGCAGATTGTTCAAGATGAAAAGATAACAAGAGCCGTAATACCACGCAAGAGCTTCTGTGGTTGCCCCTAGCCGAAGGAAAGTGGGATAATGTTAACCCACTTGCCGGTTTCTGCGAGGGACTTGTGATCGGTTGGCAAACGAAAAGACGGCAAGAATAAAAGACAGTTTCTTCGGTGCTCGGGGTACCCTGTACTCACAGAAACTGAGATATTTGCCGCTTCCGACAGGAATCTACATAAAAGATTTTTTTTTTGTGTGCAAAGTGCCGCTTTGAACGTGCAAGGAGGTGGGCCTAGCTGGGCTCTAACAAGATTAAGAGAATCAGAGAGAGAATTAGAGCTGTTAAGATACTCGTAAAAAAAGACAGAAACGTGGGCCAAGACAAAATTAGAAAGGAAACAGCGCAGACCACTCGGAGAAAAGAGGCAGACATTTCTATCAATCCGTCACATTTATTTGTTCTGTTTTTTATTTATTTACTCCATTGCCAAGATGTCAAACTATCCAGCTTCTCCTATCTTTGTCGGCCTCTATCTCTTTTTCCTTCAATCTTTACTGTTGTCAAAGATGGAAGAATTGAAGGCAGCACTGGAGAAAATCAAGATGGGCAAAGCAGCAGGGCATGATGGTATAACACCAGAAATGGTTAAGTCCATGGAAGCATCCGGCTACCTATTACTCTTAAGGGTCCTATAGGCAGCGTGGTGCAACAAGACCATACCAAAGGATTGGGAGACTGCCACCATAACACAAATTTTCAAAAAGGGAGACAATCGACAATGTGGAAACCATAGAGGTATATCCCTTCTCAGTGTCCCTGGTAAAATCTACTCTAGAATCCTAGAGCAGAGACTCCGACGCCTAGCTAAGCCACAATTGGATGAGATCTAGTGCGGATTCGGAGCAAACCAAAGTACTCAAAACCTAATCTTCACACTCAGACAGCTGAGTGAAAATGCCCTTAAGTGTAAGAGGGAGATCCATCTTTGTTTCATAGATCTGGAAAAGGCGTTTGACAGGGTCCCCTGGAGCAAACTTTGGGACTGTTTGGCAAGGAAGAACATTCCAGCACCTCTGATTCATGCTGTACAGAGCTTCTACAAGTCTTGCAGAAATTATGTGAGGACAGCAAACCATAAGTCAGAAGAGTTCAGGACCACCACTGGTGTAAGACAAGGTGATATCCTGTCACCTTATCTTTTCATACTCCTCATGGACGATGTCATAAACGTAAGTAAGAAGAGAACAAGAAAGTATTCAGTGGGGTACTGGAAGATGAGACAGGTCTGTATTTCAGAGCTGGCATTTGCCGATGATGTTGCCCTGATTGCTAAATCAGAGGCACGTCTCCAATCCAACCTGCAAGTCTGGAAGGAAGAGCTGGAGAAGAGAGGGATGGTCATAAGCAGCTCTAAAACAAAATCAATGGTGATATCACGAGAAGAAAGAAGACATCAAATTAAGCTGGGAGAACAGATCATGGAGCAGGTCGACCACTTTAAATACCTCGGAGCTATTATAAACCGAAAGGGAGGCATCAAAGAAGAGTTGGCCACTTGAAAAGCAGCAGCTGGGAGACCTTTTCAGGCCATAAATCGAGGATTCCTCAGCAAGAGAGAAATTGGTAAGAAAACGAAGATGGCTGAATATCGCTCCACCTATGTCCCAGTCTTGACATATGGAAGCGAGTCATGGGAAATGACTACAAACCACAAAAGCCAGATCCAAACATCAGAAATGAGGTTATCTGAGGAAGGTGGTTGAAGTAACAAGAAGAGAGATGGTCCGACACCAGACGATACGTCAAGGCCTAAAATTCCACCTCCTGCAGACCCAACTAGAACAGTCCCAACTAAGATGGTTTGGCCATGTCTGCAGAATGGAAGAAGATCGACTACCACGACAAGCATGCGAAACAAAGAGCCAGGGATCCAGACCCCCAGGACGACCCAGAGTCCGCTGGGAGGACATCATTAGACAATTTTTGAAGAACCGAGGACTAGAATGGAACCAGGCCAGGAAGAAGACAGCCGATAGGATAGTTTGACGCTCTCTCTTACAAACCTCTACACCTCACAGTAGAAGGGGAACGACTAAGTAAATAAGTTACTGTTGTCACGATATGTTCTAGCTTTCTTTGTCTCAGAACGCGCCCGAACGTAGTGGATTCCTTCCTTCTAACATCAGGAATAAGTTTCCTTTTCGCATTAGCCTCTTTCGGTTGTTGTTGTTTTGAAGAGGTGATGGGTGGAGAGCGGGCACTTAACAGCTGACCGTTATTGCCTCTTCTCGTTCCATCTTGGTCTACTCTGTTCAACCAGCCTCTTTCGGGACATTCTCATTACTATTTATAGCTACCCATGGTATTTTAATATTCTTCTGTAAAACCACATCTCTGTAGCATCTAATGATTATCCTGCCTGTTTACTAATTGTCTGTATCTCACGTCCATACCAAAATGACCCATCAACGTATTACTCCCACAAAACGTGACCTCTGAGAAGACATTTCCTGCTCGTCCTTCAACGCCATCTTCCCAGCATGTACAAGTATGTGGTCTCCCTGATTTCTAGCTCCAGGGGCTTGTTCCTTCTAGGATAGTGTTTGAAGTGTATCTGTTATTGAAAGACCGTTGTATGTCTCCATTTTACCTCGGTGTTTACGATACCTAGATCTTGATGTGAACCCAAATAATTAAGTAGATGTTAAACCGGATATATACTGAAGCACATTAAAAACGCACCACTATTATATATACCGAGAAGCTGGAAAAAAAGTGTGGGAATCGATTTTCCCCGTGTTCGTCATGAGGTAGAGAGCGAATGGCTGCTGGAATGGAAAGTGCATGATTCAACCCACTGGTTTGCGTACAGACTACATGAAAACAATGAAAGTGTACACGTGCAACACGATTCCCAACAGCTATGACCCTGAAAATGTGTACGCGTTGTGGCAGTATACTCGGTATAAAAAGGCCGTTGAGACAAAACACCCAGTACATGTGCTTGAAATGCCACGACTATCTGAAAACGACCGCCAATGAGCCATTGGTATGTTGGAGACCGGAATGAGCTCTCGGGCCACTGCCAGAAGGATGAATTGCCACCACAGCACTATTGTACGTCTCAATGAACGTTACGGAACCACTGGCAGTGCCCGGGATAGAATTCGGAGTGGCCAACCACGAGTTACTATCCCTGCGCAAGATCGTCATATTGTGCTGAGTCACCTAAGGAATCGTTCTCTCCCGGCAAGTCAAATAGCAAGAGCAATAGTGGGTAGACGTGGGCAAGTCTCTCGAATGACAGTCATACGACGACTCAGAGATACAGGCTTTACTGCAAGACGACATTATGTTGGGCCAAACTTGACTCACAGACATCGTCACCAGCGCCTGCAATGGGCAGAGCAACATGTCAGATGGACTAGACTGCAGTGGAATGCTGTCCTATTCACAGACGAGAGCAGATTCAACGTATCTTTTGCTGATGGACGTATGCGGATTTGGCGACGGTGTGGAGAGCGCTTTGCAGATTGCTGTGTTCGTCAGCACAACCGATTTGGAGGTGGCAGTATTCACATTTGGGGAGGATTCAGTTTTCACCATCGCTTGCCTCTTCACGTCTTCCGTGGAAATGTTAATGCTGTGACATATCGAGATGAGGTTCTGGATGCATTGGTTGCTCCTGCGTTCACAAATTATCCAGACTTGCAGCTTCTCCAGCAGGATAACGCACGTGCGCACACCGCATGCATTACGCAGCAATATCTACAGCTGTAGAACATTGTGACTATTGACTGGCCTGCCCTATCACCAGACATGTCCCCTATAGAACATATGTGGGACGAGATTGGACGCAGAGTCTACAGGCAAGGTTCTCCAGCTAATCTGCAACAGCTCGAAGCTGCTCTTACACGTGAATGGGACTTGATTCCCCGGAATTTCCTTCAGAGACTTGTGCGTTCCATGCGGAGCCGCTGCCGAGCTTGTTTGCAAGCACACGGTGGACATACCAGATACTGAGGATAGTGTGAATGAATTTTTTTATTGGTTGCATTTTTGGTTTTCTCCCTTGCCTGCACAGAATGCAATGAATTTCATAACAATCAAATGTACAAATTAATGACCAGCATAGATTCATAGGAAAATGAATAAAGATTCCAAATATGTAAACTTGTAAACACTTATATTTACATTTCACACTCTGTTCCTGGATTATACAGGTGGTGCGTTTTTAATGTGCTTCAGTATATTAATTTTGTATTTGACAAAAAGTGGGATTTAAACATTGACAGCAATGTGAATTAGTGACGTCATTTGTCTGTCTGCAAGTATTCCAGAATATCAAGAGGTTTAATAATCATATGAGGTTAAAAGTCGTTACAATCAAGTCACTTAGACAACTGACTTACCGTTCTACCCATCTGCCAAGTACCTCTTCTGAATTGCCAAGACCATAAATGTCAGCCGTATCGAAGAAATTGCCGCCCCACTCAACATACCGATTAATAATTTCATGTGCCACATCTTCGTCGCTCTGGCCCGACCAGCCCCACTGAGATAGCCACACCGTCAAAATTAACATCATTTTAATAAACTCACAGAGCGTTGACAAATTAGCTGAGATCATTTATATGGCACTTGATTATTCTTCAATTACTTTATGGATTTGGTTTTGCTTAAACTCTTCATATTTTGTCATGCAGCAATCATTTGTTGATATCTCCTAAAGATAAGTTAAAATGAATTACACTCTTAATTTGATATTGCTAATATGTGTTACTGACTTTCGTAAATAGGTGCTTGAGTAGAATGGAAGGATGGAAATGGTGCAAAAAGTTCACAACTAATTCTGAACTGAAGATAAGAACCAGACAAGTGCCAGTGGAACGAGAGAGGAGAAGAAGCCTGTGACAATGGATACGACACGCATTGAGTAAATCTATTGATAGCGTTACAAGGTAGTTCTTACTATGGAATCCCAGGGTAGGAGAGATAGAGGTAGACAAACAGATAGAGGTAGACAAACAGACAGAGGTAGACAAACAGATAGAAGTAGACAAACAGATAGAAGTAGACAAACAGATAGAAGTAGACAAACAGATAGAGGTAGACAAACAGATAGAGGTAGACAAACAGATAGAAGTAGACAAACAGATAGAGGTAGACAAACAGATAGAAGTAGACAAACAGATAGAAGTAGACAAACAGATAGAGGTAGACAAACAGATAGAGGTAGACAAACAGATAGAAGTAGACAAACAGATAGAGGTAGACAAACAGATAGAGGTAGACAACAGATAGAAGTAGACAAACAGATAGAAGTAGACAAACAGATAGAGGTAGACAAACAGATAGAAGTAGACAAACAGATAGAGGTAGACAAACAGATAGAAGTAGACAAACAGATAGAAGTAGACAAACAGATAGAAGTAGACAAACAGATAGAAGTAGACAAAAAGATAGAAGTAGACAAACAGATAGAGGTAGACAAACAGATAGAAGTAGACAAACAGATAGAGGTAGACAAACAGATAGAGGTAGACAAACAGATAGAAGTAGACAAACAGATAGAAGTAGACAAACAGATAGAGGTAGACAAACAGATAGAAGTAGACAAACAGATAGAAGTAGACAAACAGATAGAGGTAGACAAACAGATAGAAGTAGACAAACAGATAGAAGTAGACAAACAGATAGAAGTAGACAAACAGATAGAGGTAGACAAACAGATAGAAGTAGACAAATAGATAGAAGTAGACAAACAGATAGAAGTAGACAAACAGATAGAGGTAGACAAACAGATAGAAGTAGACAAACAGATAGAGGTAGACAAACAGATAGAGGTAGACAAACAGATAGAAGTAGACAAACAGATAGAAGTAGACAAACAGATAGAAGTAGACAAACAGATAGAAGTAGACAAACAGATAGAGGTAGACAAACAGATAGAAGTAGACAAACAGATAGAGGTAGACAAACAGATAGAAGTAGACAAACAGATAGAAGTAGACAAACAGATAGAAGTAGACAAACAGATAGAAGTAGACAAACAGATAGAGGTAGACAAACAGATAGAAGTAGACAAACAGATAGAGGTAGACAAACAGATAGAAGTAGGCAAAAAGATAGAAGTAGACAAAAAGATAGAAGTAGACAAACAGATAGAGGTAGACAAACAGATAGAAGTAGACAAACAGATAGAAGTAGACAAACAGATAGAAGTAGACAAACAGATAGAGGTAGACAAACAGATAGAGGTAGACAAACAGATAGAGGTAGACAAACAGATAGAGGTAGACAAACAGATAGAGGTAGACAAACAGATAGAAGTAGACAAACAGATAGAAGTAGACAAACAGATAGAAGTAGACAAACAGATAGAAGTAGACAAACAGATAGAAGTAGACAAACAGATAGAAGTAGACAAACAGATAGAAGTAGACAAAAAGATAGAAGTAGACAAACAGATAGAGGTAGACAAACAGATAGAAGTAGACAAACAGATAGAAGTAGACAAACAGATAGAAGTAGACAAACAGATAGAAGTAGACAAACAGATAGAAGTAGACAAACAGATAGAGGTAGACAAACAGATAGAAGTAGACAAACAGATAGAAGTAGACAAACAGATAGAAGTAGACAAACAGATAGAAGTAGACAAACAGATAGAAGTAGACAAACAGATAGAGGTAGACAAACAGATAGAAGTAGACAAACAGATAGAGGTAGACAAACAGATAGAGGTAGACAAACAGATAGAAGTAGACAAACAGATAGAAGTAGACAAACAGATAGAGGTAGACAAACAGATAGAGGTAGACAAACAGATAGAAGAAGACAAACAGATAGAAGTAGACAAACAGATAGAGGTAGACAAACAAATAGAGGTAGACAAACAGATAGAAGTAGACAAACAGATAGAAGTAGACAAACAGATAGAAGTAGACAAACAGATAGAAGTAGACTAACAGATAGAGGTAGACAAACAGATAGAGGTAGACAAACAGATAGAAGTAGACAAACAGATAGAAGTAGACAAACAGATAGAGGTAGACAAACAGATAGAGGTAGACAAACAGATAGAAGTAGACAAACAGATAGAAGTAGACAAACAGATAGAGGTAGACAAACAGATAGAGGTAGACAAACAGATAGAGGTAGACAAACAGATAGAAGTAGACAAACAGATAGAAGTAGACAAACAGATAGAAGTAGACAAACAGATAGAAGTAGACAAACAGATAGAGGTAGACAAACAGATAGAGGTAGACAAACAGATAGAAGTAGACAAACAGATAGAGGTAGACAAACAGATAGAGGTAGACAAACAGATAGAAGTAGACAAACAGATAGAAAAAGACAAACAGATAGAAGTAGACAAACAGATAGAAGTAGACAAACAGATAGAGGTAGACAAACAGATAGAAGTAGACAAACAGATAGAAGTAGACAAACAGATAGAAGTAGACAAACAGATAGAAGTAGACAAACAGATAGAAGTAGACAAACAGATAGAGGTAGACAAACAGATAGAAGTAGACAAACAGATAGAAGTAGACAAACAGATAGAAGTAGACAAACAGATAGAAGTAGACAAACAGATAGAAGTAGACAAACAGATAGAGTAGACAAACAGATAGAAGTAGACAAACAGATAGAAGTAGATAAACAGATAGAAGTAGACAAACAGATAGAGGTAGACAAACAGATAGAGGTAGACAAACAGATAGAAGTAGACAAACAGATAGAGGTAGACAAACAGATAGAGGTAGACAAACAGATAGAAGTAGACAAACAGATAGAGGTAGACAAACAGATAGAAGTAGACAAACAGATAGAGGTAGACAAACAGATAGAAGTAGACAAACAGATAGAAGTAGACAAACAGATAGAAGTAGACAAACAGATAGAAGTAGACAAACAGATAGAGGTAGACAAACAGATAGAAGTAGACAAACAGATAGAGGTAGACAAACAGATAGAGGTAGACAAACAGATAGAGGTAGACAAACAGATAGAGGTAGACAAACAGATAGAAGTAGACAAACAGATAGAAGTAGACAAACAGATAGAGGTAGACAAACAGATAGAGGTAGACAAACAGATAGAAGTAGACAAACAGATAGAAGTAGACAAACAGATAGAAGAGACAAACAGATAGAAGACAAACAGATAGACAAACAGATAGAAGTAGACAAACAGATAGAGGTAGACAAACAGATAGAAGTAGACAAACAGATAGAAGTAGACAAACAGATAGAAGTAGACAAACAGATAGAAGTAGACAAACAGATAGAAGTAGACAAACAGATAGAAGTAGACAAACAGATAGAAGTAGACAAACAGATAGAGGTAGACAAACAGATAGAAGTAGACAAACAGATAGAAGTAGACAAACAGATAGAAGTAGACAAACAGATAGAAGTAGACAAACAGATAGAAGTAGACAAACAGATAGAAGTAGACAAACAGATAGAGGTAGACAAACAGATAGAGGTAGACAAACAGATAGAAGTAGACAAACAGATAGAAGTAGACAAACAGATAGAAGAGACAAACAGATAGAAGTAGACAAACAGATAGAAGTAGACAAACAGATAGAGGTAGACAAACAGATAGAAGTAGACAAACAGATAGAGGTAGACAAACAGATAGAAGTAGACAAACAGATAGAGGCAGACAAACCGATAGAAGTAGACAAACAGATAGAGGTAGACAAACAGATAGAGGTAGACAAACAGATAGAAGTAGACAAACAGATAGAGGTAGACAAACCGATAGAAGTAGACAAACAGATAGAGGTAGACAAACAGATAGAAGTAGACAAACAGATAGAGGTAGACAAACAGATAGAGGTAGACAAACAGATAGAAGTAGACAAACAGACAGAAGTAGACAAACAGATAGAAGTAGACAAACAGATAGAAGTAGACAAACAGATAGAGGTAGACAAACAGATAGAGGTAGACAAACAAATAGAGGTAGACAAACAGATAGAAGTAGACAAACAGATAGAAGTAGACAAACAGATAGAGGTAGACAAACAGATAGAAGTAGACAAACAGACAGAGGTAGACAAACAGATAGAGGTAGACAAACAGATAGAAGTAGACAAACAGATAGAGGTAGACAAACAGATAGAGGTAGACAAACAGATAGAAGTAGACAAACAGATAGAGGTAGACAAACAGATAGAGGTAGACAAACAGATAGAGGTAGACAAACAGATAGAAGTAGACAAACAGATAGAAGTAGACAAACAGATAGAGGTAGACAAACAGATAGAAGTAGACAAACAGACAGAGGTAGACAAACAGATAGAGGTAGACAAACAGATAGAAATAGACAAACAGATAGAGGTAGACAAACAGATAGAGGTAGACAAACAGATAGAAGTAGACAAACAGATAGAAGTAGACAAACAGATAGAGGTAGACAAACAGATAGAGGTAGACAAACAGATAGAAGTAGACAAACAGATAGAAGTAGACAAACAGACAGAGGTAGACAAACAGATAGAAGTAGACAAACAGACAGAGGTAGACAAACAGACAGAGGTAGACAAACAGATAGAGGTAGACAAACAGATAGTAGTAGACAAACAAATAGAGGTAGACAAACAGATAGAGGTAGACAAACAGATAGAAGTAGACAAACAAATAGAGGTAGACAAACAGATAGAAGTAGACAAACAGACAGAGGTAGACAAACAGATAGAGGTAGACAAACAGATAGAAGTAGACAAACAGATAGAAGTAGACAAACAGATAGAGGTAGACAAACAGATAGAAGTAGACAAACAGATAGAGGTAGACAAACAGATAGAGGTAGACAAACAGATAGAAGTAGACAAACAGATAGAAGTAGACAAACAGATAGAGGTAGACAAACAGATAGAAGTAGACAAACAGACAGAGGTAGACAAACAGACAGAGGTAGACAAACAGATAGAGGTAGACAAACAGATAGAGGTAGACAAACAAATAGAGGTAGACAAACAGATAGAGGTAGACAAACAGACAGAGGGAGACAAACAGATAGAGGTAGACAAACAGACAGAGGTAGACAAACAGACAGAGGTAGACAAACAGACAGAGGTAGACAAACAGATAGAAGTAGACAAACAGATAGAAGTAGACAAACAGATAGAGGTAGACAAACAGATAGAAGTAGACAAACAGATAGAGGTAGGCAAACAGATAGAGGTAGACAAACAGATAGAGGTAGACAAACAGACAGAGGTAGACAAACAGATAGAGGTAGACAAACAGATAGAGGTAGACAAACAGATAGAGGTAGACAAACAGATAGAAGTAGACAAACAGATAGAGGTAGACAAACAGATAGAGGTAGACAAACAGATAGAGGTAGACAAACAGATAGAAGTAGACAAACAGATAGAGGTAGACAAACAGATAGAGGTAGACAAACAGATAGAGGTAGACAAACAGATAGAAGTAGACAAACAGATAGAAGTAGACAAACAGATAGAGGTAGACAAACAGATAGAAGTAGACAAACAGATAGAAGTAGACAAACAAATAGAGGTAGACAAACAGACAGAGGTAGACAAACAGATAGAGGTAGACAAACAGATAGAGGTAGACAAACAGATAGAGGTAGATAAACAGATAGAAGTAGACAAACAGATAGAGGTAGACAAACAGATAGAAGTAGACAAACAGATAGAAGTAGACAAACAGATAGAAGTAGACAAACAGATAGAGGTAGACAAACAGATAGAAGTAGACAAACAGATAGAAGTAGACAAACAGATAGAGGTAGACAAACAGATAGAGGTAGACAAACAGATAGAAGTAGACAAACAGATAGAAGTAGACAAACAGATAGAGGTAGACAAACAGATAGAAGTAGACAAACAGATAGAAGTAGACAAACAGATAGAAGTAGACAAACAGATAGAGGTAGACAAACAGATAGAAGTAGACAAACAGATAGAAGTAGACAAACAGATAGAAGTAGACAAACAGATAGAAGTAGACAACAGATAGAAGTAGACAAACAGATAGAGGTACACAAACAGATAGAAGTAGACAAACAGATAGAAGTAGACAAACAGATAGAAGTAGACAAACAGATAGAAGTAGACAAACAGATAGAGGTAGACAAACAGATAGAAGTAGACAAACAGATAGAAGTAGACAAACAGATAGAGGTAGACAAACAGATAGAGGTAGACAAACAGATAGAGGTAGACAAACAGATAGAGGTAGACAAACAGATAGAGGTAGACAAACAGATAGAGGTAGACAAACAAATAGAGGTAGACAAACAGACAGAGGGAGACAAACAGATAGAAGAGACAAACAGATAGAAGTAGACAAACAAATAGAGGTAGACAAACAGATAGAGGTAGACAAACAAATAGAGGTAGACAAACAGATAGAGGTAGACAAACAGATAGAAGTAGACAAACAGATAGAGGTAGACAAACAGATAGAGGTAGACAAACAAATAGAGGTAGACAGACAGATAGAGGTAGACAAACAGATAGAAGTAGACAAACAGATAGAAGTAGACAAACAGATAGAAGTAGACAAACAGATAGAAGTAGACAACAGATAGAAGTAGACAAACAGATAGAGGTAGACAAACAGATAGAGGTAGACAAACAGATAGAAGTAGACAAACAGATAGAAGTAGACAAACAGATAGAAGTAGACAAACAGATAGAAGTAGACAAACAGATAGAAGTAGACAAACAGATAGAGGTAGACAAACAGATAGAGGTAGACAAACAGATAGAGGTAGACAAACAGATAGAGGTAGACAAACAGATAGAGGTAGACAAACAGATAGAAGTAGACAAACAAATAGAGGTAGACAAACAGATAAACACGTGGAGAAGAGAACTGGCGACAGAAATAAAAGGGATGACGATGACCTGGCATTGATGGTACAGAACAAAACTTGATGGTACAGAACAAAACTTGATGGTACAGAACAAAACTTGATGGTACAGAACAAAACCTGATGGTACAGAACAAAACTTGATGGTACATAACAAAACTTGATGGTACAGAACAAAACTTGATTGTACAGAACAAAACTTGATGGTACAGAACAAAACTTGATGGTACAGAACAAAACTTGATGGTACAGAACAAAACTTGATAGTACATAACATGACTTGATGGTACAGAACAAAACTTGATGGTACAGAACAAAACTTGATGGTACAGAACAAAACTTGATGGTACAGAACAAAACTTGATGATACATAACAAAACTTGATAGTACATAACATGACTTGATGGTACAGAACAAAACGTGATGGTACAGAACTTGACTTGATGGTACAGAACATGACTTGATGGTACAGAACATGACTTGATGGTACAGAACAAAACTTTATGTTACAGAACATGACTTGATGGTACAGAACAAGACTTGATGGTACAGAACATAACTTGATGGCACAGAACAAAACTTGATGGTACAGAACAAAACTTGATGGTACAGAACAAAACTTGATGGTACATAACATGACTTGATGGTACAGAACATGTGACTTTCTTGAATCTCTTTGCTCCTGAGACAGCTGAAGGGAAGTTAGTCAATGATTGTATACAAGTCAATATTTATTATAGACAGCTGAAAGGAAATTAGTAAATGATTGTATACAAGAAAATATTTATTATAGACAGTTGAAGGGAAATTAGCAAATGATTGTATACAAGAAAATATGTATTATAGATAGCTGAGGGGAAGTTAGTAAATGATTGTATACAAGTCAATATTTATTATAGACAGCTGAAGAGAGTATAGTAAATGATTGTATACAAGAAAATATTTATTATAGACAGCTGAAGGGAAGTTATTCAATGACTGTATACAAGTAAATATTTATTATAGACAGCTGAAGTGAAGTTAGTAAATGATTGTATACAAGAAATTATTATTATAGACAGCTGAAGGGAAGTTAGTAAATGATTGTTTACAAGTAAATATTTATTATAGACAGCTGTAGGGAAGTTAGTTAATGATTGTATACAAGTAAATATTTATTATAGACAGCTGAAGGGAAGTTAGACAATGATTGTATACAAGTCCATATTTATTATAGACAGCTGAAGGCAAGTTAGTCAACGATTGTATACAAGAAAATATTTATTATAGACAGTTGAAGGTAAATTACTAAATGATTGTATACAAGAAAATATCTAATATAGACAGCTGAAGGGAAGTTAGTAAATGATTGTATACAAGAAAATATTTATTATAGACAGCTGAAGGGAAGTTAGAAAATGATTAAGTAAATATTTATTATAGACAGCTGAAGGAAAGTTAGTAAATGATTGTATACAAGTAAATATTTATTATAGACAGCTGAGGGAAAGTAGTAAATGATTGTATACAAGAAAATATTTATTATAGACAGCTGAAGGGAAGTTAGTAAATGATTGTATACAAGAAAATATTTATTATAGACAGCTGAAGGGAACTTAGTAAATGATTGTAAACTATTAAATATTTATTATAGACAGCTGAAAGGAATTTAGTGAATGATTGTATACAAGTAAATTTTTATTATAGACAGCTGAAGGGAAGTTATTAAATGATTGTATACAAGAAAATATTTATTGTAGACAGCTGAGGGGAAGTTAGTAAATGATTGTATACAAGTAAATATTTATTATGGACAGCTGAAGGGAAGTTAGTAAATGATTGATAACAAGTCAATATTTATTATAGACAGCTGAAGGGAAGTTAGTAAATGATTGTAAACATGTCAATATTTATTATAGACAGCTGAAGGGAAGTTAGTAAATGATTGTATACAAGTCAATATTTATTATAGACAGCTGAAGGGAAGTTAGTAAATGATTGTATACAAGTCAATATTTATTATAGACAGCTGAAGGGAAGTTAGTAAATGATTGTATACAAGTCAATATTTATTATAGACAGCTGAAGGGAAGTTAGTAAATGATTGTATACAAGTCAATATTTATTATTTTCTTCTTATACTTTTACTCAGTCGTCATCATCATTTTTATTTACGTCCCTTACAGAGCATTACGTCACCATACCACTTGTCCAGTTGTATGGAAGCCTGCTCCAAGCATTCATATGATCTTGCAACGGTGTTTCTATGGCAACTGGTTATCTATGATAAGGTAGCCAGCTCTATCAACAGTGTCATTTTAATCGCCTTATACGTCATGCCTATGGGCGCAGTAGTTCTATTCTGACATTGTCTCTTCAGAGACCTCAGGGAATATGATTAATGCCCGTGCTTTTCATTTGTCTGTGTTTTATTTGTCTTCTTCTCTCCTGTGCCTTTCTCTTCATTTTCTCCTTACCCGCACCTTCTCTCATAATTGGCACGCAACGACTCAGGTTTTTTGTTGTTGTTTTGATCACTGACCTGGTTGGAGATAATATTAACAACCCCATCTGGAACCAGCAACATAACACTGCCATACCTCTGTTAAAAACAGACACGGGTGAGGGCCTATCTCTCACACCAAGCATTGCCACAATACTTCTTGTAATGATAATCGGGATATAAACTGCGAATGTGGCGACAGGAGTGTTTAAAACACACGGCAGACTACCTTAGGTGTGGCATGAATATTCTGTAATACTTCTAGAGATGGACTCAATGTCTGTCAACATTTATGATAACAAATTAAACTGAAGTTATATTATGAGTTACAAACATGATTCATACAAACAACCGGTAGCATTCATACCTTATATGGGAGGATTTTCAAATGTCATGTTGTCATGCTGCATTTTCATGAGAATGGAGGGGGAGTGGGGGAGATTTATGCAAAAGTCAAACTTCCGAATATGCTTGGTATAGACGAAATATATTAAAATAGACCACTTTTGATTGGAAACTTCCCCGCGTACGAAGCTGGAAGTGAGAGCGAAAAAGTCGCTTATAATGCAGCACAACGTTAGACCCAGGCAGTGTGTTCCATTGAGTCAAGACGACATTTTCTGACAAGCCAGGGCCGAAGAAAAATAGGATACCAATAAAGACCAGACCAAGTACTGAGGGTCTTCTGGGATTAACCAGAAAGAAAACTCAAATTTATAATACTGGAAACCACAATACCTCGGAACCTATATACATGATAATAGTGGGATTATAACTAACATTAATACCCTAACTACGAGTAAGACAGCCTCATAAACAGTGACCCGACATTATTCGGAAATGTGTCTGTGCCAGACATATTTCGAATTTTATTCCCGAAAAACATGGGGTAAGTTGTACATTGTATCATTTTATATTTTGCATTTGACATGTTTAACTTGCTGATAGCTGAACAGGCTCATTCGGAAACCTCAGAATTAGAAAATTGTAGATTCATGAACTATCACCACAAGCGCTGGTGACTGCTTCCTGCAGTTTTTCTCGCAGGGAACTAAAAGCAGAAGTAGTAGAGTGGAGCAGGGTGTGGATGACGATATGTCAGTGTACTGAAATGCGATGTTAAACTCTTAAGACGTTTATATGTATATTTAAACACGGGTTGTTTTCCGCTGTCCAGCCAAATTTTTTTGTTCACATTAACTGGGTTTAACGATGATTTTTTATCCAATCTACTGGGTGTAATTAACGCTGATTCTCAGGGAGGTTAAAATTACTGAGAAAAAAGAATGTCGGTGGAAATGACAGCGGGAAGGCTCCTGACTAGTGTCAGGAAACAGATACTTAGCAGAGACATTTGTTTCTTCTCAAAGTGTGTGGTACCAGCTTGTTACGAGTTTTTTTTTATCACGAGCTTGTGGTTCACGCACGCTAGATGCCTGCCTTCGACAGATTGTGAAGATCCTAGCCTTGACATTCGGAGCGGTTACCCCTGTAACAACGCCTGTGACGTGCCCTCCCCACAGACGTGGACGAGTGATGGAGCAGTCAGCAAACCATTTTCAGCATCTGGCCAGATAAGTGCTTTTAACCAGGCCAGATCAAAAGACCTCACATTTTATAACAACAAACGGCCTTCAACATTGATTTTGTCTGTGAGAAAAAACTCCACATTTTTAATTTGCTAAAGCCATTTATTAATTACTCTTATTAAGCTACAAATGATTATTAAGTTTGTTATATGTAAATACAAATTGATAGTGGATTTAATTATTACAGAGTGAAGTACACACGTATGAATCAATTATTTTAAATATATAATGCATCGGTTTCTAAAGTAATATTTTACTCAATACTTCAGAAACGAGCAAATATATCTTTGTCCTCACAGAAGGGGCGGGCAGATAATAATTTCATGACAGCTTAGATCATCTCAGCTTTGTGCTTTATTGATGAAAAATCCTATGAGGACTCCCTTAAATGGGAGCAACCTCCTTCTATTGACAACTCTGCAAAGAGTAATCTTGAGCGAAGATAGATACCATTGAAGACCTTCATTTATATTCTAGAGTATGGCCATTGTTGGACCATCACTGCAGAGCAGGGAAGACAATCCAGTGACGGGGAGCCACAAGGGACATAACTGTGCCAACTGTTTATTATATCATTTGTATTGATGGAACGTGTGGCAGGGCTACTGATGGAACGTCATGTGGCAGAGCTACTGATGGAACGTCATGTGGCAGGGCTACTGATGGAACGTCATGTGGCAGAGCTACTGATGGAACGTCATGTGGCAGGGCTACTGATGACGATGCGGTTCTAGAAAGATCTAACGTATGGTTGAGACAATGATACAGTCTCTCTTTGGCTGAAGGTTCCTTAGTGAAATTAGGTCATCAGTGAAAAACCCGTATACTGATAAACAATCCCAGGTTCTTGTAAACGAAGACTTTGTCTGTTCTGATGTTATCGTTTGCTGGATCGTTTGCTGGATCGTTTGCTGGATCGTTTGCTTTTACTACTAAAATGTGTGATTGATTCCCACTTAACAAACGTTTATGTTCAAATATCCAAATCTGCTTCTACCATTTAGTTCTTTTATTACAGGGTCTACTGAGAATGGCAATACAGCATTAAGTGCATCGTAATCAACTGTTTCTTATTTTATTTCATCAGGGGTTAATAGTCTATCTGGATCTGTATTGAACTCTGGTTCAGGTGTAACTTCATCTACCATATTGTAACCGTTAGGGTGGTTAAGAGGGAAAATTCGGTTAGATTTTTTTTTAGAAGATTTATTTTTATGATTAATTTTAGCTGAGTTTTATTTTATAGTCTAAGGGGAATAATTGATAGAACGAGTAGAAGGGGTCAAGAGTAGCGCTTACATCCCTTGGTTGAGGATTGCGTTGTTTGTGGTGTGTTTTTGTAAGGTGAGCGAAAGGAACAATTCACGTGCTTTGAATGGCCTGGTGAGTTGTTTGTCAGACAAAGTGTTCTGGAGTGTTCCAAAATAGTCGTCGTTGGAAATTGACGTTTTAGTAAAATCAGTTTGCTCCCAGATGAGATAGAGTTAGCTTCTAGAGGTGTCAGCGAGTAGAAGTTTCATCAGGCGATAAGCCAATGGTTTTAGTTGCTTCTGCGGTAACGGAAAAAGTGAACTATCGCCCAGACGTCTAACTCGATATTTTGCCAAATTGTGTATGACAGTTTTATTCATTCTGAGGACGAAATGGCAGTGTTCCTAGTGAGAGAAATGTGTTGTGTTCAAAAGACCAGGTACGTTGAACATTGTGAGTTTTATAAGTAGAGTGAAGTACAGTAGATACTCTGACAGTCCTAGTGAGCTTGGTAAACGCACATCCCTGGCGGTTAGGTGATGCGTGATGCCATATGATGATGGATGGCATCCGCATGTCTGGTTTTGTGTAGTGTGTAGATGTGTTCAGTCAAAACAATGTTCATGCAACAATAACAGGGCAATCCACATAGGACGTCAGTAAACTCACGACGTATAAAGTCAATGAGTCTTGAAACAGCCGTTGACGTTTTTCTTCATTATTTATTGTGGACGCCACAGTGACAAAATGGTTACGCAAATGTGTAGGCACATCAAACAGTCATTATCACAGCAACATTCAATACAGCAATAAACGGTAGACAGCATTACAATGATGAGTCAGATGCATGTTATATTTCAAAGTGCTGTAAATGTAGTCAGGTGAACAACTCCATCCTTTTCTATAACAGCCAGGAGATAACCAGATGTATGAGATCAGTTCACTCTCCTTAGTTTGACTTCAGCAAGACAGACACGTCTGCCGAAGTATAAATAATGTCCTCAAAAATATCCTCTAGATAATAAAGGTTTTCCAAACCTAGTTCATTTAACAAAGTAGCAAGTAATGGTCCTTGGTACCTGCATCAACCGATGCAGTACAATGCAGCGACATGTGAGCTAGGAAAACATCTCGTGACGACGACTTTCGCAGACAGGCTATGAATCGAAATCGCTCACGACCCAAAATCAATAGAGTTAATGAAAGAGTCAATTTACCTTGCTTTCATGAAATACACAGAAATATCACGCCTCCCGACATGTGGGAAACACTAGAGGTATTATCTCGAATAAACGAAATATCCATTAAGAGGACTACACATCCCTGACAGAACAAAAATAGCGGAGATCCCCTCTTCAACGAGGCATCTCTTTCGCCATTCCAAATCGCTCACTCCCACTAGTGGTGGGCGGAAACCGATCGACAAAGAAGCAAGACAAGTCATGCGCAGTCCAGCGCAAAACGACCACAGCTCAAACTTAACTGCATTCGATACCAACGCGAGAAGACAAATGCTTACCGAGAAAAGTGACTATAAATTTCAAGCAGTTGTTGCCCTTGCGTTATAAAACAGATATTGAAATAAAACGATGTTGCGAGAATTTATCACGCAACATATCACCACCTCCTCCCGATAAAAAAAAAAATGTGGAACATATTTTTTTTTCAATATCAAAGAGCAAGCGATAAGCGGCTCAAAACGCACGAATTATGCGCTGATAATTAACTAAATTGCCAAACAATAGGCTAATTATAGAGTGTCTGGTGAGGATATACCTCAACAGAAAAATAAATATGTCTCAAAAAATATTCACATCGGGGAGGTGTCACCAACACACATCACGTTAGCATGTAAACACAATATACGTATGCAAGTTACTATAATCATCATTAAACAGCATACTCTAATATTGTCTTTAAAAATGGATGTACAAATCTGATAGGAAAATTTAGATAGTACATTCTTTGACATGTAATGACATAAGTACATAGTAAAGTTAAACTACATGACGATCCAGGACATATGCTCTGGTATTCCGAGGGTAAGTACACAATCTAGAACTCGTAAGGTAAGTCCTCAGCTCAACAATGACATTCTGAGAAAGTACAAGCAATATAATGCTAATTAATAACTAATATGCTTCATAAGGTACAATACATTATTAATAATTGTGGCTGTTTAGTAAACTAACGGCCCTTATATTAACTACTCAGTCCTCCTCTATCATCTTAAAAAACGAACAGAAGAAGATGACAACAAAGCACGATAGTGTGTACATATAAAGTAAGTACAGATGTGCTAATCTATTGTAGAAATATAGGTGTGTTATGACTCTGTAATATATGGAAATATAGGACAGAAGTATTAGTTGGAGTCATGTGGGCATCTAGACAAAATGTCAGCCATCACATTATCCGCACCACGGATAGCTCGTACCGTGAAGTGAAAAGGTTGAAGAGCTATAGCATATCGAGTGGATCTCGAACTCTTCAAATTCTTAGTCTGAATAGCTGCAATAGCTTTCTGATCAGTCTCTAGAATGAAATGTGCGCCCAGGAGGAATCTTTGTAGCTTTAGAATTGACCAAACCATCGCTAACAACTCACGGTCTAAAACCGAGTAGTTCCTCTCTGCCGCATTTAGTTTTCTAGAAATGTACATAACAGGATGCAGAGTATTTGCATATTCTTGCATCAGTGCTGCTCCAATCCCAGTGGATGAAGCATCACTCCGAAGAACAAAAGTCCTATCAAGAGTAGGTAATCTTAAGATGGGAGGAGAAGAAAATATATTCTTGATTTGGTCTAGTGAAGATTGGCATTCTTCAGACCAACGGACCAGATTAGGCGAACCTTTCTTCAACAATGTTGATAGAGGTGCCATGATCGAAGATAAATTTGGAATAAATCTCCCATAAAATTGAATTAAACCTAAGAGACTCCTAACTTGTTTCTTCGTTTTAGGAACAGAGATGTTCAGTATTTTGGAAGTATTGTGGTCTTCTGTCTTCAAGAGACCATGACCAACACGATGACCCAGGAAAGAGATTTCACCAAAACCAACAAAAGCTTTAGAAGGTTTTGCTGTCAAATTATTCTCACGTAGAGTGGACAGTAAGTCATATAACCCTAAATAGTGATCTTCCCAGGTATCACTGAAGAGACAGATGTCATCTAAGTATGCGATGACATCCGAACGATGTGACAGAATTCGACGCATCATGCGAACGAAAGTGGCAGGGGCGTTCATGAGACCAAAAGGCATAACATTCCATTGAAATAGACCCCTAGGTGTAGAAAAAGCAGTAAGAGGTTTGGCATGCTCTGCTAAAGGCACTTGCCAATAACCTTTAGACAAGTCAAGTTTAGTGAAGAATCTAGAATTAGAAAGTCTAATCAGTAGATCTTCTAACAAAGGCATCGGTTCAGCGTCGAACTTTTTGACCTGATTCAATTTGCGATAATCAACGCAAATTCGTATGTTCTTATCCTTCTTCCGGACAATAACCATGGAAGAAGAATATGGTGAAGTCGATGGTTCAATTATATTTAATTGAATCATTTCATCCAATTCCTTTTCCACTTGCGACTGAAAGTGTATAGGAATAGTATACGGCCTAACCATAATTGGATTATTGTCGGTAAGAATTATGTCATGTTCTATGACATCTGTGTGTCCAGGAATGTCAGTGAGAACATCCTGAAATGTTTGTAACATCGACAAGTCTCGTCGATGTTCGTCACCAGAAAGATTAGGAGAAACAGAAACGTTTTTCCAAGATTCCGTGGAATGTAATGGAACCACTGGAAGGGGAAGGTTGACATCAGAGAAGGTAGCTTCCTCATCCTGAATGACAGACAGGGATGAATAATGACCGTGAGGTGCAGGAGCATCATCCGTTGCCTGGAAAATAGGCAGCAAATAGTCCGGACGTTCGTGAAATTCCGAAAGCATGTTTATGTGGAAAGTTTTATGCTTTCCATCAATATCGACCACATAGTCAACATCGGAAATCCGAGAGACTATTGCATACGGACCTTTCCATGCAATAAGAAGTCTATTTTCCCTACTGGGGAGTAGGACGAATGCTTTGTCACCTGGACAAAGTTGTCGTAGACATCTATTCTTGTTAGCAAACTGCCTTGCCTTCTCTTTAGCAATTTCTGATGAAGCAGTTGCTAGCTTACATGCCTCAATGATCTTTTGTCTAAGAGCAATGACATACTCATATGAGGATTGAGTTTCATCGCTAATATCATCGGCAGTGATGAGATCGTGTAATAAAGACATAGGGCCGCGTGGACGCGCGCCAAAGACAAGTTCGAAGGGAGAAAATCCTGTGTGTTCATTAGGGACTTCTCTATAGGCAAAGAGAGCCGCGGGTAAAACCCTGTCCCAATCTTGAGGATGATCTTCAGTTATCTTACCAAGCAAAGTCTTGAGCGTTCTATTCAGACGCTCAACTAACCCATTAGACATAGGATGGTAGATACTACTGAGAGATCGTTCAATATGTAAGGTAGACATTACCTGTGACATAGTGTCAGATATGAGTTGAGTGCCATGGTCTGACAATATTTCTCTGGGGAACCCCAAGCGAGAAAATATCAACCAAAGAGCATCAGCGATATCTGTAGTAGATATGCTCTTAAGAGGAATAGCCTCTGGCCAACGTGTGCACATATCGACACATGTAAGGATAAACTGATGTCCTCTGGCCGACTTGACCTTAAAAGGGCCAATAATATCTATGGCCATTTTCTGAAACGGCCGAATAGGAATGTCAGCAGCCTGGATAGGCGCAGCATGTCGTGGTCCTCTAGATTTGACCTCCTGACATACCTTGCATGATCGGCAGTAAATACGAATGTCCTTATTGACAAAAGGCCAAAAGAAAGCCGCAAGGACTCTCGACTTCGTACGGGCAAAACCCATATGTCCAGCACATTGCGAGTCATGAGCATGTTGCAATATTTGGACTCTCATGCTCTTGGGAACAAGAATTTGCGAATGTGCCGACGTAGCCGAATCTTGTACCATACGTACAAGTACGCCGTTTCTCATTGCAATCCAAGATTTTCTATTTGTATCCTGATTCGGATCACCTTTCTTCGCAAGAACGAAGAATTTTTTTAAAGAAGAATCTTCTTCTTGCAATTTTATGAAAGAGTCACGAGTGATCACTAAGTGACTATCTTGGCTATCAACTTCATTATCACTATTCAGTGAAGTTTCGGGTGTTTGTAGAGCTTGTGCTCTTGTAACTACTGCATTTGTAGCTTGCATGTTATTATCTTCCCAAGCAGCAATCTGCTGTGGGGTACACTCCCTAACTCCGTGAATACGACCAATAATAAGGTCCGCAATAGGATTAGGTAAGAGACAAGCATGCACATCTCCAGTAAAGAAAGGAGTGGCAATGCGAATTACAGCAGTAGGATATTTTTCTAGAGTGCCGCCAAATGTGACACATTTAATAACCCTTCCTGTAGCACAAGATGGATCTACAAGCGATTGTCTAACACCAATAGTGGTGCATCCGGAATCGAAAAGTAGTGAGACCGGAGTATCATTAACAAGACCCTTATGTAGAATTAAAGAACCCCTCCCGTCATGCGCAACAGCAGCAGGAAGAGCGGGAAGTGGGTGACCACAACTCAAAGTAGTTATGGTACCCGGTTCGAATAAAGTACTGCATTGGGGGCATTTGTTTGCTCTCTCAAAGTCAAAAGCAGAACTAGTGACAGCGTCAAAGTTTTTACTATCAACAACATGATTACAGGCTGCCTCAGTTTCCTGTTGTACAGCATTAGCCTGCTGATATCTCTTTTTTTTTTGTGTTGAGATCTACCCCGACTATTATTACCTCTGAAGTTATCAGAGTTATTATTATCTCTGCAGTTATTATTGTCTCTATTGTAATTGTTATACTGGTTCGAATTCCAGTTTCCACGATTACTATCATGTTCACATTGATGCGAACATCTATTTGTTTGGTTTTGAGGTCTTCGGCAGGAATAACCTCTATTACCATATCCTCTTTTGAAATGCTTATAATTATTAGGGTGATAGTAACGAGTACTATCAGGTTGTCTCCAATTCTTCGAAGAAGAATCACCATGAAATTGATTTCCATGATTTTGACAGAAATTACCGCTACTCTTTCTATCAAAATTTTGTTGGGATCTACGAGCAAAGTTTTGACCATACGGAGCTGCCGAAGCAACTGGTAAACCTTCTTTCACCTTAGAGTTACCCATGGTTATGTGTGGGTGCGCAGTTACGTATTGGCAACAGAAATCTTCCATTTCTTTTATTGTTTTAGGTTTACGTTCATGAAGGAAAGCAAGGAAAGACTCATTGACAGACGACATGACTTTGTCTCTAAGTATTAAGTCCATAAGTCCTTCATAAGTTTTTTCCGTCTTAGATAGTTCAACCCATCGTGAGAAAGTAATGCGTATTCTTGCAATAAACTCGGAGCATTCAACTCCATTTTCAGGTAACATGTTTTTAAATTGTAGACGATAGCCGTCTTCGTTAAGCTGATATTTCTTTAACAAAGCGGCCCTGACAACCTCATAATTGTTCTTGTCAGGTTCATCCACCATATTTAATATACTTAGAGCTTTACCTGTCAGTATCCCTGATAACTGATAAACATATTTTGCTTTGTCTATGTTATGAGCTGTACATGCTTGTTCAAATCTGTCCAGATAGAACATTATGTCATCGCTGGAAGGACTAAATGTTGGTAACTTAATCTTAAAAGTATCATTATTAGCCTTACCAGAAGATGAACCCTTGTTTGAATCATTACCATTACTCATGCTTGTCAATTTCAATTTTTCCAACTCTAAAGCTAAGACCTTTTCTTCATGTTCCATTTTTGCTTTCTCTTTCCTCTCATCAGACTCTCTCTGTAATCTTCTTTCCTCAGCCTGAGCCTCTTTTTGAAGTCTTTCATTTTCAGCTTCTTTTTCAAGTCTTTTATTTTCAGCCTCTTTTTCAAGTCTTTTATTCTCAGCCTCTTTTTCAAGTCTTTTATTCTCAGCCTCTTTTTCAAGTCTTTTATTCTCAGCCTCTTTTTGAAGTCTTTCAGCTTCTAGCTGTAGCTGGAGTTTTCTCTCCTCAGCTTCTGATTCCCTTTTTTGTTTTTCCATTTCCATTTGGAATCTTTTTTCATCCACCTGCATCTGCAGTTTCTTTTGTTCAGCTTCCATTGCTTTATCATATCGAGCAGTTGCAAATTCTTCTAACTTATCACCAGTCTTCCCAAGCAATTTACCCTGCTCAATAAAGTGCTCAAATGTAGACATGTTGTCTAACATATGAGTCCAAAACCTGAAATAATTAACTAATTTATTTCAAACCTAAGTGTAACAAGTCTTAATTAAGCACTTGTATATTCACATCACATTATATTATCCCAGTCTCTGTGGGAAACAAGTCTCCAATCAAAGAACTTGTATATGAAATATCAGCACTCAATTCTTGATCATAAGTGCACTTCTCATTCAATAGTGCACGACACTATTCATCATTCATTTATCATCAGTATAGTAGTAACAGTGCATTAGCATAGCCCATTAACTAATTACTATAACTGTAAACAATGACTATGTAAACACATGCAGAATGTAAACATTGAAAATGTAAACAATACAAACAATGTAAACAATAACAATGTAAACAATAACAAAGATCAGCAACAATACAAAAACTTTCGCAGAAATCAACTAAAAATAAAGCAGAAATTAATGAAATATCACAAAAAATGTGACGATATCTGCGATAGAATTAAACAAAATACATGACACCACAGTGTATAAACAAAAATGTTGTATGAAACTAAATTATAGACAAGAGTAGGCTAACAAACACAAACAAATCAAAACAAAACTAAAGAATGCGAAATAATAACGAAAACAATATTAAAACATGTCATCACAGCTAACATAAATAGCAACAGAAGTCGCTTAGCAAATTCCAGTATTGGAAATTTGCAAACCTTACAGAAAACGCTCACAATAGACGACCTCTATGACGTGGCATAATCTAACGGAGACACCACCCAACCGAGAACCCGCTGAAATATAAACATATAAATATACAAATAACATA
Source organism: Oreohelix idahoensis (assembly GCA_024509875.1). Taxonomy (NCBI): domain Eukaryota; kingdom Metazoa; phylum Mollusca; class Gastropoda; order Stylommatophora; family Oreohelicidae; genus Oreohelix; species Oreohelix idahoensis. The sequence continues at coordinate 61,318 of JAMPIV010021327.1, forward strand.
TAAACATAAAACATATAGAATGAGATGATACACAGAAGACTCAGCAGAAGTATAAGGGCACAGTTTACATACAAACAGGCCACTTAACTTATAGGCTTCCAATCGTAGAACAGCAGAAAAACGGATGTCAATCAACGTCCTAAAGAGCGAAGCTCCAACGATGATGGCACATCTGAACTGCTTCCACTGCTAACACGATGGTACAAGAGCTTCTGACATACTGTGTGTTGAGTTGTTTCGGCACTTGACCTTCTAATCCAAAAGTAAGTTGATGGAAATCGGTACTTGGCCTTCTTCAGAAAACAACCCGTTTCAACCGGCACTTGACCTTCTCAAAAAACGACAGCACTGGAACCTTGACAGCAGCAACTTGCTTGACTTGCGTAAAAGATAACAGCAGTCCGAGTTATCCGGCAACATGTAACAACGCCGGGTACTGTCAAATTCTTGTTTCCGTCAAAAAATTGAAATTTGACTTTTACCGGGCAACGCCGAGTACTTTGAAAATTTTGAAGATGTTGACTGTATTGAAGAATGTTAATTTCTTGAAGGATGCTGATGAATTCTTGTTGAAAATGAAGTGGGTAAGGGACCCCGTGTTTGCTGGTACCAGAATCAAACCAGCTTATGGCCACCAAATGATGCGTGATGCCATATGATGATGGATGGCATCCGCATGTCTGGTTTTGTGTAGTGTGTAGATGTGTTCAGTCAAAACAATGTTCATGCAACAATAACAGGGCAATCCACATAGGACGTCAGTAAACTCACGACGTATAAAGTCAATGAGTCTTGAAACAGCCGTTGACGTTTTTCTTCATTATTTATTGTGGACGCCACAGTGACAAAATGGTTACGCAAATGTGTAGGCACATCAAACAGTCATTATCACAGCAACATTCAATACAGCAATAAACGGTAGACAGCATTACAATGATGAGTCAGATGCATGTTATATTTCAAAGTGCTGTAAATGTAGTCAGGTGAAAAACTCCATCCTTTTCTATAACAGCCAGGAGATAACCAGATGTATGAGATCAGTTCACTCTCCTTAGTTTGACTTCAGCAAGACAGACACGTCTGCCGAAGTATAAATAATGTCCTCAAAAATATCCTCTAGATAATAAAGGTTTTCCAAACCTAGTTCATTTAACAAAGTAGCAAGTAATGGTCCTTGGTACCTGCATCAACCGATGCAGTACAATGCAGCGACATGTGAGCTAGGAAAACATCTCGTGACGACGACTTTCGCAGACAGGCTATGAATCGAAATCGCTCACGACCCAAAATCAATAGAGTTAATGAAAGAGTCAATTTACCTTGCTTTCATGAAATACACAGAAATATCACGCCTCCCGACATGTGGGAAACACTAGAGGTATTATCTCGAATAAACGAAATATCCATTAAGAGGACTACACATCCCTGACAGAACAAAAAATAGCGGAGATCCCCTCTTCAACGAGGCATCTCTTTCGCCATTCCAAATCGCTCACTCCCACTAGTGGTGGGCGGAAACCGATCGACAAAGAAGCAAGACAAGTCATGCGCAGTCCAGCGCAAAACGACCACAGCTCAAACTTAACTGCATTCGATACCAACGCGAGAAGACAAATGCTTACCGAGAAAAGTGACTATAAATTTCAAGCAGTTGTTGCCCTTGCGTTATAAAACAGATATTGAAATAAAACGATGTTGCGAGAATTTATCACGCAACATTAGGCCAGTTTCTTTAACCAGATACGCCAAGAATAGCTGCAGATAAACGGTTGAGAACAAAAGTGAGATAGACAGTTAGAATAATGAATACAGTGGAAAATAAAGAACAAACAACAGTGATTTTCAACTTATAGAACTCGTAGCCACTAGAGCAGTAACTAACGAATGAAAGAAGCTGAGAAGTTATGATTGAACGTCGCACCATTGTGTTCACTAGTCAGCGCATATTTTTGAAGGCTAAAGAAGTTTTGATGTAAAATTGCTTTGTTCAAGATATAAGCTGCTCTCAGATTAAGTGTGTAAATAAGGTCACCTCGTTCACCATAAAATAAAGTCTACTGTTGACGTCTAACAAAATGTCTTGGAGTGTGTATCAGCATGCATGCTATGAACGTGAAATACAAGCAGTCTACTGATATGGCTAGAGATACGAACCTATAAGATTAACAAAAGCAGTATTAGAAAATAGTAGACAAGTCCGTACACTGCCACAACATCATTTAGGAAATCTTCTGGCACTAGACATATCATAGGTTCGTCTACATGTAACGGCCCAAAGTTACAGAGCCAAATGTCTCTCAGGACTTCGTCAGTCTCTTAAGGATTGTAATCAGATTCTTTAGGAGCTGGTTTAAAAATGAAGTCTTTCTCAAACTTTAAGAAACGTGCTAGCGGTGGACAGGAATTCACTCGAGATCGATATACTAGCACTTACTTCATATCTTTAGGTCCCATGAAACGAAGTGTTCACAGGGGCGAATAAATAAATGACAACCTCTTAAGTGATCTCTACACTTCTGGAATATTTATCTTGAGCACAATTAATTCGCATTAACTTTTCTCTTGGACAAGCGGACTTAATTTCTTCTTGACGACTGGAGGCAAAAATCTTCTGCCAGAACTCCAACTCTAACTAGCTGATCGTCGTTCGTTCGTTCGTTCTTTTGTCTACTATGTTGCTGTTATACCCTGTTCAACCTGAAAGTTGGTTATAATTGGGGTATATATTGCGTTTAGTTTCTTCGGTGCTAGCCGGTTGTTTAGTCCTGAAAACGACTGGTCCTAAAAAGGACCACTAGATGACTGTCTGTAACTAGCTAATCGGTAACTATAATAATAATAATAGCCCCTTCAGTCATAACTGACTATGGGAATGCGCCCCTGAGGTGGCAGCCCTCAGCTGCTTATTTTCCTGGTGCTCCTTTCGACGTTTTCTCCTCACCTCTGCTTCTTGTGTGAGCCTCTCTTCGCCCAGTCTAAGGTGGTGCCGTAAATAGCATCGCCACTTATTGCGATCGGCAGCTTCATCCTCCCATGTTGCTGGATCCATGTCCAGTGCCCTCATATCTCTCTTGCACACATCTTTGAACCTCAGCTGTGGTCGCCCAACTGTTCTCTTGCCATCTGCTAATTGTCCGTAGAAGATATCTTTTGGGATGCGACCATCTTCCATGCGGCGAACATGGCCAAGCCAGCGAAGTCTGCGCTGTCTAAGCAGCGTATACATACTTTGAAGGCCAGCACGTGACAACACCTCGACATTTGTCACTTTATCTTTCCACGAGATGCCGAGGATGCGGCGTGTCGCAAAATTGGTTTCAAGTCATTGCAAACGGGATCAGTTAGATTTATAAACCCATCTACGATCGAGTGACCGCTTTCAAAATGGCGGCGTATCAGCGAAATGTGTATCGGACAGAGGAGATCGCCAACGATAAATAACAACAGAAGGGAATCCGTATGAAAAGGATTTTACATTTCAGTACAGGGAAGGATGGTGTATACTGCATATAAGATGGAACGGTAGGAAGTTCTCATTTACGGAGATATATGCGTATTTCGGCTGCTCACAGTTACGCTAAAAGCATGTAAACCCACTTCTGTTCTAAATATTAAAATCAACAAATAACAGTTTGGGAATTTACATGGATAGGAAGATAGAGTTTTATCAGCTGTATAAAACTAGATAAGATGGAACAATATGGATATTATATATGCTGAGAATGAGAAAGGCAAAATTTCAGTCGACGCACAGATCGGCTGAAATCACGGTTCGGGAAGGATTTTTCAGGTTAGGTTTAGGCTGTGACGTCGGTACTCTCCGATACGTCCGCGCTTTGCGTATAAGTAGCGGATCGGTAAACTGAGAGAGATACACAACGAAAGAGGTTTGAGCCAGACTGGAGACAGAGTTTCGCCACTATCCATGAATTGTGAGCGGATCGCCAGAAACAATTTTAAGTCCAGTATCTGAAGTCTGAGGGTAAGCGAAATTATGATAACTACCGTGTATAATATTTGTTATTTCAGGTTCATATAGAATTCACAAAATATGCCTGTATAATATTCATTGATATAACGTATTATTATTTTAATATGATTTATTCATGTGCATTATGGATGAGTGTTGCTTGTACAAAAATTAATCACAAATAGCCCCACAGCCTAATGAAGATATATTTATCATATTGCTTTATCGCTTACGAAGATAAAGGCAGTCCCATGGCAGAGATTGTCATAGGGAAATGAAGTGTTAGAAACTTCATCATGGAAGATCCCAGTTACGAGGCTAAGGTGACTAGTCCCCTTCCTCGCTGCCTTTGCCTTCCCTAGTTCGAGCGCACAACTTTGTACCCATTTACAGCTGGTAAACTGGAGTGTTCTATAGCCAGTTTCAGTAGAAAGCAACCTGATCACGTGGTCACTCACTTTCTTTATTTATGTATTACTTTTGTGTAGATGCTAAGGATAGCATCAGTATTTGAATTTGTACTTGATATGATTTGGAAGGATCAAGTTATAGCATATGAAGGGATGTATAGGAGCGGAATAAACCAGATGATGTTTATTACTGATATGTTAATATTAATTCTGTATCATTGAAATGATGTTACTTGCTATGACTGTATAACTTTGACACCTGATGACTGACTTGTCTGACTTATGTGCTAGTCAGTTACACTTAATTGACATGTTAATATTAATGCTATATCACTGAAATGATGTCCTTGCTTACTATGATTGTTTAACGGTGACATCTGATGACTGACTGGTCTGACATCTGTGCTAGTCAGCTACAAGTCTAGCCAGATACTAGCCAAGGCTGATATGTTGCAGGTTCCATGAAATAACTCAAACCAGACTGTCCAGTATCAGAAGCCGGTGCAGTTCATCCGAGGCAATCCCACAAAAGTGCAGGACCCCAAAGAGTGAACTTCAACTGGTCATTGGCATCCCTACTGTTGGGCCTACCAAGTCTGATATCAGCAAAGGACAGTTTCAGCAGTATCAAGTTGGAAAGATAAGTGTCCTGTTTGACACTGACCACCTATACATGTGAAACAGCCAATAGTTCAAAAACAATAATTAACCATACAGAAACTCAGTCAACTGATGACAGTTATCCTTAAATTCAAAGGACTAATAACAGTGATTTCAGTAACTTTATTATTTAAGATCTTGAAGTCTAAACAGACAATAATAGTAATTGTGTGAATATTTTTATATATATATGTGTATACTCTTTTCCAACTAGTAGAAATAGAATATTAGTGTAATTATTAAACTATTTTAACTGTACCTGAGGATTTATTCACTTCTTCCATTTGTGGTTTCAGTGAATGTTCATTTTATTATCCCCTAGAATATAAGTAATCATAAGATAGTCATAGGGAGGAGACACCTTAAATCCTGGTACTACTTCTTACCAACTGGACCAGGGTTTTTACAGTCTGACTATTTTTATGATAACAATACACCAGTGCTTATTTCTAAGACTGGGGTATTACTTGTAAGGTCAGAACTCTTTACTGGCATACTCTTACATAATATATACTTTTAAATAACCTCCCGCTACAGTGGGGGCTCGTCCGGGATATATCTTTGATATTCCTGAGCCATCTTTCTATTTCTGCTGTGTAGGAAATTTTCTTTTTTGAACAAATATTTTTGGAAAGAGTTAACATAGTAGGAAATAAATAATTTTTTAGGAGTACCATTGAGTACAGATAAAGAAAGCTGTTTCATATATGGTGAAGTCAGTTTAATTAACTTTAATTTTAAATAAGTTAATTATATTGTAGTAAATTAGTTTGAGTAAGATCGCTTGCCCTACTAGACTACAGATACATCATGGCTGACTTGGTCAAATTTAGGTCTGCTACACTGCAGGTGGGAAAAGAGCTTGGCATGGATGGTGACGTTCTGATCCGGTATGTCACGACGGAATGTGAAAAGTACACCGAGAGAGAAGCAAAGCAATTGGAAGCAGAAAGAGAAGCCAAGAAATTGGAAGCAGAAAGAGAAGCCAAGAAATTGGAAGCAGAAAGAGAAGCCAAGAAATTGGAAGCAGAAAGAGAAGCCAAGAAATTAGAAGCAGAGAGAGAAGCCAAGAAATTAGAAGCAGAGAGAGAAGCCAAGAAATTAGAATTAGAAGCGGAGAGAGAAACAAAGAAACTAGAAGCTGAGAGAGAAGCCAAGAAATTAGAATTGGAAGCAGAGAGAGAAGCCAAGAAATTAGAAGCTGAGAGAGAAGAAAGGAGGTTACAAGCAGAGAGAGACCATGAGCTGAAAATGAGACAGCTTGATCTTGAACTTCAGGCTGGGACTATCACCCATGGTAATAGCTCACCTCATTCTGCGAATAGCTCTTTTCAGAACACAGCAAATGGGGCCATGAACTTCCACCTAGATCCATTTGTTGAAAAGGAGGACGCAATAGAGTCGTACCTGGATAGGTATGAAAGGCTAGCCTCTACCTATGGACTGGAAAAGGAAAAATGGAGTCTAAAGTTATCCCAGGGATTGAGAGGTATTGCATATGATGTGTTTCTGAAACTCCCCAAAGAAGATCAGGAAAATTATGAGATACTAAAGCAAGCCTTACTGATCCGGTATGAAAAGAACTCTGAGGCATATAGGAAGAAATTTAGAACTTCTAAACCTCTACCTGGAGAAACATATAACCAGTTCTCAGCTAGGCTAGAAACGTATTTGTTGAAATGGAGTAGTTTAGGTAAGTATCAGAAAACATACGAGGATCTGAAAGAAATGGTTATGTTAGAGCAAGTGAAAGATTCCATGTCTCAAGAAATGAGGAAATTCCTTATGGAACAAGGAGCAGAGAGGCTGGAAGACATTTTGAAATGTGCAGAGAGATACCAAGCAGCTCAAGCTGAATTGGTAGGAACAAAAAGGAAGCAGGTAGAAGGATATAAGCCACCACCGCAGAATACCCAGTTTGACCAGAAGGATCATCCATACAGAAACAAGCAAAGATTTGATAATAAGGACAAAAACCCTCAGACTCAGGAAAATAAACCCTACAAACAGGGAGATAAGTGGTGCAAATTTTGTAAGATGAGCAACCACAACACTGATGAATGTGGGAGGAAAAAACCCCTTCATCATGCTGCATGTCTACAGGTGAGGACTTCTGTTAGGAAGGAACTGACTGTGAGTCAGAATAGCCTCCATCACCCACCTACCCAGGAGATAGTGACTGTGAATGGCAAACAAGTCACAGGAATGTATGACACAGGTTTGTCCTATGACGCAGTCGTGTGTGCATCTCTGGTGTGCCCTGAACAAATCACCACAGAAACAGTAGAGATTCAAGGGCCACTAAAAGGAACATCACCCCTTACATTACCCATAGCAAAGATTCATGTCAGTTGTCGCTATGTGGAAGGGGAGATAAATGCAGCTGTGATAGATGATCCCTTTTACCCCCTAATGTTGGGGCGTAAATATGTTTTCTTAGGAGACCCTGTAAAACCTATGGTTATGGCAGGAATCCAGACCAAGGCTGACTCCAGGAACATAGAGAGGGACACCAACGTAAAATTTCATTCAACTGAAATGAAACGGGCTCAAGAAGCAGACAGCACGTTGAAGCCTTGTTTTGGCAAATTATCAAAAACACATAAAGCTCCAAGGAAAGGACATTTCTATATGGAACATGGACTCTTGTACAGGAAAGCTGGAAGAGGGACGAAAAGTCATGGTCAAATCGTTGTACCATCCACCTATAGGAATAAGGTTATAGGCTGGGGACACATATCAACTTTGAGTGAACACCTGGGTAATGGTGCCACAAAACAAAGAATAGCCACCCAGTTCTACTGGCCAGGTATTACGGAAGACATAAATCAGTATGTAAATTCCTGTCCAGAGTGCACCTATGTAGATTCAGAAAGTCGACGGAAGAGTCTTCATCAAAAATCTACAAGCAAACCAGCAATCAGGGGTATTCCCGAGATTTGCACGGGAGGGGAAAGGAAACATCCCACACAGGTTCAATTGCAGTCTGAACCCCATGCGCGGGAAAAAAGAAACCAATCACGTAGCGAAAATCAAACACCTACGGATTTGCGAGGGAAAACCACATCCAACTATCAACGAAAAGAGGGCGGTAAACTTCATGGGAAACCTACCGACCCCGTTTCACCAGCAGTAAGAGCCTGGATGAAAAGCCGAACAGGAAGGAGAGAGATAGTAAAGGATGAATATATTCTTGGAAAACAATGTGGGCGCAGATTTTCTCAGTCGCCATCCCACAGAGCTTGAGGAGGATAGAAAGAAGGAAAACTAACCACGGAATGGTCGACTTGCAATTGTCTTGTACCCAATAGTTAAGCTAGATATCATCCAGCTTAAAATGTGGGGGAGCTATGTCGCAAAATTGGTTTCAAGTCATTGCAAACGGGATCAGTTAGATTTATAAACCCATCTACGATCGAGTGACCGCTTTCAAAATGGCGGCGTATCAGCGAAATGTGTATCGGACAGAGGAGATCGCCAACGATAAATAACAACAGAAGGGAATCCGTATGAAAAGAATTTTACATTTCAGTACAGGGAAGGATGGTGTATACTGCATATAAGATGGAACGGTAGGAAGTTCTCATTTACGGAGATATATGCGTATTTCGGCTGCTCACAGTTACGCTAAAAGCATGTAAACCCACTTCTGTTCTAAATATTAAAATCAACAAATAACAGCTGTATAAAACTAGATAAGATGGAACAATATGGATATTATATATGCTGAGAATGAGAAAGGCAAAATTTCAGTCGACGCACAGATCGGCTGAAATCACGGTTCGGGAAGGATTTTTCAGGTTAGGTTTAGGCTGTGACGTCGGTACTCTCCGATACGTCCGCGCTTTGCGTATAAGTAGCGGATCGGTAAACTGAGAGAGATACACAACGAAAGAGGTTTGAGCCAGACTGGAGACAGAGTTTCGCCACTATCCATGAATTGTGAGCGGATCGCCAGAAACAATTTTAAGTCCAGTATCTGAAGTCTGAGGGTAAGCGAAATTATGATAACTACCGTGTATAATATTTGTTATTTCAGGTTCATACAGAATTCACAAAATATGCCTGTATAATATTCATTGATATAACGTATTATTATTTTAATATGATTTATTCATGTGCATTATGGATGAGTGTTGCGTGTACAAAAATTAATCACAAATAGCCCCACAGCCTAATGAAGATATATTTATCATATTGCTTTATCGCTTACGAAGATAAAGGCAGTCCCATGGCAGAGATTGTCATAGGGAAATGAAGTGTTAGAAACTTCATCATGGAAGATCCCAGTTACGAAGCTAAGGTGACTAGTCCCCTTCCTCGCTGCCTTTGCCTTCCCTAGTTCGAGCGCACAACTTTGTACCCATTTACAGCTGGTAAACTGGAGTGTTCTATAGCCAGTTTCAGTAGAAAGCAACCTGATCACGTGGTCACTCACTTTCTTTATTTATGTATTACTTTTGTGTAGATGCTAAGGATAGCATCAGTATTTGAATTTGTACTTGATATGATTTGGAAGGATCAAGTTATAGCATATGAAGGGATGTATAGGAGCGGAATAAACCAGATGATGTTTATTACTGATATGTTAATATTAATTCTGTATCATTGAAATGATGTTACTTGCTATGACTGTATAACTTTGACACCTAATGACTGACTTGTCTGACTTATGTGCTAGTCAGTTACACTTAATTGACATGTTAATATTAATGCTATATCACTGAAATGATGTCCTTGCTTACTATGATTGTTTAACGGTGACATCTGATGACTGACTGGTCTGACATCTGTGCTAGTCAGCTACAAGTCTAGCCAGATACTAGCCAAGGCTGATATGTTGCAGGTTCCATGAAATAACTCAAACCAGACTGTCCAGTATCAGAAGCCGGTGCAGTTCATCCGAGGCAATCCCACAAAAGTGCAGGACCCCAAAGAGTGAACTTCAACTGGTCATTGGCATCCCTACTGTTGGGCCTACCAAGTCTGATATCAGCAAAGGACAGTTTCAGCAGTACCAAGTTGGAAAGATAAGTGTCCTGTTTGACACTGACCACCCATACATGTGAAACAGCCAATAGTTCAAAACACTAATTAACCATACAGAAACTCAGTCAACTGATGACAGTTATCCTTAAATTCAAAGGACTAATAACAGTGATTTCAGTAACTTTATTATTTAAGATCTTGAAGTCTAAACAGACAATAATAGTAATTGTGTGAATATTTTTATATATATGTGTATACTCTTTTCCAACTAGTAGAAATAGAATATTAGTGTAATTATTAAACTATTTTAACTGTACCTAAGGATTTATTCACTTCTTCCATTTGTGGTTTCAGTGAATGTTCATTTTATTATCCCCTAGAATATAAGTAATCATAAGATAGTCATAGGGAGGAGACACCTTAAATCCTGGTACTACTTCTTACCAACTGGACCAGGGTTTTTACAGTCTGACTATTTTTATGATAAAAATACACCAGTGCTTATTTCTAAGACTGGGGTATTACTTGTAAGGTCAGAACTCTTTACTGGCATACTCTTACATAATATATACTTTTAAATAACCTCCCGCTACACGGCGTAGACACCGCAAATGGAAGGTATTGAGCCTTCTTTCTTGCTTAGCATAGGTCGTCCAGGTCTCGCTGCCATATAGGAGTGTGCTGGTGACGCAGGCATTATATACCGCAGCTTTGGTCTTCAGTGTGAGTTTAGAGTTTCCCCAAACACGCGATGTGAGGCGGGCAAAGGTAGCTGCAGCTTTGCCAATGCGGCTGTCGATTTCTGTATCCAGTGAGAGTTTGTCATTGATGGTAGACCCTAGGTATGTGAAGTGGTGCACCACTGCCAATTCATAGTTATCGATAGTGATAACTGGTGCAGCACCCACATCCTGACTCAGCACATTCGTTTTCTTTAGACTTATTGTGAGGCCAAAGTCCTTGCATGCTTTAGTGAAGCGATTCATCAAGCTCTGAAGCTCCTGTTGGCTTTGAGTGACGACTGCAGCATCATCAGCGAACAACAAGTCTCTTATAGTGACCATTCTGATTTTTGTTTTTGCCTCTAGCCTTGAAAGATCAAACAGACGGCCATCTGAACTAGTGTGAAGGCATATTCCTTCAGTTGCATCTCTGAATGCATGTTTCAAGAGTAAGGCAAAGAAGATTCCGAAGAGGGTCGGAGCCAGAACACAGCCTTGTTTAACGCCACTTCGTATATCAAAGGGCTGTGACGTGCTTCCAGCATATTGGACTGTTCCCTTCATGTCGTCATGGAATGACTTTACCATTTCCAGCATTTTAGAAGGGCAGCCTATTTTCAGGAGGATTTTAAAGAGTCCATCCCTACTAACCAGGTCGAATGCTTTTGTGAGGTCTATAAAGGTAACTAGCTGATCGGTAAAACACGTCCTTTTATATTATACATTATCTAGATCGGTTTTAATCAACTGTTTATGATTCATCAGCTATCTTGTTCCTTTTTGTAACTAACATTTTGATTGATTTATAGATATAGAACCTTCTGGTCAGTACGCTTCCTCTTTCTTATGAGTAAGTGATCCAAGTCCTATGTTTTGCCATTTACAGATAGATCACTTGTGCTCTTTCTTTCTGTAAGAGTGCCTACCTGCTATAATGAGCATGACTTGGCCTTGAGATGTAGTTACTTTAATCTTTCTATCACTATCGGGCTGCTCGTAATACTGGGGCTTATTTACTAATGATGTTTGTTTTGATTATCTTTTTTTATAAATATTTTTCTAGGGTAATGGTTACCCTGTCAAAGTAATGAGAAAGTAATGAGTACAATATTCAGGCAATGATAAAAAGTGTGCTGGACTTAAATAGGTCTTGTATACACACAATTAAATAACGGACAACAATTACACATCTCAGTGGTCACTGGCAAATTCTTAAACAATTTTGAAGCGAAGGCAGAAACACTTACATTACTATTATAGAAAAAGTTAGTGCTCCTCACAGACTCACTATCAGTCATCACAGCCCTCGGGAACAATAAAAACAATGAATTAGACAGCCTGGCAAAGGAACTAATGAAAAATAACTTCGAATTTAAAAAAGTAAACGCACGGTAGATCCCAACACACTGCTTGATATACGGAGAAGAGCAGACAGTTAAACTTGTCGAAGAAAGAAGGAAAGAAAATCCAGACAGAAGACATGGCTACATATGAAGATACAAAAGCTATAATCATAAATAATTATTTAAACAATGGCACAAGGAACATTCTTTACTGCACAGCCATACTATACATGACCAAATACTGCACAACCATACTATACATGACCAAATACTGCACAACCATACTATACATGACCAAATATTGCACAACCATACCATACATGACCAAATACTGCACAACCATACTATACATGACCAAATACTGCACAACAATACTATACATGACCAAATATTGCACAACCATACTATACATGACCAAATACTGCACAACCATACTATACATGACCAAATACTGCACAACAATACTATACATGACCAAATACTGCACAACCATACTATACATGACCAAATATTGCCCAACCATACTATACATCACAGCGGACTGATCATCCGCTTGCTTGTCAATGATCAAAGAAACAACAATTAATAATCTGTTGTACCAATAAACGCCGATAGGTGTAAAGGAACAATGGATAATTTCTTGTTGCCCTGTGACGCCGCAAGGTGTGATGGCCAGAGACTGCTTTGTCATTCAGTCAATGGCCAAGGGAGAATGATGATGATGATGATACTATACATGACCAAATACTGCACAACCATACTATACATGACCAAATACTGCCCAACCATACTATACATGACCAAATACTGCACAACCATACTATACATGACCAAATACTGCACAACCATACTATACATGACCAAATACTGCACAACCATACTATACATGACCAAATACTGCACAACCATACTATACATGACCAAATACTGCAAAACCATACTATACATGACCAAATACTGCACAACCATACTATACATTACCAAATACTGCACAATTAATACCAAATACTGCACAGCCATACTATACATGACCAAATAATGCACAACCATACTATACATTACCAAATACTGCACAACCATACCATACTTGATCAAGAAGAGACCAAGTGATAATTGTCAGACTAAGATACCATCTGTACAACAAATTGAACATTGTCAGACTAAGATACCATCTGTACAACAAACGGAACATAATCAGACTAAGATACCATCTGTACAACAAACTGAACATTGTCAGACTAAGATACCATCTGTACAACAAACTGAACATTGTCAGACTAAGATACCATCTGTACAACAAACTGAACATTGTCATACTAAGATACCATCTGTACAACAAACTGAACATTGTCAGACTAAGATACCATCTGTACAACAAACTGAACATTGTCAGACTAAGACACCATCTGTACAACAAACTGAACATTGTCAGACTAAGATACCATCTGTACAACAAACTGAACATTGCTAGACTAAGATACCATCTGTACAACAAACTGAACATTGTCAGAATAAGATACCATCTGTACGACAAACTGTAAACTGTCAGACTAAGATATCATCTATACAACAAACTGAACACTGTCAGACTAAGATATCATCTGTACAACAAACTGAACACTGTCAGATTAAGATATCATCTGTACAACAAACTGAACATTGTCAGACTAAGATACCATCTGTACAACAAACTGATCATTGTAAGACTAAGATACCATCTGTACAACAAACTGATCATTGTCAGACTAAGATACCATCTGTACAACAAACTGATCATTGTCAGACTAAGATACTCTCTGTACAACAAAATGAACATTGTCAAACTAAGATACCATGTGTACAACAAACTGAACATTGTCAGACTAAGGTACCATCTGTACAACAAACTGAACATTGACAGACTATGATACCATCTGTACAACAAACTGAACATTGTCAGACTATGATACCATCTGTACAACAAACTGAACACTGTCAGACTAAGATACCATCTGTACAACAAACTGAACATTGTCAGACTAAGATACCATCTGTACAACAAACTGAACATTGTCAGACTAAGATACCATCTGTACAACAAACTGAACATTGTAAGACTAAGATACCATCTGTACAACAAACTGAACATTGTCATACTAAGATATCATCTGTACAACAAACTGATCATTGTCATACTAAGATACCATCTGTACAACAAACTGAACATTGTGAGACTAAGATATCATCTGTACAACAAACTGAACATTGTCAGACTAAGATACCATCTGTACAACAAACTGAACATTGTCAGACTAAGATACCATCTGTACAACAAACTGAACATTGTCAGACTAAGATACCATCTGTACCACAAACTGAACATTGTCAGACTAAGATACCATCTGTACAACAAACTGAACATTGTCAGACTAAGATACCATCTGTACCACAAACTGAACATTGTCAGACTAAGATACCATCTGTACAACAAACTGAACATTGTCAGACTAAGATACCATCTGTACAACAAGCTGAACATTGGACGTGCCCATCTTTGGAGGACACACAAACAATAGAACACGTGATCCAAAACTGTCAGCTGCACAAGAGTAGCATGGTGTCAGCATGGCGTTCTCCTAACTGTGTGGGACGCCTGAGACGGAATGCCAACTTTAGAAGAGAGATAGATGTGGTTATATGAGAGCAAACGAAGAAGAATATAATCCCTGTTAGGTCGTGGCTGATTGACGTGCTTTATTCTTGTCCTTGCTCATCTTCTACAGATAGAGGTCAGTTTTATGCTTGTCAATATAGTCAT
>JAMPIV010021328.1:0-125856 GCA_024509875.1 Oreohelix idahoensis
GCAGGTATAGGAGAAAAGTACTGTCTTGGTTTTTATACTAGTTTCAATACAACCTATCTAGTATGATACACTTACTGGAGACGTATTTTCTCACTAGATACTGATTTAATTACACTATCCTCTCGTACGCACACACAAGCAATTTTTGTGACATAAATACGTACTTACGTAGAAACAAACAGGTGACTATGAGCAAATATAATATATACCAGGGAAGGTTTTGACCACAAACTAATAGCTATTAAATTTTTCGGCGTCTGTTAGTTCGTCGTATGGTATAAAAAAATAGACACTATAATGACAAATATGCACAAATTAAATATACAAGGTAACGTTGTATTCTATCAGTTTACTGTCTATACGGGTGGCGTACATTTTAATAGAATATCTGGTAGGAAATCGCTACGCGTTACTTTATTTCACTCGTTTTACTAGCGAGAAAATTTAAGTGAAGATTAAATGTTAAAAGCTATCACTTCTTAAAAACATTAGCACTATTATCCTTTACCAGAAAATTTAGAAATGAAATCTACACGAAAACTAGTAACAAATCCACACAAGGAAATAGTTTAAGGCTGCGCGTTAGATACTTGCAAATTCTGACTGACAACAGACAATGGGGTTAAGAAACCAACAGTATATATATCATTAGGATTCTGTGATCTCTGAATGCGTTAATTTCGCGTTCCGGTGTTACCCAGAATCTAGAAGCTAAGCGTATCAAGACTTACGGTCGGTCGATGAGGTTTCTCGTCGGGAGTTTCCGACCGGCATCAAAGACTTTCTGTTCGGCTAACTGGTTCCCCTGTAGAATGCCCGCTTCTCAAGATCAAAGAACCCAGGGGTTTCTAACTTCCCCTGAGTACGAAACTTCAAAAGGGTCTGCGTTTTTGTCTCTACCGCGTGCTTGCCTGTCTGAAAACTATTATGATTGACAGACACTTGCGTGAGGGGACGATGTAAACACAGCATGATTTGCTTCCCTATTGTGACTGACATGTCACGCAGTTTGTAAACATTCCGTTAGCTCGTGTTAAAAGAAAAGGAGGCGGGACAAAATGGTACGATGCAGAAATAGACAGTTGGTAAATATGTCTGTTTAGCTAGCAAATCAGAGGGCAGCTATTAGGTTGCAATAAGCTGTCAGATTATATTGTAGACTCTTTTTTCCGTTACATGTCACAGTCAGTAAAGTTAATAAAGTTAGTAAAGTTACTAAAGTTAGTAAAGTCAATAAAGTTAGTAAAATTAGTAAAGTTAGTAAAGTTAGTAAAGTCAGTAATGTTAGTAAAGTCAGTAATGTTAGTAAAGTTAGTAAAGTCAGTAAAGTTAGTAAAGTAAGTAAAGTCAGTAAAGTTAGTAAAGTCAGTAAAGTCAGTAAAGTTAATAAAGTTAGTAAAGTTTGCAAAGTTAGTAAAGTTAGTAAAGTTAGAAAGTTAGTAAGGTCAGCAAAGTCAATAAAGTCAGTAAAGTCATTAAAGTCAGTAAAGTTAGTAAAATCAGTAAATTCAGTAAAGTCAGTAAGGTCAGTTAATTCAGTATAAATAGTAAAGTTAGTAAGGTCAGTAAAGTCAGTATAGTTTGTAAAGACACACAGAGATTTTGATAGGGCAATACTGTACGTAAAACATCAGCGGACATTTGTTGATGGCGTAATCGTCACGGCAAGCTGAACGAGATTCAATGCATATCAAATACAGAATATTTTTAAAAAAAAATGTTGCCTCATTTTGGTGAGGCATGTCCCGTTCAACCTAGCCAGTTATATTAGGGCGCTTGTCCAAATATAAAAGATAATTGTTACTTTCAAATACAGAAGAAAACATTTCACTCTCACACGTTTTTAGTGTGATAAAGGATACGTTCAAGTTAAGACATCGTATTTAGAGCCAGTATTTAAGATAAGAGTTTTACTTCCGGGTTTAATCGTTATAATAATTCATCAAATGTAAGTTTAACGTTCAAAGTTAAGGAGTTGTTTTCTAGCAAGGTAAGATGTGTGATCATGTCCATTCACCGTGAAATATTTGTTTTTAAAATGACGCTCCTAACTTCCTAGCGCATTATATCGCGGTTGTCTATTGCTGTTATTATTCGTTGTTGATTTTGTTTTGTTTTTGTCACTGGTTTTATTATTGTTTGCTGTACGTACTTTTTGTTGTTGCTTTTTAATGCAAATTCTGATAATATTTCAGATGTTATTACATGTTGGCTTCTTTGCGCTGCTTGTCCAGTGGAGCTCGTTCAAGATCTGTCTATGTCTTCTTTCTCAACTTTCATTGTTTGTCTTCATTTCCCAGCAATTTCTTCTACATGATGAGGTTGCTAGTCCCATGCACAACCTCATGCTGCTTGCCTCTTACGACATGCCTGATGGAGTGGTACTTACATTCTATCACTATCTTCTAAGAGTTTGCTAAATACATGCTATCACTATCTTCTCAGAGTTTGGTACTTACATTCTATCACTATCTTCTCAGACATGGATACTTGCATTCTATCACTATCTTCTCAGAGTTTGGTACTTACATTCTATCACTATCTTCTCAGAGTTTGGTAAATACATTCTATCACTATCTTCTCAGAGTTTGGTACTTACATTCTAACACTATCTTCTCAGACATGGATACTTACATTCTATCACTATCTTCTCAGAGTTTGGTACTTACATTCTATCACTATCTTCTCAGAGTTTGGTACTTACATTCTATCACTATCTTCTCAGAGTTTGGTACTTACATTCTATCACTATTTTCTCAGAGTTTGGTACTTACATTCTATCACTGTCTTCTCAGAGACTGGTACTTACATTCTATCACTATCTTTTCAGAGACTGGTACTTAAATTCTATCACTATCTTCTCAGAGACTGGTACTTACATTATATCAATATCTTCTCAGAGACTGGTACTTACATTCTATCACAATCTT
The DNA here is from genome assembly GCA_024509875.1 of Oreohelix idahoensis. Taxonomy (NCBI): domain Eukaryota; kingdom Metazoa; phylum Mollusca; class Gastropoda; order Stylommatophora; family Oreohelicidae; genus Oreohelix; species Oreohelix idahoensis. The sequence continues at coordinate 2,931 of JAMPIV010021328.1, forward strand.
CTCAGAGACTGGTACTTACATTCTATCACTATCTTCTCAGAGACTGGTACTTACATTCTATCAATATCTTCTCAGAGACTGGTACTTACATTCTATCCCAATCTTCTCAGACCCCGTGGGCCTACATGCGGTTCAGCGTAATTGGAAGCTAATTAATTTTCGATATTTTTCCTTTGTTATTATTATTGCTCGCTACTAGTTTACTTCTTTATTGCTATTTCTTGTTATTTATAATTAGCTATTGTTGTTTGTTAATTTTACTTGGCTCGTGTTACTGCTTGACATTTGTAATAGACTACTTTTATGGATTAGTTTTACTTCGCTATTGGTATTACTTTTAATTTGTAGTCAGTAATTGTTATTGCTTCTTATTTTTACTTGACTAGTGTTATCTTTTTCTGCAACTATCTAATTGGCTGTAGTTACTGTTTCTATTTTGAGTTGCCCACTGTTAGTGTTTGTTATTTTTAACATAGCTATTGTTATTACTTTTCATGTGTACTTAGTTGTTGTTATTACATTTTATTTTTTACTTACCTATCGTTACCTCTTGTATTTGTCCTTGGCAGTTGCTATTGCCTGTTTTTTTTTTTTTTTGTTGGCTTAAGTTATTGCTTGTATTTTTCCATTTTTGTTAACACTTCTTACTGCTGGTTACTGCTGGTTGCTTGTCTACCTATTTTGTGAGGCATTTTATTCACTTAGTAACATTTTCACTCATCATCATCACCATTACCATCATTGAATAAATCATATACATTGCATATTCTTCGGATCAACGTCATTATCATCCACAACGTTGCTGTGTAAATTAAGCGATCATTTATCTCCACAACTACCTGTTCTCTGATCATCATCATCATAACCCTCCACTCCCAAAGGAGCATAGGCCATCAACAAACACATGCCAAGTCCTCCTCTCACGTGCCATCATCTCAAGTTCTTTCCACGTTCTCCTCATCATTTTCACCTCTGTTTCTAGCTCTCTTCTCCATGTGCTTCTTGGTCTACCTCTGCCTCTCTTGCCCTGTGGGTTCCATAACAAGGACTGCCTTGTAATGCCATCAACAGGTTTCCTCAATGTGTGTCCTCTCCATCGCCAGCGTCTTCTTCTCATCTCTTGTTCCACTGGCACTTGTCTGGTCCTTGTCATCAATTCCATATTTGTGACTTTGTCATACCATTGTAATCCTTCTCTTCTACCTATGACTTGTGTTGGTGACATCCTTCCAGGTCACGATGTCAAATCTGTTTAGTCATTTTTTTCTGTGTCTTCTTCTCGCAATTTTTGTCATAATTTTCCTGTTCGCCCCTTATATAACATGGTACAACCACTGTAGCTGATCCCCTTGCAGGAAGCCTGCACGACAGCATTCGTGTGCTCTTGTGGTGGTTGTGTCTGCCAAGGCTGTCGAGTCGGGAGCAGGAGTCGTGGAGTCGGTCACTACCATTTGAATTCTGAGAGCAGGTTTCATGCTGCAGCGGCATCTTCATGCTTCAAATGAGAGAACAAGAAAACAATACCACTTGTCTTCTGTCTTCCATCCTCACAAATGATTAATCGTCTTTTATTTTTCCAATCAGATAAGCAGCAGAATTCGACATTTCTTACTTGATTCCAATTTGAATTTTTACTAATTTTTGTTTTACATATCTGGCCTCGTTTTCTTAGGTATTAATATAATACGCTATGAGGATCGGGATGCAAAGCAATTGACACTGCTGTCATGTGATCTATAGGGCTAGACGTCTAACCAAAGCTGTGAAGCAACTCCACCTGGTGCATGCTGATATTTGTTTGGTGAACGCTTCAGGGATTGAACAGCCACACCAGCGTGGCCCAATTTCCATTGTAGTGATTCCAGAGAACCCAGCTTTGCACGCTTAAGGTTAGGTGAATCACTTGAGGTCCAGATGTAATTCAGACTATTGACTGGTTGGTTGCGTGCAGAATAGTCACACAATGAATAGATCACAGGCGGAAAAAGGGGGGGGGGGGACCTGTGATGTGTCTCTGAGCAGGCGTGACAATTCCTTGATAGAGCCTAAGACTACAGCACAGCATTTTAGCCCTATATATTTAGATCGGCCCACGGATTGCGAGGAATGCACAGTATGCCCAAACCCCGTTCTATATTGAAAGCAGATGTGAGAATTTTCTCAATGCATGCCACGCTGACAGAGTTCCCGGGAAACATAACTAAAGCTCTGACTCCAACTCAACAAGTTTCGGAATGGCAGATACGCCACCGGGAAATGCTAGATAGATCTATGCCAATGTTAAAGATGGTTAAACACTGACAGACATTGCTATATTACATCTGTAACCACAAAAGTGACTTGTTATCCTTATTAAATATCTATAACTCAATGGGCAGACACGAATGCGAGATATCTTATTCTTTATGGTCAATCTCAAGAACACGATAAAAACAGAATACAATTATGGACATGAATCAGAGAAATACTAATATGTACCGTGTGCATGATAGAAAACAGTGTTCGTGTGAAGAATATTTAACAATCTCCCACATTTCTTGATATGCCTAAAGTGAATCTGCCAACACTACTCCACTGCAGCTAATACCACCCGTAAACACTTACTTAGTCGTTCTTCTTCTACCCTGGGTTTAGAGGTTTAGAAGAGAAAGCGCCCTGCTATCGTATCGGCTGTCTTCCTACTGGGCTCGTTTCAATCTACTCCTCCATCCTTCAGAGATTGTCTAATGTTGTCCTCTCAGCGGACTCTGGGTCATCCTGGAGGTCTGGATCCCTGGATCTTAGCCATGCATGAACACCACCAATCTTAACTGAACTCACTTCTCCTCAAACATCACACAAACAAATATAACTCCATACAGAGTATAAGTAACTGACATCCATATCACAAAACAATTCAAGATATCCTACCTTCAGCCCGACATTCAACCAGAAACTCAGTAGACCTAGTTAAAAAAAAATTAACCACAAGAACAACATAGCAAGATTTCGAAAACAAAGGTTAGTAATGAACTAAATGCTATGTAAAGAACAATTTTATATGGGAGGATTTATGCTGTTACTATCAAACATGAAGATAGTAATTCATTCATTTATTAGCCTTTAACTCGCTGTAGAACACATGCCTTCAGTAGGATCATGCCAAGCTGTAGAACATCGGCCTTCAGTAGGATCATGCCAAGCTCTCTTATCATGTGCCATCCATTCAAGATCTTCCCATGTTTTCTTTATCCTTTACAAATCTGTCTCAATTGAGGATTACAGAACAAGGATTACTTTGAGGAGTCCTTCTCCTTCTTCAGTTCCCTATTCGCCACCACTGAGGTTGTCCCCCTTATATAAACCTAGCACAACTACATATTTGTCTTTTATTACAGCATGTCTGAGGTTTCTTTGTTTGTTTGTTTGTTTTTGTCTTATCAGAGAACTCCAGGAACTTCACTGAGCAAGGAGGATTCCAATTAGGCAGTTCTATTTTGTATTACAGTATAAATTTATGTGATCTAACTTTTTATTTGTGATAAATTATTTTGTGATCTCATTCTTTTATTATTCAAGAAAACAATTATACATCAATTTATGTATTTCTTGTTTTTTATCTTTCCATACAAGAAATAGGTAGTAATCATATAGATTGTGATTTCCATCAAGAATTATGTGCAGCATCATCCAAGACATTATTGTTATTCTGTGGCTTTTGCCGGGTGTGATAAGCAGCAGTCAACCCCAAATCTCTGTCACACTTCGACGCTACAGTTATCTAACACAACTAGTTACTGTTCAATTTTCGCAGACCTGGTACAGACCGTAAGTAATTTAGAAACACGTAAAATTTTGAAAAGTAGTAATTTTATAAAAAATCATCCGTATCATTGTTTTAATCGTTTTCCGTCATAGTTTAAGCGTGTTCCTTCTCTGTCAGTACATCAGATATGACATGAAGTGTTCCATTATTTGTCAGTACACCAGAGGATACAGGAAGTGTTCCATCATGTGTCAGGGCACCAGTTGTTACAGGAAGTGTTCCGTCATTTGTCAGTACACCAGATGATACAGGAAGTGTTCCATCATTTGTCAGTTAACCAGATGTTACAGGAAGTGTTCCATCATTTGTCAGTACACCAGATGATACATGAAGTGTTGCATTACTTGTCAGTACACCAGTTGTTACAGGAAGCGATCCATCACTTGTCAGTACACCAGACGATACATAAAGTGTTCAATCATTTGTCACGAAACCAGATGTTACAGGATTTGTTCCAACATTTGTCAGTACACCATATGTTACAGGAAGTGTTCTATTATTTGTCTGTACACCAGATGGTACAGGTGATGTTCCAACATTTGCCAGTACACCAGATGTAACAGGAAGTGTTCCAGTTCGTCAGTACACCAGATGTTACAGAAAGTGGTCCATCATTTGTCAGTACACAGGATGTTACAGGAAGTGTTGCATCATTTGTCAGTACACCAGATGTTACATGGGGTGTTCCAATTCGTCAGTACACCAGATGTTACAGAAAGTGTTCCATCATTTGTCAATACACCAGATGCTACAGGAAGTGTTTTATCATTCGTCAGGACACCAGATGTTACAGGAGGTGTTCCATCATTTGTCAGGACACCAGATGTTAAAGGAAGTATTCCATTATTTGTCAGAACACCATATGTTACAGGCGGTATTCCATCATTTGTCAGGACATTAGATGTTACATAAAGTATTCCATCATTTGTCAGGACACCTGATGTTCAATGAAATATTCCACCATGTGTCACGACATCAGATGTTACAGGAAGGCATCCTTCATTTGTCAGAAAACCAGATGTTACAAGAGGTGTTCCATCATTTTTCAGGACACCAGATGTTACAGGAAGTGTTCCACCATTTGTCAGGACACCAAATGCTATGAGGAAGTGTTCCAACATTTGTCAGAACACCAGATGTTACAGGAGGTATTCCATCATTTGTCATGTGACAGATGTTACAACAGTTGTTCCATCATTTGGCAGGATACCAGATGTTACAGGAGGTGTTCCATCATTTGTCAGGACACCAGATAATAAAGGAGGTGTTCCATCATTTGTCAGGACACCAAAAGTTACAGGAGATTTTTCATCATTTGTCAGGAGACCAGATGTTATAAGAGGTGTTCTTTCATTTGTCAGCACATCAGGTGTTACAGGAGGTATTATATCATTTGTTAGGACACCATGTGTTACAAAAGGTATTCTATCATTTTTCGGGACACCAGGTGTTACATGAGTTATTCTATCATTTGTGTGGACACCAGGTGTTACAGGAGATATTATATCGTTTGTCCGGATGCCAGGTGTTACGGGAGATATACTACAATTTGTCAGGACACCAGATATTACATGAGGTATTCTATCATTTGTCAGGACACCAGATGGTACAGGAGGTGTTCTGTCATTTGTCAGAATACCAGGTGTTATAGGAAGTATTCTATCATTTGTCAGCACACCAGGTGCTATAAGAGGTATTCTATCATTTGTCAGAACACAAGATGCTACAGGAGGTATTCTGTCTTTTGTCAGGACACCAGATGTTACAATAGGTGCTTCATCATTTGTCAGAACACCAGATGCTACAGGAGCCGTTACAAGACGGTACGGTAACCAGGTTCCGTTCTCAAAACCTGGTATCATAACGCTCCAATCTACCAGTTGAAAATTGGTACCTAACTCAGCTATTTGAGTTAGGGAAGGCGGAGGAACCGTGGAAGGAAACTGGTAAACCGACTTCATAAAAAATTCGACCTAGTACGAAGTCCAGAACACTTCACACTCCTAAGGCAGATTTTGCTATAAGATTATCTTTCAACCAACAGTGCCATGTGTTATCTATCTAAAAGCTTTGTGTTTGAAAAGTTTAACTTTAAGATTTTTTTTAGAAATTGCTTTTTTACATTTTGATACCCTGTTTATTTACATTGTATCACGTGTCATTTTGTACTCTTTACGCTTTTTTTTTTATTATACCATACAATGCTGTCGCAAATATATGTGAGAAAACTTAATAAAATTCATGTATGTGCTAGCCGTGAGTAAATATAGCAAAATAAAAAAGTGGAAGGAAAAAGTGACATATATCGAGGTTCTGTCACGTGCTTGCATTCAAAGCATGTATACGCACTGTATAGACAGTTTGGCCATGTCCGCCGCATGGAAGATGATCGCATACCCAAAGATATTTTCCACGGGCAACTGGTAGATGGAAAAAGAAAAGACAGGCGACCACAGCTGAGGTTCTAAGACGTATGTAGGAGAGACATGAGGGCACTGGACATGAATCCAGAAACCTGGGATGATGAAGCTGCCGATCGCAACAAATTTGGCAATGCTTCACACGATTCCACCTAAGATTGGGCAAAAAGAAACTCTCACAAGAAGCAGAAGAGACAAGAACACGTCGAAAGGAACACTAGGTTTAAAGAAAAACGCTCTAACACCTCAAGGGGCGCAATCCCATTATCGTTATGACTGAAGGGTGCTATTACTACTAAATAAATTAGCCTTGGTCAGAATTATAAGGGACACACACTGCCAGGTATCCCATCCTGCTGTTAACATAATACAAACATACCTCGCTTTATTGCGCTTCGCAGATATTGCGCTTTTTTTCAAATTATTCATGCTTATTTATTAGAACGTGCCATCTTCTTCCGATAGATTTTAACGGGAACATTTATAGGAGGAGGTCAAAATATCAACATTTACAGGAGTTTGGAAGAAGTTGATTCCGACGCTTATGGTTGACTTTAAAGGTTTCGAGACTTCAATGGAGGAAATGACTGCAAATGTTGTGGCAATAGCAAGAGAACTGGAACTAGAGGTAGAGCCTGAAAATGTGACTGAATTGTTGGTATTTCATGATAAAACTTTAACGGATGAGGAGTTGCTTCTTATGGATGAGCAAAGAAAGTCATTTCTTGAGATGGAATCTACTCCTGGCGAAGATCCCGTGATCATTGTTGAGATGACAACACAGGATTTAGAATATTATATAGGCTTAGTAGATACAGTAGTGGCAGGCTTTGAGAGGATTGACCTAAAATTCAAAAGAAGTTCCACTGTGGGTAAAATACTATCAGACGGTATCGCATGCTACAGAGAAATCCTTCGGGAAAGGAAGCGTCAATCAATGTGGCAAACTTCATCGTTGTCTTATTTTAGGAAACTGCTTCAGCCACCCCAACTTTCAGCAACCACCACTCCAATCAGACAACAGCCATCAACATCGAGGCAAGACTCTCCACCAGCAAAAAGATTACCATTCGCTGAAGGCTCAGATGATGAAGATTAGCATTCTTTAAGCAATAAAGTATTTTTAATTTTACAGTACATTGTTTTTTTTTACATAGCGCTATTGCGCACTTAATAGACATAGTATAAACATGATTCTAGGCTTTTATATGCTCCTGGAAACAAAAAAATGGGTGTGACCCGCTTTATTACGATATTCGCTTTATTGCGATGGTCTGGAACCGAACCCTCAATATCTCCGAGGTATGTTTGTATTCGAAAGCACATACTGTTGAAGATAAGGATATTATTTCTTGTTACCATTCATGCACGCGTGTGTTACGGGGGCTCAAAAATTGAGCAAGTAATAGTTACACTGTAACGTACTATCCGTGTCTTAAAAAGCCACAAAGGAGGAATGGTCGTTTGGCAGACTACACCATTCAGTAGAAATTTGAAGCCACAATAAACTAACAAATATGGGACCTCGTTCTGTGATCCCTGGGATAAAAGAGGTAGAGGGATAATAAAAAATACAGGGAGAAGAGAACTGGAGACAGCTATGAAAGGGGTCAGGAAAACTTTAACCTGCTGGTATGTGACAGGAAAACTTTAACCTGATGGTATGTGACAGGAAGACTTTAACCTGATGGTATGTGACAGGAAAACTTTAACCTGATGGTATGTGACAGGAAAACTTTAACTTGATGGTATGTGACAGGAAAACTTTAACCTGATGGTATGTGACAGGAAAACTTTAACCTGATGGTATGTGACAGGAAAACTTTAACCTGATGGTATGTGACAGGAAAACTTTAACCTGATGGTATGTGACAGGAAAACTTTAACCTGCTGGTATGTGACAGGAAAACTTTAACCTGATGGTATCTGACAGGAAAACTTTAACCTGATGGTATGTGACAGGAAAACTTTAACCTGATGGTATGTGACAGGAAAACTTAACCTGATGGTATGTGACAGGAAAACTTTAACCTGATGGTATGTGACAGGAAAACTTTAACCTGATGGTATGTGACAGGAAAACTTTAACCAGATGGTATGTGACAGGAAAACTTTAACCTGATGGTATGTGACAGGAAGACCTGGCATAAGTTTATTGAAGTCATGAAACTCATAGATGGTGATGATGATTATGATGAGGATGATAGTGCAAAATAGAACATGCGGTCACAAAAAAAGACAATTAACAATTGCAGTCAAGTTACGCCCCCCCCCCCCCCCCCCCCCCCCCCCCCCCCCCCCCCCCCCCCCCCCCCCCCCCCCCCCCCCCCCCCCCCCCCCCCCCCCCCCCCCCCCCCCCCCCCCCCCCCCCCCCCCCCCCCCCCCCCCCCCCCCCCCCCCCCCCCCCCCCCCCCCCCCCCCCCCCCCCCCCCCCTGGCAAATTGCACGATAGCAACACTTCAACATAAGCAAACACGATCTAATAAAATCCTCAAGACACCAAACAAGAAAGACCTGGCAGAGACAGAGATGCTCTTTAAAATACTACTACAAACGGGACACAGATGTAACGAAACAGAGCAGATTTCTCTGGTATAAGGGTGACGAAAGGTAGTCCATTGCGACTTATGACATCAAAGAGGTGACACGGTTTGATGAATGCTTAGGATGTAGACTTCGTCTTGGCATGGCTGGTGGCTTAGGAGATCATGTCTCTTTACGACTTTCTGTTTACAGTTCTGTTTGTCAGTTTTGGTGTTGACTTCTCTCTGTCCATGTCACAATGGCCAACTGGTCAGAATCTTTTACATGTGTCGTCCTCAGTTGTCATGTTTTCCTTCAATCTTTTCTGTTGTCACGATATAGTCCAGCTTTCTGCTTCTCTTAAATAACCTAAGATAGTGGATTTTTGTTCTTCTAACGTTGGTAATAACAGTCCTTTGACCATTATCTTTTTTTTAAGAACGTAGTCATTACTATGTTTAGCTGTTCATTGTAGTATTAACATACTTGTGGAAAACCACATCTCTGTACCATCCAGTGCTTTTCTGGGTTCTTTTTTTCATCCATGACTCACTTCCGTAAGTAAGAATTGGCTCTATATAACACTAAAGAACTTTCTTTGTATAATCGTGTATTAGTAAAATACAGAATGTAAAATTAATCAACATCTACACCGTCATCATCATCATCGTCACCGTCATCATCATCACCATCGTCACCACCATCGTCACCGTCACCACCATCATCATCATCATCACCATCGTCACCGTCATCACCATCACCACCGCCGTCACCATCATCATCATCACCACCATCGTCACCGTCACCATCATCATCCATCTACTCCCCAAGGACCATAAACTTTCAACAAACGTCTGCCAAGTCGCACTTCCGGTGCCATCAGCTCTAGACCTTTCTCTGTCTTCTTCACCTTCTTTGTATCTTTCTCCAGTTTTATTTTCTGAGTGGTCTCCCTCTATCATCTCACCCTGGGAATATCAGAACTAAGTATGCCTGGTGATGCTAGTGACATGGCTCCTGGTGATGCTGTCGACAAGGTTCCTGGTGATGCTGTCGACAAGGTTCCTGGTGATGCTGTCGACAAGGTTCCTGGTGATGCTATCGACATGGCTCCTGGTGATGCTGTCGACAAGGTTCCTGGTGATGCTGTCGACAGGGTTCCTGGTGATGCTAGTGACATGGCTCCTGGTGATGCTGTCGACAAGGTTCCTGGTGATGCTGTCGACAAGGTTCCTGGTGATGCTGTCGACAAGGTTCCTGGTGATGGTGTCGACAAGTTTCCTGGTGATGCTATCGAGATGGCTCCTGGTGAGGCTGTCGACAAGGTTCCTGGTGATGCTGTCGACAAGGTTCCTGGTGATGCTGTCGACAGGGTTCTGTTACCAACAGATTACTGGTGACAATGTATATTGTTGTTAAAAATATTTATCTGTCGGAGGGAAGGTATTTGTTTTTAGAATCAGGATGCTTTCCTGGCCAAAGATATATCACCCATGATTGATTGATACTTTTGTTATATGGGTTGTTTCCCCTGGAGATCGAATTTGGCGTATGAATCTGGATTTCGTTAGTCTGTGCCTTGTTGGGCCAGAAAACAGATTGTTCTTGCTTAGGTTTATGCAGGGAATGTTATGGTCCGAGTCTATGTTTACTCTGTGTCTATTTCAGACGATTCGGTCTTATATCGTGATATCTTGGTACGTCTAAGTGGAACTATTTTTCCTTGTACTGAACTTCGGGGTCAGGGAGTTTCTGCGCATGCCGAGATGAGAGAGTGTCTTCCGGGATGATGGAATGCCGGGCGAAAGCCAGGTCGAAGACGAGTCCCCAGTCTGTGATCTCTATGATTTGTTATGGGGAAGAAGATAATTTCTGATATGTTTATTAAGTCTACTAGTCCCCAGTGTTTATTCTATAACGCCAAGAGAGGAGAGCGTTTGTGTTTGCTAGTGTATTTCCTATGCCAAGGTAAAGAACTGTTCACTGAACTCTCTCATTCCTAGGCTCAGATGGGCAGACGTCTATATGAATTTACCTATGTCTATATGTCGGGACGACATGTTATCTAGCAGCACTGAATATGTTTATATGCAGCAATTATGAGGACAGAATATGCTGATACTTGTGGAAAATATTTGTGTTCATGAACTGAACCTTTATTGAAGATTTACTATACATCTGTATAGTGAGCGATGCTCAAAGGGAACCAGAAGCCATTTTGGATCCTATTTATTGTCGATCATCAATCAGAGAACGGGGATGCCCCTTATTATCAGGTGATGATTAAGAGATCACAGTTATAAAGGGAAACCCAATACTGGTTGGTTAACATTGTCTTCACATAGATTTGCTGAACTTTACTTAAAGGAATCTTCGCTAGAAAAGAGGTCCTGTTTAGGAGTCATGTTTGAACAGTATTTATTAACTGACACGTTCGGTGGAAATCTAAGTGCTTGTCTACAGATGTTCCATTGCAATGTTATTCCACATGAATGCTAACTTAAGATGGTAGACCATTGATCAACAATATGCTATTTATGTCGACCTGTGTTCCTGTAACTATACACGTACTGTCTAAGTGTGTGCGTCCTATTAAACAGTATGAAACGACCACAGTAGTCCAGCCATCCTTGACTTCCACCTGTGATTGGAGTGAGTGTCCTGTGCACCTGTCGAACTGTCATCCATTCGCGTTTGTCATTATTGATGTTTACACTCACCCATTGCATCAGAATATACGCACTTAACAGTACACCTTGTCAGGGCCCCAACAGTTGGTAACCTGACCCATTTACAGAACATTGTGACTGGACGAGCTATATCATCAAAAACAGTCCATATCAATCTGGTGCAAGAAAAAAAGTTTTATCAATGTGGTAGGCCAGTTTTCTGGGTCAATCTGCACAGTGGACATTTTGAGAAGTCAGCTACTGAGACCAGACCGTTTCCTGTGGCCTGATGCGACACACCAGCAGTACAACTCTACAGTTGAAGTCAGCATGACCTGCCCTATAGAGCGTATGCGGTAAATAGGTCAGCGCTCGTTGAACAGACGGTGTTTACATAAAACAGACAGCAGTACACAGAACGTTTGAATCGAGTGTTTATCTGTGTTGATAAGAAATGCAGTGATATTGAACTGAGAAGTCCTTCTAGGAACTGTCAACGTTGGATCTTCTTGTGTGCAAATGATTGAACATTGTAATAATTAAATTCAAAATAAATTAATTATTAAAGTGGCAGTTTATTTTACTACAACTATGCCATTATAGAATAACAGCTGTGCTTCTTTGCATTACATTACATTATATATGAGATATATATATTTATGTTTACATGTTTGCATATTGTTTGTGTGTCTATGTCGTGGGAGGTTGGGTGTGTGACTATTATAAAAGATACCACGTCATAGAGGTTTTATAATAGCGTTCTGTAGGTGCGAATTTTCTTAATTGAAAATTTGCTAGCGACAATTTGTTGCTATTTCTGTTAGTTGTGAAGACGCGTTTTTCTTCGTTGTTTTTGTAATATTTTTTCTGTTCTTTAGTTTTGTTTTGATTTGTTTGTATATTTGTAGGTCTACCCTTTCCTATCATTCAGTTATATACAATTTTATATTTATACACTGTGACGTCATTTGTGTTGTTTATTTCATCGCGGTTATCATCACAGGTTCTGTGATTATTTTTTCAGTTTTCTATTTAATTTAGTAGATTTCTGCGAATGTTTCATGTTGTCTTTTATAATTGTTTTGTTGTGTTCTTGATCGACATACACTATATGAAACATATTTGATCATACACTACTAGCTGTGTAGTGAACTTATGAGTAATAATCAACTGATGATTAATTGCTATTATTAGAGGTACACAGTTGATTATGCAAGACCTTATTTAAAGGCTTGTTTAACACAGAGATTGTGATAAAGGGAGCTGGTTATTCAAGCTATTAAGAGCTGGTTTCGATTTATTTGGAGATAGATTTCATTATTGCTATTTCGGGTATCTAGTCACATAGTGGTATACATTATGTCGACTTTAGATTACTTCATTGAGTTAGGGCAATCCCTAGGCAAGACTGGTGATAAGTTAGAGGAGTATGCTACCAGTCAATATGAAAAAGCACAAAAGGCTGAAGAGAGAAAACAAAAAGCCGATGATAAAAGAATGGAATTAGAATTTGAGCAAAAGAAATTGCAGATGCAAGTAGACGAAAGGAGATTCCAAATGGAAATGGAAAACAGAATAAAGAAGCTGAACAAAAGAGATTAGACAAAGAAGCTGAACAAAAGAGATTAGACAGAGAAGCTGAGGCTGAACAAAAGAGATTAGACAGAGAAGCTGAGGCTAAACAAAAGAGATTAGACAAAGAAGCTGAACAAAAGAGATTAGACAGAGAAGCTGAGGCTGAACAAAAGAGATTAGACAGAGAAGCTGAGGCTGAACAAAAGAAATTAGACAAAGAAGCTGAAGCCGAGGAGAGAAAGGCAAAAAGAGAACATGAGGTAAAACTGTTAGCATCTGAGTTAGAAAAATTGAAGTTGACAAACATGGGTAATTTTAATCAGTCATCTGGTGGTAGTGTTAAACCTTTTATTTATAAGGTCAACGTACCACCGCTCAATCCTTCCAGTGACGATATTACATTCTGGCTGGATCGTTTTGAACGTTCTTGTCGAACTCATAATGTGGATAAATCACAATATGCTAACCAGTTGTCAGAAAATTTGAAAGGTGATTTTCTTACAAGTTTAAGCTTGGTTGATGAGACTGACAAGGATAATTATGATGTTATTAGGGCAGCTTTATTGAAAAAATATCAATTAACAGAGGAAGGTTACCGTATTTTGTTTAAGAAAATGGTACCTGAATCAGGGGTAGAATTCTCAGAATTCATTGCAAGGACACGTCTTACATTTAATCGTTGGATTGAGTTGTCCAAAACAGAAAAGACATATGAAGCACTTATGGACTTGTTGCTCAGAGACAAGATTATGTCAAGTGTAAATAAACTATTCCTTGAATTCCTACATGAGCGTAAATCCAAGACACTAAAAGACATGGAAGAATATTGTACCCAATACGTCCCGGCACATCCGGACGTAGCTTTTAGCAATGCTAAGGTTAAGGAAAGTATGCCAGTTGCTTCAGCAACACCATACAACCCTAATTATTCACACAAATTTCAGGGACCACAAAACAGGTTTGATAAAAAGGGTAACCATAATAGTTATCAAAACCAAGGTAACCAGTCATTTCAGGGTTCTTCTGCGAAGTACTAGAGACGAGCTGACAGCCCTCGATTCAGGGTGGTCATAATTACAGAAATGTCCGCAGAGGAAGTCATTATAGGAACTATCCAAGTCATCCATCATGGAGACAACAAGATCATAATTATAGAGATACTCATTATAATGAATATGATAATGGTAACCATGAGAACTATGACTCAAACCCAAATAGGGGTTACAATAGAGGAAACAATAATGATTACAGAGGCAATAATAATCGAGGTAGATCACAATACAAAAAACCTAAATCGCATTATCAGGCAAACTCTGCACAGCAAGAGTCACGTGAAGCCTATAAACAGACTAAAGATAATAATGACGCTAATAATATGGCATGTTCCGCTTTTGATTTTGGGAGAGCATCTCAGTGCCCCCAATGCAAAACATTATTTGAACGAACTACGGTATCCACTTTAAGTTGTGGCCATCCTCTTCCCGCTCTTCCTGCGTCAGTCGCGCATGATGCAAGAGGTTCTCTTGTCTTACATAAAGGTTTAGTAAATGACAATCCAGTCTCAGTTCTTTTTGATTCTGGATGCACCACAATTGGTGTTAGGCAGTCACTTATAGATCCTTCTCGTGCCACAGGAAAAGTAGTCAAATGTGTAACATTTGGCGGCACCTTAGAGAAATACTCTACTGCTATCATTAGGATTGCTACTCCTTTCTTTACAGGAGATGTACATGCATGTCTTATGCCGAATCCGATCGCTGATCTTATCATCGGTCGTATTCACGGAGTCAAAGAATGTACTCCACAACAAATTTCCGTTTGGGAAAAACAAAATATTCTAACTGCTAATGCTGTAGTCACTAGAGCTCAAGCTCTTAATATGCCTCAAACTTCATCTACTGAAGATAATGAAGTGCATAACCAAGATGATCCCTTGGTAATTTCTCGTGACTCGTTTATAAAACAGCAAGAAGATGATCCGACTCTAAAGAAATTCTTCACGCTTGCAACAAAAGGTGATCCAAATAAAGATACAAATCGTAAATCTTGGATTACAATGAAGAATGGCGTACTTGTACGTATGGTACAAGACTCCACTAAGTCAAGTCATTCTCAGATTCATGTGCCCAAGAATTTGAGAGTTAAAATTTTGCAGCACGCTCACGAGTCTCAGTGTGCTGGACATATGGGTTTTTCCCGTACAAAGTCAAGAGTTCTGGCGGCTTTCTTTTGGCCTTTTGTGAACAAAGACATACGGATTTATTGTCGATCTTGTAAAGTATGTCAAGAAGTCAAATCCAAAGGTCCACGCCATGCTGCACCTATTCAGGCTGCAGACATTCCTATTCGAACATTTCAGAAAATGGCGATAGACATCATTGGTCCATTTAAGATCAAATCTGCTAGAGGACATCAGTTTATCTTGACGTGTGTTGATATGTGCAGACGTTGGCCAGAGGCTATTCCTCTGAAGAGCGTTATTACTGCTGACATTGCAGATGCTCTTTGGCTTATATTTTCTCGTCTGGGATTCCCCGGAGAAATATTATCAGACCACGGCACCCAACTAATATCGGATACCATGTCTCAAGTAATGTCTACTCTGCAGATAGAGAGATCTTTGAGTAGTATCTATCATCCTATGTCCAATGGAATGGTCGAACGGCTAAATAGAACACTCAAAAACTTACTAGATAAGATAACTGAGGATCATCCTCAAGATTGGGATGGGTTTTACCCGCGGCCCTCTTCGCTTACAGAGAGGTCCCAAATGAACATACAGGATTTTCTCTCTTTGAACTTGTCTTTGGCGCGCGACTGCGCGGCCCTATGTCTTTGCTTCATGATCTCATAACCGCTGATAATATTACCGATGACACGAAATCTTCTTACGAATATGTCATCGCGCTGAGACAAAAGATTATTGAAGCATGCAAATTGGCAACTTCTTCTTCTGAATTTGCTAAGCAGAAAGCAAGACAATTTGCCAATAAGAAAAGAACCTTACGACAATTTTGTCCTGGTGACAAAGCATTTGTTTTGCTACCTTGTAGGGAAAACAGACTTCTTATTTCTTGGAAAGTTCCGTACGATATAATCTCGAAAATTTCCGATGTTGACTACATTGTCGATATTGATGGAAAGCATAAAACCTTCCACATCAATATGCTTACGGAATTCCATGAACGTCCGGATTATTTACAGCCTATTTTCCAGGCAACGGACGATTCACCAGTCCAACATGGTCATTACTCATCACTGTCTGTAATACAGGATGAGGAAACAAGTTTTTCGGATGTTAATCTTCCGCTTCCGATGATTCCACTTCATTCTAGTGAATCATGGAAAAATGTTACTGTCTCTGTTGATTTATCTCTAGGGGAACAGCGACAAGTTTCGGCTATGTTACAAACATTTCAGGATGTCCTTACTGACATCCCTGGACAAACTCATGTCATTGAACATGACATTATTCAAACTGACCATAATCCTATTAGGGTCAGACCTTATCCTATCCCTATACATTTTCAAGCACAGGTTGAGAAGGAGTTGGATGAGATGATAGATTTAAAAATAATTGAACCATCCACTTCTGCATATTCTTCGCCGATGGTTATTGTTCGGGAAAAAGACAATAACATACGTCTTTGCGTTGACTATCGCAAATTGAATCAAGTTACGAAGTTTGATGCTGAACCTATGCCTTTGCTAGAAGAGCTACTTACTAGGCTTTCTAAATCTCATTTTTTCACTAAACTAGATTTGTCTAAAGGATATTGGCAAGTTCCTTTATCTGAACGCGCCAAACCAATTACGGCTTTTTCTACACCTAGAGGCCTTTTTCAATGGAATTTCATGCCTTTCGACGTTATGAACGCACCAGCTACATTCGTACGCATGATGCGTCAAATCCTATCTTATTGGTCAGATGTCATCGCGTACCTAGACGACATCTGTCTTTTCAGCGATACTTGGGAAGATCACTATTCATGGTTAGTTGAATTACTATCTACTCTACGCGAGTATAACCTGACAGCGAAACCCTCTAAAGCCTGCATTGGTTTTAGCGAAATTTCTTTCCTAGGCCATCGAGTGGGTCATGGTTCCCTAAAGACAGGACCATAATAGCACTAAGATACTTAACATCTCTATTCCTAAGACTAAATGCAAGTGCGAAGTCTCTTAGGTCTTATTCAATTTTATGGAAGATTCATTCCGAATCTGTCCTCTATCATGGCACCTCTTTCTACACTACTAAAGAAAGGGTCGCCTAATATGGTCCACTGGTCACAGGCATGCCAATCCTCTTTGAATAAGATTAAAAATTTGTTTTCAACACCACCTAATTTAGTGTTACCTACTACAGATAAGACATTTGTTCTTCGTAGTGACGCTTCATCCACTGGGATTGGAGCGGCACTAATGCAAGAGTACTCTGGAACTCTGCATTTTGTAATGTATATCTCCAGAAAACTTAATGCTGCAGAAAGGAATTATTCGGTTTTAGACCGTGAACTATTGGCTATGGTTTGGTCAATTCTCAAACTACAAAGATTCCTTCTAGGCGCACATTTCATAGTAGAAACCGATCAGAAAGCTCTTACGGCTATACAGATGAAGAATTTGAAGAGCTCGAGGTCTACTCGATATGCAATTGCTCTTCAACCTTTTCATTTTTCGGTACGAGCTATCCGTGGATCAGATAATGTGATGGCAGACATTTTGTCTAGATGCCCACATGATTCCACCTAACTGTTGGGTCTTGGACTTCTTAACACATCCAACTCTACAACAGTTTTTCTTTTATATATCAAGATAGATACACATTTGATAAAGTCGTTATTTTATTCCAGTTACGATAACCACCAAAAGGATAAATATAAGTGGATGGAAGCAGACATCATCATCATCAGTTGATAAGATCTCTATGGTGTTGTTTGCTCCACTGTAGTGTATGGAATGTCAACTTGACCTACGCAGTGGTGTGTAGACATGGATTGAGTGTATAATGTGCGAATGATAATAAGGGTTCGTGGTGTTGACAAATGTTCTTTCCTCACACTCATGTATGGCTGGAAGTCATCGACACCAACGACTGTGTACCTTTACTAAAGTTTAATTGGACGTACACACTCGACAGCACAGATAGTGACAAATCACAGGTTGGCATAATACATCATGGTACAGTGGATAAATGGTCTTGCAATGTTACATGGGCACTCATGTAGAATAATAGTATAAAGGACTGTCAGTAGCCAAGCCCTCAGTATCGCCCATACATATATGTCATCTGACTTCACTGACTGAGCACGTCAGCTTATAAACAATATTTCAGATGGCTTCTAAACCTAATCTCGTTTAGCGACGATTCTCCAACATAATGTTCAGCACATATTTTTCCATATAATAATATTGAACCGCTAATAACGGGTTCTCATGTGTAGCAGTGATCTCTGGACTAAACAAGCGATAATACGGGCATCCCTTTTCTCTTCTTGAAAGTCACTACATGTTTGGTTCCAAGATGGCTTCACTCGTGAGCTGTCACTCACGTTTGGATACAGATAATGAATCTGTCCTAAAGTTAGTCATTCATAAAACATTTCATTGCTCTGTAGATTTGATCATGAACAATTGACTGCATTCTACAGGATATAGTGCTGCTAGGAATCGAAGTCGTTTTCATCGAGTCAAATATATTCTCTTAGACATTCAAATCGTACCTATCGAAAATGGTGGCTTCGTACGAGAGTTCATAAGAGTGTCTATTATTACCTTGGTATCAGAAATATGATTCTGCCATTCCTTGGCAATACGAATAAACACTGGGGTAAAGCATACACGATAAGTCTAGACGACTATCACTTTCCCCACAAATACTGAGATCACTTTTTCCCCGGCGACAAGCCGACATAGAAAACACAGTCCCTATCGGGACGAAGCCAAATCACACCACACTCTAGCGACACATCCGCCGAATAGCCTTTGACCTCTCTAGAGACAACAGAACATATAGTTCGACTTAGATATGTAAAGATATACAGATATAAGACAGACTCGTCCTACTCAGACAAACAATACACATAAATTCAGGCCATAGATATTCTGAAGCAAGAACAATCTATTATTACCCAAACAACGAATAAATCGCAGTAAAATGGATTCATCCGCGGAGTTCGATCGAAGAGACGGCACAACTTTCAAGGGAAGTAACTCAATAATGACTTTCCCTTAAGCACTAAAAAATTACCTATTTTGTTTACAAAATATTTGCGAACATAACAAGTATACTAATGTATAATATTGTAAGATATCAAAGACTGCACGTAACAGTCTTACCACACCTCCCGGGAAAAAAAAAAATGGAACTTTTTTTTTTTTTTTTGAAATACATCTAGGAGCAACGTACAATAGGCTCACAACGCATGAATAATGCGCAGATGAAAATATCAGGAATACCTATAACGCCTAATATGAGGCTAAGTCGACTTATGGAGCGACTGGTGAGAATGTGTCTCATAAACTGAGAGAAATTATTTCTCTACAAGTATATTTTTCCAGGAAGGTGTCATCAAAGTATAATACAATTCTGGCAATTACACAATGCCTAAAAAATTCATATCATCATTTCGTATTAGATATCTTAAATTTATGATTTATGAAGAAAAAATCTTCAAAGCACAGCGGTGAATAAACATCAATGAACCGCTATGTAGTGATACAATCATTATATTATTAAATTACAAATGTGTATCTATCATGATATAGAAAAGGAACTACTATAGAACTAGACATATCAAGAAGTCTAAGCCCTAATAGTTATGTGGAATCATGTGGGCATCTTGACAGAATGTCTGCCATCACATTATCTGATCCACGAATAGCTCGCACAGAGAAATGAAAAGGTTGAAGAGCAATTGCATATCGAGTAGACGTCGAGCTCTTCAAATTCTTACTCTGTATAGCAGTAAGTGCTTTTTGGTCGGTTTCTACTATGAAATGTGCGCCTAGAAGGAATCTCTGTAGTTTGAGGATCGACCAAACCATAGCTAATAGCTCACGGTCTAAAACCGAATAATTCCTTTCTGCCGCATTAAGTTTTCTGGAAATATACATTACAGGATGCAGAGTTCCAGAGTACTCTTGCATTAGTGCCGCTCCAATCCCAGTGGATGAAGCGTCACTACGAAGAACGAATGTCTTATCTTTAGTAGGTAGCACCAAAATAGGTGGTGTTGAAAACAATGTTTTAATTTTATCCAGAGAGCATTGGCATTCCTGAGACCAGTGGACCACATTAGGCGAACCTTTCTTTAGAAGTGTTGAGAGAGGTGCCATGATAGAGGATAGATTCTGAATGAATCTGCCATAAAATTGAATAAGACCTAACAGACTTCTCACCTGTTTTTTAGTCTTAGGGATTGAGATGTTAAGTATCTTACTAGTATTATGGTCCTCTGTCTTTAGGAAACCATGACCAACTCGGTGGCCTAGGAAAGAAATTTCGCTAAAACCAATATAGGCTTTAGAGGGTTTCGCTGTCAGGTTGTGCTCACGCAAATTAGACAGCAATTCATCTAACCCTGAATAGTGATCTTCCCAAGTATCGCTGAAAAGACAGATGTCGTCTAGATATGCAATGACATCTGACCGATAAGATAGGATTCGGCGCATCATGCGTACGAATGTAGCTGGTGCGTTCATAAGACCGAAAGGCATAAAATTCCATTGGAACAAACCTCTAGGTGTTGAAAAAGCCGTGAGAGGTTTGGCGCGTTCAGATAAAGGAACTTGCCAATATCCTTTAGACAAATCAAGTTTAGTGAAAAAATGAGATTTGGAGAGTCGAGTAAGTAGCTCTTCCAGTAAAGGCATAGGTTCGGCATCGAACTTCGTTACTTGATTCAATTTTCGATAGTCAACGCAAAGACGTATGTTATTGTCTTTTTTTCGAACAATAACCATCGGCGAAGAATATGCAGAGGTGGATGGTTCGATTATTTTCAAATCTATCATCTCATCCAACTCTTTCTCGACCTGTGCTTGAAAATGTATAGGTATAGGATAAGGTCTAATCCTAATAGGAGTATGGTCAGTTAGAACAATGTCATGTTTAATGACATGCGTTTGTCCAGGGATGTCAGTGAGTACATCCTGAAATGTTTGCAACATAGTTGAAACTTGTCGCTGTTCTCCTAGAGACAAATCAGGAGAGACAGTAACGTTCTTCCATGATTCACTAGAATGAAGTGGGATCATTGGAAGAGGAAGATTTACATCTGAAAAACTTGTTTCCTCATCCTGTATTACGGACAGTGATGAGTAATGACCATGTGGTACTGGAGAATTGTCCGTTGCTTGGAAAATGGGTTGCAAATAATCCGGACGTTCATGGAATTCAGTAAGCATATTGATGTGGAAGGTTTTATGCTTCCCATCAATATCGACAATATAGTCGACATCGGAAATTTTCGATATTATATCGTACGGACCTTTCCAAGAAATAAGTAATCTGTTTTCCCTACAAGGTAGTAATACAAATGCTTTGTCACCAGGACAAAGTTGTCGTAAGCATCTCTTCTTATTGGCAAATTGCCTTGCCTTCTGTTTCGCAAATTCAGAAGAAGAAGTTGCTAATTTGCATGCTTCGATAATCTTTTGTCTCAACGCGATGACATATTCGTATGATGACTTTGTGTCATCGTCAATATTGTCAGATGTAATGAGATCGTGAAGCAACGACATAGGGCCACGCGGACGCGCGCCAAAGACGAGTTCAAAGGGAGAAAATCCTGTATGTTCATTGGGTACCTCTCTGTAAGCGAAGAGGGCCGCAGGTAAAACTCTGTCCCAGTCTTGAGGATGATCCTCAGTTATCTTCTCCAGTAAGTTTTTAAGTGTTCTATTAAGGCGTTCGACCATACCATTAGACATTGGATGGTAGATACTACTTAAAGATCTATCTATCTGCAGAGTAGACATTACTTGAGACATGGTATCTGATATTAGTTGGGTGCCATGGTCTGACAATATCTCTCCGGGGAACCCCAGACGAGAAAATATAAGCCAAAGAGCATCTGCAATATCAGCAGTAGTAATGCTCTTCAGAGGAATAGCCTCTGGCCAACGTGTGCACATATCAACACACGTCAAGATAAACTGATGTCCTCTGGCAGACTTGATCTTAAATGGACCAATAATGTCTATGGCCATTTTTTGGAACGGCCGAATAGGAATGTCCGCCGCCTGAATGGGTGCAGCATGCCGTGGACCTTTGGATTTAACTTCCTGACATACTTTACAAGATCGACAATAAATCCGTATGTCCTTGTTTACCAATGGCCAAAAGAAAGCCGCAAGGACTCTTGACTTAGTACGGGAAAAACCCATGTGTCCAGCACACTGAGAGTCGTGAGCGTGCTGCAAAATTTTAACTCTCAAATTCTTGGGAACCAGGATTTGAGAATGACTTGACGTAATGGAGTCTTGAACCATACGTACAAGTACGCCATTCTTCTTTGTAATCCACGATTTACGACTTGTGTCTTTATTCGGATCACCTTTAGTTGCAAGAATGAAGAATTTCTTCAGAGTGGGATCATCTTCTTGCTGTTTTATAAACGAGTCACGAGAAATTACCAAGGGATTATCTTGGTTATGCACTTCATTATCTTCAGTAGATGAAGTTTGAGGCATATTAAGAGCCTGAGCTCTAGTGACTACAGCGTTAGCAATCTGCATGTTTTGCCTTTCCCACGTGGAAATTTGTTGCGGAGTGCATTCTCTGACTCCGTGAATGCGACCGATGATGAGGTCAGCGATCGGATTCGGAAGAAGACATGCGTGTACATCTCCTGTAAAGAAAGGAGTAGCAATCCTAATGATAGCAGTAGAGTATTTCTCTAATGTGCCGCCAAATGTTACACATTTGACTACTTGTCCAGTGGCACGGGAAGGATCTACGAGTGACTGCCTAACACCAATTGTGGTGCATCCAGAATCAAATAGCACAGAGACTGGATTGTTATTCACTAAACCCTTATGTAAGACAAGAGAACCTCTTCCATCATGCGCGACTGATGCCGGAAGAGCAGGAAGAGGATGGCCACAGCTTAAAGTAGACACTGTGGTTGGCTCAAATAACGTTTTGCATTGGGGGCACTGAGATGCTCTCCCAAAATCAAAAGCGGCACATGCCATATTACTAGCATCATTATTATCTTTACTCTGTTTATAGGCTTCATGGGACTCTTGTTGTGCAGAGTTTGCCTGAAAATGTGGTTTATGTCTTTTGTATTGAGATCTACCTCGGTTATTATCACCTCTGTAGTTATTGTTACCTCTATTGTAACCCCTATTTGGGTTTGAGTCATAGTTCCCTTGGTTACCATTATCATATTCATTATAATGAGTATCTCTGTAATTATGATCTTGTTGACTCCAAGACGGATAACCCTGATAGTTTCTATAATTACTTCCTCTACGGAAATTCCTATAATTATGACCACCCCTGTGTCGAGAGCTATCAGCTCGTCTCCAGTTCTTTGAAGAAGAACCCTGAAATGATTGGTTACCTTGGTTTTGATAACTATTATGGTTACCTTTTTTATCAAATCTGTTTTGAGGTCCCTGAAATCTGTGTGAATAATTGGGATTGTATGGTGTTGCTGAAGCAACTGGCATACTCTCCTTAATCTTAGTGTTGCCAAAAGTCACGTCGGGGTGTGCAGTGACATATTGGGAACAATATTCTTCCATTTCTTTTAGAGATTTGGGTTTACGCTCATGTATAAATTCAAGGAAAGGTTTGTTCACACATGACATAATCTTATCTCTGAGCAACAAATCCATAAGTCCTTCATACGTTTTTTCTGTTTTGGAAAGCTCAATCCAACGATCAACTGTGAGACGTGCCTTTGCAGTGAATTCTGAGAATTCTACACCCGTCTCAGGCACCATCGTTTTAAATAAAAGGCGATAGCCTTCCTCACTTAGCTGATATTTTTTTATCAAAGCCGCCCTAATGACATCATAATTATCCTTATCTGCTTCTCCTACAAGGCATAATCTAGTCAAAGATTCACCTTTCAAGTTTTCTGATAATTGATTAGCGTATTGTGATTTATCCACATTATGTGTACGACAAGAACGTTCAAATCTATCCAGCCAGAATGTAATATCGTCACTGGACTGATTGAACGGTGGAACCTTAACCTTGTAAGTAGAAGGTTTACCATTACCACTAGATGCCTGATTAACATTACTCATACATGTCAATCTCAACTTCTCTAACTCAAATTCATGTTCTCTTATTGCTTTTTTCTCTTCAGCATCTAATCTTTTTTGTTCAGCCTCCCTGTCTAATCTTTTTTGTTCAGCTTCCCTGTCTAATCTTTTTTGTTCAGCTTCACTGTCTAATCTTTTTTGTTCAGCAGCAGCTTCTCTTTCTAATTTTTTTTGTTCAGCTTCCCTGTCTAATCTTTTTTGTTCAGCTTCACTGTCTAATCTTTTTTGTTCAGCTTCACTGTCTAATCTTTTTTGTTCAGCAGCAGCTTCTCTTTCTAATTTTTTTTGTTCAGCTTCAAATCTCCTTTCCTCCACCTGCATCTGCAATTTCTTTTGTTCAGCAGCAGCCTCAGCTTCTCTTTCTAATCTTTTCTCTTCAGCCATAGTTTTTCTTTCTTCTGCAGCTAATGCTTTGTCATATTGAGCAACAGCCCATTGTTCTAATTGTTGACCAGTCTTATCAAGGGCTTTCCCTTGTGTAATGAAGTATTCTAATGTAGACATGATGTCTAACAATAATACTAATCACCTGAACCAATAATAATACCACAAGTTCTTAATGACTTGATTAATCAGTATACTATCCCAATATCTGTGGGTCACAAGCCTTAATAAGGTCTTGTATAATAGTAATAATAATCAGGTACTGGTTTATACCATAATCCAAGTGCAGTGCACAGGCAATTGTGTCTTATGAAATATACCTATATAAAACATATGTCAACCAACAGAATACATAAAGTACAAATAGGACTGACAATACAAGAACGTTTGCAGAAATCAAAATAAATCAAATAGGGAAATCAATGAAAATAATCACTGAATCTGCAAAGAATAACAACACAAATGACGTCACAATATATGAATATAAATTGTGAAAAGAACTGAAAGATAGAAAAGGTTAGACCAACAAATTACAAACAAATCAAAACAAAACTAAAGAACAAAGAAATATTACAAAAATAACAATAATTACAGACTTCACAGCTAACACAAAAGCAACAGTTGTCGCAGCAAATTTTCAATCAAGAAAATTGCACCTATAGAAAACGCCCACAACGGACCCTCTATGACGTGGGATATTCTGTTGTGAGGACGCCGCCCAACCTTAAACACAACCCGCTGACATAGAAACTAACATACTATACAAACAAATAACATGTAAACATAAATATATATAAATTATGTGTATGATAGTATGTGTTGCAAAATAGGCTCAGTTTTACAGTAATGGCAAAGTTATTTTTATGAAAATAAACAAACTGCCACTTTATTCAATTAAACATTCTGGCCTTAAATATTAAAGTTCATATACAGAAAACAAGAAGATCCATCGATGAAAATAGGACTTCTTAGTTCACCAATACTGTCTTCCTGTTAATATTGACAAGAATTGATCCAACTGTTCTGTGAAACTCTGTAATGTCTAATGTAAAAATGTCAACAACGCTGACCTACATACTGCATTCACTTGACAGGTCACGTGACGAAGTGTTGACAAATAGCAAACCAATACTGCAAGTGTGTCGTATCAGCCACAGGAAACGGTCTGGTATCGGTAATCTGTTGACTTCTGAACTTCTGCGAGGTCAAACCCAGAAAGCTGGTCCACCAGTTGATAAAGTCGTTATTTTATTCCAGTTAATGATATCCACCAAAAGGATAAATATAAGTGGATGGAAGCAGACATCATCATCATCAGTTGATAAGATCTCTATGGT
The DNA here is from genome assembly GCA_024509875.1 of Oreohelix idahoensis. Lineage (NCBI taxonomy): Eukaryota > Metazoa > Mollusca > Gastropoda > Stylommatophora > Oreohelicidae > Oreohelix > Oreohelix idahoensis. Next base: position 28,930 of record JAMPIV010021328.1, read on the forward strand.
GTTGTTTGCTCCACTGTAGTGTATGGAATGTCAACTTGACCTACGCAGTGGTGTGTAGACATGGATTGAGTGTATAATGTGCGAATGATAATAAGGGTTCGTGGTGTTGACAAATGTTCTTTCCTCACACTCATGTATGGCTGGAAGTCATCGACACCAACGACTGTGTACCTTTACTAAAGTTTAATTGGACGTACACACTCGACAGCACAGATAGTGACAAATCACAGGTTGGCATAATACATCATGGTACAGTGGATAAATGGTCTTGCAATGTTACATGGGCACTCATGTAGAATAATAGTATAAAGGACTGTCAGTAGCCAAGCCCTCAGTATCGCCCATACATATATGTCATCTGACTTCACTGACTGAGCACGTCAGCTTATAAACAATATTTCAGATGGCTTCTAAACCTAATCTCGTTTAGCGACGATTCTCCAACATAATGTTCAGCACATATTTTTCCATATAATAATATTGAACCGCTAATAACGGGTTCTCATGTGTAGCAGTGATCTCTGGACTAAACAAGCGATAATACGGGCATCCCTTTTCTCTTCTTGAAAGTCACTACATGTTTGGTTCCAAGATGGCTTCACTCGTGAGCTGTCACTCACGTTTGGATACAGATAATGAATCTGTCCTAAAGTTAGTCATTCATAAAACATTTCATTGCTCTGTAGATTTGATCATGAACAATTGACTGCATTCTACAGGATATAGTGCTGCTAGGAATCGAAGTCGTTTTCATCGAGTCAAATATATTCTCTTAGACATTCAAATCGTACCTATCGAAAATGGTGGCTTCGTACGAGAGTTCATAAGAGTGTCTATTATTACCTTGGTATCAGAAATATGATTCTGCCATTCCTTGGCAATACGAATAAACACTGGGGTAAAGCATACACGATAGGTCTAGACGACTATCACTTTCCCCACAAATACTGAGATCACTTTTTCCCCGGCGACAAGCCGACATAGAAAACACAGTCCCTATCGGGACGAAGCCAAATCACACCACACTCTAGCGACACATCCGCCGAATAGCCTTTGACCTCTCTAGAGACAACAGAACATATAGTTCGACTTAGATATGTAAAGATATACAGATATAAGACAGACTCGTCCTACTCAGACAAACAATACACATAAATTCAGGCCATAGATATTCTGAAGCAAGAACAATCTATTATTACCCAAACAACGAATAAATCGCAGTAAAATGGATTCATCCGCGGAGTTCGATCGAAGAGACGGCACAACTTTCAAGGGAAGTAACTCAATAATGACTTTCCCTTAAGCACTAAAAAATTACCTATTTTGTTTACAAAATATTTGCGAACATAACAAGTATACTAATGTATAATACCAACAGATTACTGGTGACAATGTATATTGTTGTTAAAAATATTTATTTGTCGGAGGGAAGGTATTTGTTTTTAGAATCAGGATGCTTTCCTGGCCAAAGATATATCACCCATGATTGATTGATACTTTTGTTATATGGGTTGTTTCCCCTGGAGATCGAATTTGGCGTATGAATCTGGATTTCGTTAGTCTGTGCCTTGTTGGGCCAGAAAACAGATTGTTCTTGCTTAGGTTTATGCAGGGAATGTTTATGGTCCGAGTCTATGTTTACTCTGTGTCTATTTCAGACGATTCGGTCTTATATCGTGATATCTTGGTACGTCTAAGTGGAACTATTTTTCCTTGTACTGAACTTCGGGGTCAGGGAGTTTCTGCGCATGCCGAGAGGAGAGAGTGTCTTCCGGGATGATGGAATGCCGGGCGAAAGCCAGGTCGAAGACGAGTCCCCAGTCTGTGATCTCTATGATTTGTTATGGGGAAGAAGATAATTTCTGATATGTTTATTAAGTCTACTAGTCCCCAGTGTTTATTCTATAACGCCAAGAGAGGAGAGCGTTTGTGTTTGCTAGTGTATTTCCTATGCCAAGGTAAAGAACTGTTCACTGAACTCTCTTATTCCTAGGCTCAGATGGGCAGACGTCTATATGAATTTACCTATGTCTATATGTCGGGACGACATGTTATCTAGCAGCACTGAATATGTTTATATGCAGCAATTATGAGGACAGAATATGCTGATACTTGTGGAAAATATTTGTGTTCATGAACTGAACCTTTATTGAAGATTTACTATACATCTGTATAGTGAGCGATGCTCAAAGGGAACCAGAAGCCATTTTGGATCCTATTTATTGTCGATCATCAATCAGAGAACGGGGATGCCCCTTATTATCAGGTGATGATTAAGAGATCACAGTTATAAAGGAAACCCAATACTTGTTGGTTAACATTGTCTTCACATAGATTTGCTGAACTTTACTTAAAGGAATCTTCGCTAGAAAAGAGGTCCTGTTTAGGAGTCATGTTTGAACAGTATTTATTAACTGACACGTTCGGTCAGTAAGGCCTGATGATTGTATTGATAAACAGTGGAAATCTAAGTGCTTGTCTACAGATGTTCCATTGCAATGTTATTCCACATGAATGCTAACTTAAGATGGTAGACCATTGATCAACAATATGCTATTTATGTCGACCTGTGTTCCTGTAACTATACACGTACTGTCTAAGTGTGTGCGTCCTATTAAACAGTATGAAACGACCACAGTAGTCCAGCCATCCTTGACTTCCACCTGTGATTGGAGTGAGTGTCCTGTGCACCTGTCGAACTGTCATCCATTCGCGTTTGTCATTATTGATGTTTACACTCACCCATTGCATCAGAATATACGCACTTAACAGTACACCTTGTCAGGGCCCCAACAGTTGGTAACCTGACCCATTTACAGAACATTGTGACTGGACGAGCTATATCACCAAAAACAGTCCATATCAATCTGGTGCAAGAAAAGAAGTTTTATCAGGTTCCTGGTGATGCTATCGCCATGGCTCCTGGTGATGCTGTCGACAAGGTTCCTGGTGATGCTGTCGACAAGGTTCCTTGTAATGCTGTCGACAAGGTTCTTGGTGATGCTATCGACAGGGTTCCTGGTGATGCTATCGACAGGGTTCCTGGTGATGCTGTCGACAGGGTTCCTCAATGTATGCTACCCATCTCCAGCATCTTCAATCCTTCTATTCTATGCAAACATCCATTTCTAAAAGTTTGTAGCTACAATGTATTTAGTTGCTGTTTGTATAAAGTTAATGCACTTGTGAACTTTTACAGATGGTGTTGTCACTATAATATCTGAAATGATTACACTTAATAAGAATACTTAAGAAAAATATGTCTGTCAATCAAACAACAACCTTTAGCTTCTCAAAGAGCATAGACCTTCAACAAACGCACGCCTTCCTGCCAGGTGCCATCAGCTCAAGGTCGTTCCATGTATTCCTCATCTTTTAATTTCTGTCTTCTGTTCCCTTGTCCGTGTGTTTTATAGTCTACCTCTGTTCCCTTGTCCGTGTGTTTTATAGTCTACCTCTGTTCCCTTGTCCATGTGTTTTATAGTCTACCTCTGTTCCCTTGTCCGTGTGTTTTATAGTCTACCTCTGTTCCCTTGTCCGTGTCTTTTATAGCCTACCTCTGTTCCCTTGTCCGTGTGTTTTATAGTCTACCTCTGTTCTCTTGTCCGTGTGTTTTATAATCTACCTCTGTTCCCTTGTCCGTGTGTTTTATAATCAACCTCTGCCTCTGTTTCCCTGGTGATTCCAGAACAAGGATTGCCTTGTACTGCCATCTGCGGGTTTAATCAATGAGTATCATATCCATCGCCAGCATCCTCTTCTCAAATCTTATTTGACTGGCACTTATCTAATTCTAGTCATCATTTTTACTTTGCTAGTATTGTCGCTTCGCTTCAATCCTTCTATTTTACGCAAGCACACATTTATGAAATTAAGAAAATGTTTACTTTATTTTGTATCATGAAGAAAAATGACTTTTTTCAGGTTTCATGAATGCTTGTGTCAGATAAATGAAGGGAAATGTTCAGCACAAGTGAACTCTTCGAATGCTGTGACGCATGTTTACAAACATGAAGAACTAACAAACAAAGAGAAAACTTGCAAGTATTACAAATGCTCGTATGATATTGATTTTACTTCCTTGGAGAACTCGTTAGTGTGCGAACTTCAACTTTCAGGCACCTGCAACAACAAACGGACAAGTCAAAATGTGAACTTTATCAACGCTACTTGCAGTTACTCAAACTGCATAACATTCTGCTGGCGCTACACTAATGAGGAGATAGCTTCCTCAAACATCATTAAGGGATGCAACAACAACAACTGCAACTATTTCACGACAACAAAATCTACACTTTCTACAGCAAGGACAACAAAATCTACACTTTCTACAGCAAGGACAACGAAAACAACATCTACCACAAGAACAGAAACCGCCAGCATAAGTCTTGTATCAACAGCTGAAAGCAACATTACAGGTTCGACAAATGCATCATTCTCTAACAACCAAACAGGTAATGGTGTAGTGCCTATTATTGTTGGTGTGACTGTTGCCGTGGTGGTTATGCTGTGCATTGCTGCTGTCGTTATCTTCGTGTGGAGGCGTAAGGTAGGATCACCACTCAAACCTTCAGCAGGTTGTCATGTATACGTGAATTATGCCGTATCTCCAGTGACTGTCAAAAATGATGAGACTAGAACAGTCCTGACAGACTCCAATCATCAAATACCAAACGAATATTCCAGTTGTTCAGATGAAGATACTTCACATGACTACGCTACAATCAATACGATCCGCTCTGAGCCCACAGGAGGAGCAAATAAACGGCCTACACCATATGAAACAGAATTTGTTTATACTAAAGCAGAGCCGTTGACCACCGGAAGCAATGTCAATGTGTACGAAGGAGCAGCTACTGATAGTGATCCAAGAAAGGATACAAGTATACGTTTGGCTAAGAACTATGATTATTTACCAATTAAAAACACACTTGATGAAACTTATGACGGTACTAAAAGCATCTATGCATTTGCTAACGTCACAGATTCAAACATGGCGAAGTTAGCAGATGATGTGGCCAATCATAATTCCATAAAGGACATCAACAGTGCAACTCCACAACAAAATGCAATTTTTAAACGTGCTTATCCCTCTGACACAAAGGTGTTCGATGGAAGAAGAACTAATGAGGATTGTGGACAATCCTATACTGACCGTGAGTCCAACTCCAGTGAATATGAAATAATTGGACCTAAAATTAATGCTCACCTTGACAGAGACACGTACAATGACAAAGACGAGCATCTGGACTATCAAACATACGATCTTGCGGCTACCGGTGAACCGTCCAATGCTCAGAACTATTTAACTTCCCACCAAACATTCAACACGGATGAAGACTACAGCACGGCTGGAAATCTAAACTATCATGATAACAGCATGGACATATGTAAGTCTCCAAATGTTTATGCAAAACTTCGTGAAGAAGCAAGAAATGTTAAACACCCATACAATATTTTGCTTCACGAGAATGATGCTCCTATTCCAAAAGAAGCAATTGCGAAGCCGTCCAAGGAAGCGAGATCAACAGACCAAACCGATCCTTATTCAATGGCTCAGTCTGTTTAAGATTGATCGTCAAATAACGTTAGTAACTGCGTGTTAATTGACTATATCAGAGGTTTTCAAACTTTTTTGGTCCGCGACTCCGTTGACCTGTGCATAAATCACCGCGGCTCCTCTCTATACTATATATTATATGTAAGCAATTGTACCCAAAAAGATATTAATGACTTCTGAATGTGCATATTTTACATCTGATACCAATTGTGGGGGGTAAATAAGTTAAGTTTCAGAAAAAAAATAAATAAGACTATTTATTTTGTAAATGAAAAACTAAATTAATTTAATCAACTTAGTTTTATGACACCTTATACTAGTCACAAAGTCAATGAGAAAGATGAGCTTCCTTCTTCATCTATATTTATTGATGGACCTTGGCTCATAATATCGAGCCCAACACTTTTCCCAAGCCACCGCGACGCCCTTAGCAGAGGGCCGCGACGCCCCTGGGAGCCGCGACGCACAGTTTGAAAACCTCTGGACTATACTGTTCATTGTTTACGCCATGTTGTTTCTAACAGATATAATTGTCATCTTTGCTCCTAAACAGTGATAAGACAAAAAAAAAAAAAAAACGAAAGAACAATGCAGTTATTTCTACACATTAGTTATAAAAAATTCCAAATTAATGCTGTCAGAGCGCGCCACAGTTGCCACATATTTTATGACGCTTTTCGTGTTAATACTAGCCTACTTCAATGTGTGTGAACAATGATAATGCGAATACAGTTCATTTTTGTTACAGACTAGTTGTGTGTGTAGATGTGGGAAGACAGACGTATTAAATAGTGACTATAGCACGTTTCACTAGCTTTGCCCTCAAACAAATGTAATTCTCTGATTAACCGTCCAACGTATTAATGGAATTTTTTGCATACGATGTTATATTGGGTTAGACCTAACTGTAGCAAAGTTGATTTTGCTGGGGAGGTTATGATGGTATCCTAAAAAGAGTGAAATCGGTGTCTGCAATAACCGTGTGAGGTCAAGCACATGTAGGCCCGTGACTCTAAAAGATGATGATGAAATATATGCAGGGAACCTAACGCTACCTCCCTAGATCTCACACGGTCACTATTTTGGCTCTAGTATCTGGTGTATGGTGTACCTAGTGTCTAGGAGAGAAATGAAATGATGGTACACAACACAAAAACACTTTAATTTTCTATGAGGAAGTGAATAGAACCAGTGGTTAAGTTTTTCTTTAAAATTGAACGTTTTTTCTGTACAATTTATTCTGCCTGCCCAGACATATCTTTTGGACAGATCTTTGAAAATGAGGACAAGATAGTTTACAGAAAAGATCAACTAAAATTATCTGGACTCTTTGTCCTCTAACATAAAGTTTATATATATATATATATATATATATATATATATATAGATATATATATATATATATATATATATATATATATATATATATATATATATATATATATATATATATATATATATAATATATATATATATATATATATATATATATATATATATATATATATATATATATATATATATATATATATCTTTCCTGTTGGAATGTTCACAGCTTACACTTTATTCATCTAAGAGGGAGAGTCACTGTGTATGAGGGGCTGTAGTGTCTTCATACCCCATAAACTTCCTGAGTATGATTTTGAAATACAGAGTTTATTCAATCGAAAGTGTCAGATATACCCAGATGCTTAACATATCACCTGGGGTTCTTTGTGAAAATGATAATACAGTATGAAGTTGCAGAAAATCTCGCTCTCTCAAAATGCCCAAGCTCCTCCCGTTATCTTAAGACAGCATAAACGAATGGTCGGAGACTTGATAGCTTTATTCTCACTCAGCAGGTTTCCTGTTATGAGCTGGCAACAGGAAATAAATCCTCTGCAACAAAAGGACACCCTGGCCTTTTATATCTGATCACATATATTTTAATTATTATCCTATGGTGATATGGGGTCAGCCTCGCGTGCATTACAGGTGCACTCGCCCCTAATTTTTCATGACTCACACCTTGCTGTGACCACACCTCAGGTCCCTATGGCAGATACGCCACTGTACGTTTACATAGTTTTCCTCAATAACATAATGTGGAGTAACCACATTTCCTTTTGTATGATTTTCTCTTCTTTTCCTTTTTAAATATAAATGCTTCAGGCATGTTGGACAGTGTTCATGGAACACGGAGGCTTACTAATATATTCTAATGCATTAATATTAAAACACAATCATGACAACATACATTCAGTTAGATACAGTTCAATGTGAGGACTCAACAATGTCTGCTCCCGGCACGTCCTTCACTTTTCCCAATAGCAGTATCTAACTTTGGCAGTGGGATTAAACATATCAATTCATAAAGCAGTCTTACCACAAATTTCAAGAAATATAAACAAATGACGCTGACTTGCAAAGAAATGGCCTCAGTTTCTTCTGGACTGCCCAGACTGTGAATACTTCTTTATTTAATTTTAAAATTAACACAGCTGATCTCAGCGTATTTGAAATGAAAACTTTTGTTCAACTGGCACTGAGCAGCGAAAGCTTTTTGCTAATATTTATTAGCACTGGCCAATCGAAAGCTTGCGACCACCAGAATTCAAATTTAGTTTTTTTGAAAAACAAAATAATTTCAAACAAACTCTGCGTCTGGTAGTCGATTGGCCAGCCTGCTTTAGTTATGCCAATACAAAAAGATGTTTCGTTTTGGATTACATTTTTCCTACCGCTCCCCTTTCCCCTTATACTCTTTTCACCCAAGCAAATTTGAATTTACCTCAATGCCTCCTTTCTAAGCTGCCGTCCCCACTAACGTTATGAAAAAAAAAACAAACAGGAACAACAGTCTGTCTGGTCGCGCGTCCGTAGACATTTAGTATTTTCTCAATAACTTGGCTAATACTTGGACTACCATATTATTTAAAACACATTCTTGCTCAGGGGATTCTAAGCTATACTACCATATGATTTTTGTGGTCAGTTTCATTATGGTTTACATTTTCATTTTTGTCACGGTCAATCGTCAAATAAAATTGTTCACAAGACGGCCATCTTTCCCTCTCTTTCATCTCTCGCCAGCATGTATTTTCAAATAACTACTTGTTTTAGTGACGTCAGTAATACTACCGCGAGGAGGAAATAAAATTGTCTGCGTGTTTGCCTCTGTTGGCTTTGCCACAGCGTGTATATCTGCAAGGCACAACGTGTCAAGCGAAGCGGGGTTTTGCGCGGCGGGTCAAAGAATTTGCGTTAATTATAACTGTTGCTTCGTGTAACTTTACCAAATAATGTAAGGATTACTACTTATTACAAGCGTTAAAGTCAAAATATTACGTTAATTCAGATAGTAGTTTGGCAGCACACTTCTGCAAACTCGTTAATTATAAGTCTTGCCACAATCTCTATTAAATCGGGCAAAATGTTAAAAATGTACGTCACTAGGAAAGCGAGAGGTTTTTAAACGGCGGGATCGGTTCTAAGCCTTTCCATGGCACAAAATTCAGCGCAATGCTGGCGTGTGAGAGTATCACCGTCAGACACAATAGGGCGGGTTTATTTATTATCATTTTATGACTAAAATCTTACTGAAATGAGCGATTATTCTCGCAGATTTTACTACACCAACAAATATATACTTTATATCTGTGCATCTTGTCTAGTTCCCATAAACGAATAAAATCATTTGATCTTTGTCGGCATACTAATTATTTGTATCGAGAAAAGAAATTTTACCACTTCAGTCACAGATTCTGTGAATTGATTAGGCATAGGCGTGTCTACTATTACAATAATGTGGCCGTCTCGTTTGCATATGAATACCTGTTGAAGATGATTTCTTAAATGATCTGCATGCGAGATACTCGTGACATTTTTTGTCATTGACATTTAGTGCGCTAAAAAACTGGACCTTCATTGATCTAATTATTTCAATAGGTATCACCACTTTGCGGTTCATAAATATCATAATGGAACGTTGCTCCTCTACTGTGCTTGTAAAAAACGGTAAGGTCATCTTTAAAGAAATTAAACTTCATCCGAATCATAATCAGATGTCTCTGAGAAATTGATAACCCATCTCGGCTGAATGAAGGACAAACCATCATTCGTCCAATATTCCTCTTCCTCTTGTAACACATGGTTCTCACATTTCTTCCAATAATCCCTGGCTATATTGGAGATGGCGGCTTTTGTAAGTATTTCAACATCTTTTAATTTGAACGTTCTATTTTCTATTGCTACCTGTTCCTTAATTTTAGCCCAAAACTAATTATTGGGTTTAAGTGAGAATGGTAAGGAGGCAATCTTAAACATCTGTGACCATGTTCATGGATTGCCTTGTCTATGTGAAATATCTTTGTATGTTGTGTCTTTTTTACAATTCCAAGTAATTCAGGCTTCAGGGACATTTCGTTGAATGGAATGTTGGTTTTGGTCAGCCAAATCTTTATTACATCTTTAGTACTTGATGAATTAGGAACTTTATCTTCTGGTGCCACAACGTTGTGAAATGAAGCATTGTCCATTATCAAACACGACGGTCTATCCAATGAAGGAAGTACATGATTCACAATCCAATCTTGAAATATCTTGCCATTCATCTCTGTATGATAATCCCTATTATCTGTGGATTTTGAAACAAATATGAGTTCTATATTATTTAGAAGCCCATGATGGCTGCTTCCTGCATGAGCAATTATTAGGCGCTGTCCTTTGCTGCTTGGTACTAGTCTCTTAGTTGTCCCATCAGATGATTGCCATTCTCGTTCATTACTGTGGTGCGCATTGATCCAAGTTTCATCTAAATACACAAAATCATAACAATCTCTTCTCATTTCTCAGACCTCGCGTAAATATTTGCTTCTCATTGCAACTATATGAGGCTTCTCACAAATAAGGTTTCTACCACCAACATATTTTCTAAAAGTGAATCCCAAACTCCTAATAGTCCTCCATAACGCAGATTTCGAAATATCAATGTCATTATTCTTTCTTAACCAAATTTTAAATTTCCTTAAGGTCACTGCCTCATTATTGTGAAACATATTGCAAATTTCTCTGCGGATAAATTCTCTGTCAAAATTATCCACCACTCTTGGCCTAATTTTCGTGTGTAAGACACTGGAATTAGATATTTCAGATGTCGCTATCCAGCGGTGCAATGATCGTTTGCTTATCCCCAAGGCACGAATAGTCCTCTTTTGTGGGTTTGAAATAGAATGATATAGTTTTCCTCGAGTAGCTTCATTGCAGAAATACTTAAAAATCCTATTTGTGATTTGCTGTAATGTCATAAAATGTACTCGCAGACTCATTTTTCCTACTTAACCACACAATACTTTTTGTAGACACGCCACTGATTGACAATGTGTGCGAAACACCGGATATAACTTGTTTTATGTTCAAGAAGTGCAATTTCACGCAATTTCACGCTAAAATCATGCCAATTGTTTGATAAATCAATCATGTGCAAATGAGGTCGTATAATTTACTGTAGACATTTCATTATGTGTGTGTGTGAGATGTGAGTTGGCAAGTAGAGTTGTGATATTATTTTGCAAAGAAACGAAAATTGAAACCAATGGCCGCATTTTAATGAAAAATTTAATTCATAGGGTCTATACCATTTCAAATTCACACACAAAATTTCACTTATATGCGGCGTTATATATTCGTTGAGATATAGCATTTTAAAGTTGGGCAACGCTAGTGAAACGTGCTATAGTATAATGTAGATTATTGTAGATGAACACACTAACCGATTGTCGTGAAATTCTAATCCACATATATAAATTAAAACGTAAATGTAAAGCCTAACAAATAACTTCAATAAAAGGAAGGAAGAATGGTAAAGAACAGTGCTGTCACAATGACTGTACTCGAAATCCCCCTTGTTTTCTCCTTCGTCTGCAAATTGTAACGTTTCACGTTGATAGTAAAAGCCTACTGCTTCAATACCCGCTTTCTACGATAAAACGTGTACTGCCTTTCTAAGAAAAACCTTGAGATACGCAAGCTGACCTATATTTAATATTCCATTCATGTCATTTTTTATACACTAAGTTACCATAAACGAAAGACAGATGGACTAAGGATAGAAAGAAAGGGAGGGGCTGAAAGCCGGAACGCAGGCAATACTACCACAGTCTCGCGATACACAATTAATGCCACCCCTAACACGCGTGTAAGGCCACAAGCACTAGCTTTTTTCAAATCGACCGTGATAGAAAACACTACCCATGAGAGAGTTAGGTTTTAAAAACTTACAAAACGCTTATTAGGAAACATGACATTCTACTGTTTTATGTCTAAAATCCTGACATTAGTCTGACAGTACAGCAGGACAGGTGGCGGTTCTAAACATAAAAAATAAAAAAAAACTACACGACTATCCTGGAAAATGCATATTTTGAACGCAGCCCTTTAGCCCATTAAATTTATATATTTGGGTTCCTTAGGACTTGCTGACAAAGAATATGTTGAACGTTACGCAAATAGTCTAGGAATTAACAAATTATAGCCAAAAGAAATAGTGAGGGATGTCAGACAACACCAAAATCAGAATCGCTCAGTGGCAGATTTTCACACCACCATTGTACGGGAAATAGGCTGACATGTTACCTCCTATTTGATTAGCGGAAAGTAAATGTAAGGCTAAACACGATTAGTCGGACTATAAATACTACTTCTTTGTTGTTAGGGGAAACGTGAGTAGGAGTACTTTTTTGAAAAGCTGTGTAAACATGGCTCGATTGGTTAGACCTGCCAATATAGTCAATCAGAGGCGTCAGGTCAGCACCACATTTTCAAATAAACTTACTAAAGAACCAGTGCGTTGAGCGCCAGTGCATATTTTTCTAAATAAAAGCCTGGGACATCGGCAGATCGAAATTGTGCTATATTCATTGCCAGTCAACGTAACTGTGTATTATTCCATGAATTGTGGTAAGCTTGAAATATTTGATATCTTTTTAATGAAAATTGAATGTAAATTGATAATTTATGTCTGTATATATGTGTGGTTCAGTAGCGAACATGAGGTAAAGCCTATATAGTGCTCCAACCTGAACAGAAGGTGTCGGAGGAAAGTAAAACTACATGGAATTGCCAAACAGTACACTGACACCTATCTTATCGACTAGAAAGAAATAATGCTGGAATTGCAGAGGCGTAGTAACCATTAGGGATCAGTATACTGGTGAAAATTGTTCCAGATGAAGATAGCAGTTGGCCTACCGCTCTGAACTCAGTGTTTGTTATGTATTGTGTTCAGTCTGGAAATTTATTATAAATTAGTTCTGAAATAGGAGGTACAACCTTCTTGTTTCAGGGACCGTGGTCCTAAAGTTATTGAGCAGCACCTGGTCTGAGCTTTGCTGAACCTAGAGGCTGACAGCATACTCCTGGGTCCAGATGGTGACCAGTGAGGTGTCTCCAGAACAGAGGGAGGCTATCGAGCAGAGGAGTCTTTTCCTGCCGCCATCACGAAAGATAAGCGTATGTGGCCAGAGGAGCTCAACATTATGCCCCCCTCAAAATCTGACTTTATCATAAAACAGAGGGAAAATACAGTGTTTAAATTGATAGGAACTGTGAACTTTTCCCCATACTATTTCCAAGTTAAACAAACACTTGAAGTCATGATGACAAATAACAACATAGCTTGAAAAAACAAAACCAGTATTACCTCATATTACCACTACACAACTGACACACATAGGATAATATTAATAAAATATGTCATTACAAGGTTCATATTGATAAATTCTGTACATATAAATTGTAATTACAATTGATTGTGATTCCTGGTTCACTTTGTATTTGAATCAGGACACATATATTAGTGAAAGTAACTAATACATATTTATATTTGAAACTTTACCAGTGCCTCATTTAAGATAGTCTTATAGAGTGTTAAATGTGTGTGAGTGTCACAGTGTTGTCAAGTGTGGTGGAATAAATTAAATTGTTTATCTGTCTGTTGTTGTTGTGACTTACACTTCATCATATACATACCCTAGACATTTAACGTAGTCATCACAATATTCCAGAATAATTCTGACTGAGGTATAATGTGGTAGCAAGTAAGGTTATCTGCAAAACACTATACCTATTAGATACAGATACCTTCACAGCTGATCTAAGTCAGTACACTAAGTCCCCTATAAATATTTATAACATCCCACTTTACCACACCGATGTCACACCCATTGAGGGAAGAAATTGCTCGTTCCAATCCCATTTTTATTGGACATAACAACATAGCCAAGACACAGCTTGAATGGACATTTTCAAAACTTTCTAAGAACACTACAATGCCGTTTAGCATGCTACAATAATCATGAAGGTGAGATCAAAACTCGACAACAACAATCATATCTTAACAAACTTCATTACTGCGTGCAAATACAAGTTAGTTTCGACTCAAGAAAAGCCAACCTTAAAAATTGCTGGACAGTTATCTAGTATCTAGCAGGAAAACGTCTAGCAAACATCTGCTTATAAAATAATCGTCAAATACAAAATGGCTTACGGGTCCGTCTTCCCCAGTTTCCACAAACGACCTTTAGAAACTGACTACTTCCCTGTATGAACCATGGTCCCTCATCTCCTGACCACATCATGTTATCACGGTTCACTGGTCAGACCAGCTCTGAATAAAGCTCTGAGCTGTCAAGAACAACACGTCGGCTATGCTTCAAGCAAAGCACACGTTTATTACAGTTGTCACAATTATACGTTGTATCATTACATTGTATCCAAACCTCAGAAATGAGGTATCTGAGGAAGGTGGTTGAAGTGGCAAGAGGAGACATGGTCCGCGGCCAGACGATACGTCAGGGCCTAAAATCCCACCCGCTGCAGACCCAAATAGAACAGTCCCAACTAAGATGGTTTGGCCATGTCTGCAGAATGGGAGAAGATCGGCTACCACGACAAGCATGGGAAACAAAGAGCCAGGGATCCAGACCTCCAGGACGACCCAGAGTCCGCTGGGAGGACAACATTGGACAATCTTTGAAGGACCGAGGGCTAGAGTGGGGCCGGGCCGGGAGGAGGACAGCTGATAGAATAGTCTGGCGCTCTCTCTTCCAAACCTCTACACCTCACGGTAGAAGAGGAACGACTAAGTAAGTAAGTAAGTAAGTATCATTACATTTAAACACAAATAGTGCCTACTAAAGAATCTTTTTAAATAACAAGTTTAAACGAATTATTAGCATGTCATATAATCACATTCAATACTTTTTTGTGTGTGGTATGATTGTTTCCCTTGGACAGTGAGTGAGAAAAATTACATCTCTTTTTACAAATGGAGGCAATAATTAAAATTCTGTTTCACAACATGTCAGATATTTAAAGTAACGTTGTTCCGAATCAACAAACTGAACTCCAAGCAAGAGTCTCAGCTTTCTTAACTTGTTGTAGATTTTGAAAGGTTAGGACGTTTGCTTTATGTCTTCCCCCGTCAATGTTTTGACGGGTGTACTTGCTGGATGTTAATAATTTTACAATATCAGAAAGTGGCACCTATTTTACCTGAATAAAGATGAACCTGACAAGTAAAGGTGTCACCACAAGCATTATGTCTCGTCCAGAACATTTCTTGTCATAGCCTCTGTCCTTTTATGCTGTTAAGTGACTTTGGGAGAATCGGTTTTTGTTCCCAGCCGATATATGCTGCTTAAGTCCGTGTAATGGTGGATTTCTTCAATATTTCTTTAATAATGTGTATACACTTCTTCTCAGGCGACCCGTTATCATGTAGCTAGATCTGCTGTTGAAGGCCTATCTTCTTCTTCTTCGTCTTCTTCTTTATCTTCTTCTTCGTTTCTCTCTCATATAACCACATATATTTTTCTCATAAAGTTGTCTCTGGCCACTTTGATGCCAAACAATGTCTTCCTCAAGGTGATTGGTGAAGGTCATACTGTCAATCTGCTCATCTCGTGGAGCCGACATTATTGGAGGATATGTTCTACTGTTTGTTTGTCTGCCCGATTGTTAATATGTACTTGAGTCTACACTGGCCAGTTCTCAAGTATATTGTTACTATTGTTATTATTATTGTTGAGTAGAATCGACATGAGTGCACTCCGGGTAAACCCATAGGTGCTCAGTCTCCCTCAGTATATGTCGAAGAGTGTGAATGCTAACTGTTCCTGTAGCTCGATGGTTGTAAACACGACGGATGCATCCTCTTATACATCCATCTCTGCTAGCCAGATGCTTGATGCCATATTCCAACAGTCTTAACCTTGATGATTCATCTATTGCAGTGTCATTCTCTAACAGGCGATCATTAATTGTTCTCAGTATATCTACCTTATCCATATCCAGTATCCCCACCCTGGATGCTCTTGATGATAACCTGCCAGCTCTCTCTTTACCACGTACCCCTGCATGACCAGGACAGTAGATCGACACCAACTCCTACACACTCGAAGCTTCTATAAATGTTTTCCATTCATGCTGTAACCAACCATTTTGGGCATTTCGAAGCATGGGCTGAGAGTCTGACACAATGACTGCTTTTTTAAATGAGTATCACTTAATCTCACCTTGATAAAGAGTAATATCCTTCTGTTATTATTGACTCTGTGTGTTCCATATGCAGTTTTTATTTGGAAGGAGGGTAATTTTTATAATTGTTTTTCTATCTCTGTAGATCACTGCGTATTTTTTCTGCATGATGTTTTGTGTCACATGGAGAGCGACTTGGAAAACAGAAAAAAGTACATATTGTTACGAAGTTTATCCAATGACCATTCAATAATTGTGTTTGAAGTGAAACAGCAAGCTAAATTGATTATCTGTACTTAACATTTGGAGGTTGATAACACTGTTTCTACATAATTTGACATGAAAGTAGTTAGTTTGTACATGTTTTGACATGAAAGTAGTTAGTTTGTACATGTTTTGACATGAAAGTTATTAGTTTATACATGTTTTGACATGAAAGTTATTAGTTAGTACATGTTTTGACATGAAAGTTATTAGTTAGAACTTGTTTTGACATGAAAGTTGTTAGTTAGTACATGTTTTGACACGAAAGTAGTTAGTTTGTACATGTTTTGACATGAAAGTAGTTAGTGTTTACATGTTTTGACACAAACGTAGTTCTATTTTACGTGTTTTAATCAAATTCATAAAATAAAGAAAAACAAAAATATTCTGAGTCAAGTCTAAAGATGAGCATTTATGTTTGCTTACATGACCAATACTTATTACTTTACGTTTGTCAGTGTACATTTAACAAACCAGCAATAAATACAATTTTATGTCTTTTCTTTACTGTATTTTACCTCTATATAGAGCATCAAACAGGGCTACAGGAAGACAGCATTAAAAGTATCTCTGTGCTCGTGCAATGTAGACATTTTATTTGGTTAATGGCATCTTACGACATGCCAATGGGAACAACAGGCCTTTTTTTTTACTGTCTGCTCAGAAACACCTGATAAATACATTGGGTAAAATCTAATATCATCGATCATCATTGTTGAAAATCTAATATCATCGATCATCATTGGTGAAAATCTAAAATCACCGATTATCATTGCTGAAAATCTAATATAATCGATCATCAGTGGGGAAATTCTAATATCATCGATAATCATTGTAGAAAAATCAAATATCATCGCTCATCATTGGGGAACACTCTAATACCAGCTATTACTTTTTCTCTTTGCGCTTCCTAAGGAGCATGGAGCCACAGCTTGTCCCCGTACGGAAAGCCTGTACGAATAAGTCACGTGCTCTTAACACGCAGTAGCAATTTCTTTTACATGATATAAAATCTAAAATGGTCAATAAATGACGTTACAAGTGACAGCAAAAATTGTTGTCCGTCCTGAAACCTTGAGTTGAACAGTCCGGATGTCATGTTGATTGGTAACGTAAATATAACAAAGCATGTAATGTAATAAAGTGACAGTTAACTGTTTTATGTTGACATTTGTTTCACATAACTTAGTTAGATATGAGTGAAGACAGTTTTATGTTGACATTTGTTTCATATAACTTAGTTAGATATGAGTGAAGACAGTTTTATGTTGACATTTGTTTCATATAACTTAGTTAGATATGAGTGAAGACAGTTTTATGTTGACATTTGTTTCATATAACTTAGTTAGATATGAGTGAAGACAGTTTTATGTTGACATTTGTTTCATATAACTTAGTTAGATATGAGTGAAGAAATAACAATGTCAAAATAATGAGTGACGTTTTAATCAACGTATAAATTCATGTTGTCTGTATATAATTTATCTTCTTCTTTTTCTTGTTTGTTCCTCTTGGAGCATGGAACCACTATTGTTGCTGGCCCCTATGCTGGAAACCTGCATCAAATCATTTAACTGAAGATCACATGTCAATGGATGAATGATGTGTGCCACGTGGAGAGCGCAGTAAACACCGAATTTAAAAAAAAAAAAAACTCACACAAACTCAGAAAGACTTTGACATCAGTGTGGAACAACAAACAAGTACATGGACAGAAAGTTAGACGTAAGACTTAATTCGTACAATCAATTCCAGTTAAAAATGATGTGTAAGCTCAAAGACAGAGTGGGTAAAAGGAAAGATCAAAGTAGTACATAAAGACATCCCGTGAAGTAAGTCAGCTGGCTTAACTTTAAAAAAAATAGAATAACATCTGCTAATTTTATTTTATGCAGTTTCACTCAGCCATCTTCTATAGGGTGGCCACTGAAAGACTGAATGATATGAAACAAAAATAACTTTTACAAACACATGTTTTTTTAATTGTTTTTATTTTATTTGGAAATATTATTAATGGATTTTTTTCAGTATTATGTGTGAAAAACAACATCCCTCAAATGACCACCATTTTCCTGCTCACAGATACAGGCTCTTTCCACAGCATTTTCCATGACCGAACGCAAGGTTTCAGGTCCTAAACGTCGGATTTCGGCTCGAATGTTCTCCTTAAGTTCATGAATTGTTCGAGGTTTATTTACGTAAACCCGTTCTTTCAAGTAGCCCCACAAACAGAAGTCTGGTGTCATCAAAGCAGGTGAACGCGGAGGCCAAACAAATTCAGCATTTTTTGAAATTATTCGTTCACCGAAAATTTCTCGCAGGAGGTCCATCGTCGCCCTGGCAGTGTGCGCAGTAGCTCCATCCTGTTGGAACCATACCTCCTGATTATCTTCGACCGCTGAGTATCCATGGGTAATAAAGCTTGGACCATTTGGATCTTGTATGGAAACATTTTAAAATCCAGTTTCAAAATCTTCTGAAGTAATGTTCTGGCGATGCCTAGTTGAGAAGAGCGATGACGGGTAGAGGCAGATGGATCCTCAAGGACACTCTGCCGTACAGCTTCCACCGCTGCGTCAGTGCGCACAGTGCGCTTAGGACCACTTCCCGGAAGATCGCCGACTGATCCAATTTTTTCAAACCGGGCGATTAGGTTCCGAATCATGTTATCGCTAGGAGATACTCTGACATTAAAATGTTGACGATATTTTCTCTGCGTTTGAATAATTGATCTTTCACTGGAATAGAAAAAGTCAATGATTTTTACTCGTTGCTGGACATCATACGTAGCCATTTTAATCTCCAAGGGATGCTCTATAACCAAAAAAAAAAATAAAAAAAATAAAAAAAAGAGATTGAAAATGAACAAGTTATAACTTTTCCAAACCCTTCAGTCTTTCAGTGGCCACCCCGTATATACGGGTCTTCCCAGAGCTCAGTTAAGTTCACATTGCGGTGACCCTTGATTGTTTTGCAAGGAAAGGCAAAGGTAGTCCCATAACAGATACAGCTTTTGAGGAGTGAATTGTTAGAGGCTACACTATACTAACCCAGCTTTATGAGGTGAGGCGGCCACTTCCTCTTATTACTGTCTTTACTCTCTCTAACTCAAGAGCAAAGTCATTGACCCATTTAGAGCTTTATCCGTGTGTTACCGAGGCTCGAAAGGGGAGCGAAGAATAGCACACTGTGAGCTACAATGCATGTCGTAAAAGGCGATTAGCTAGGTTGCCCCATCCTGTAAAATGTAAAACCACAAAAACGTCAACAAAGACTTGGACATGTCAACTAAAGAACACAAAGAGAAGAGAACAGGAGACAGACATGAGGGAGGAAGGGGGGAGGGGGGGTAAAGAAGACATGGACAGACTGAGCTGTTGGCACGGGTCAGGAAGATCTAGCAGACGTTTCATGAAGGCTTATGCCCCTTGGGGAGTGAAAGGTCAAGAGAGAGACTAGAGAATGACGTCACCAGATATTGTAAAGCGGAACCTGGCAAATTTAACGCGAGAGGCAAGAGCTTTAGCCATATTGCCAATCGGAGGCTCATAATTTGGGAAGTGACGTAAACACATAATTTAATGTAACTAAAGTAAGCCCCGGGCCAAATGGCCTAGATGTTCCTAGAGGTATAGTTCTGTAGATGTTCCTACAGGTATAGTTCTGTAGATGTTCCTACAGGTATAGTTCTGTAGATGGCCCAACAGGTATAGTTATGTAGATGTTCCTGCAGGTATAGTTCTATAGATGTTTCTACAGGAATAGTTCTGTAGATGTTCCTATAGGTATAGTTCTGTAGATGGTCCTACAGGTATAGTTATGTATATGTTCCTACAGGTAAAATTACTGTAGATGTTCCTACAGTTATAATTCTGTAGATGTTCCTACAGGTATAGTTCTGTAGATGTTCCTACATGTATAGTTCTGTAGATGGTCCTACATGTATAGTTCTGTAGATGTTCCTACTGGTAAAGTTTTGCAGATGTTCCTTCATGTATAGTTCTGTAGATGTTCCTATATATATAGTTCTGTAGATGTTCCTACAGGTAAAGTTCTGTAGATGTTCCTACAGGTATAGTTCTGTAGATGTTCCTACAGGTATAGTTCTGCAGACTGAGTAAACCATTCAAAAGGAAAAGTCTTGACTTCATGTGTTAATGTGTTAAATTTTTTGCAGCTTCAATTTGCACAAAGTTGAATAGTTACCCACCATTACCCATGCATTATTGGGTTTATGATAAAAACCTAATATGTCGCTTTAGAAACTGTGGTTACGACTTTCGTGTAAACAGGTTCGTATTACAGCGTGAATATAAATCACTTGTACTTGTCAAGACACTAGGCCAAGTATCGTGGTGTACTGTCGTCTTATCTATCCGTTCCCATACCTTCAAGGTAAACAGCCAGGCAAAGGCGGCGGTATTTCTTCCGTGTAGATAACGCTTCCCATAAACAAAACACGTCGGTAATAATTGTCAATTTATAAAAGAACATGATAATAGCTTATCAGTAACTAATGGTTAGCATCCTTGTTGCAAACAAAATAGAAAACCCGAATGAAAATATTTATACAATTAAAAAAAAAATATATATATATATACGAGGGAAGGTCAAAAAGTAATGTCTCCTATTTTTTATGTATGTAAATACTGCATCGGTGTGCAATTTGTAAATTTAGCAGGATTCCTCACTCTTCTGCACTGTATAGCATTACCAACCTGTTTCAGTAACAGGTGGCACCACTGTAACAGTTTAAAAATGGCTGCCAAAGACGTTCCGTTAAAACAACGTTATGTCATAGAATTCCTCAATGCTGAAGGCAAGACCCCAATTCGCATCCACGAACGTTTGAAGATTGTTTATGGACATTCAACAGTGGATGTTAGCACTGTCCGACGTTGGGTACATCGTTGTGACGAAGCTGAAGTAGGTCAATATATACGAGGGACGGTCAAAAAGTAATGCCTTGTAATTTTTAATTTCATTCAATAGGCAACAAAACAGATAAAATTCACATTGAAATGTAGCCCCAAGTCTGAACTTAAAAAATTTTTTCTCAATGTAGTCTCTATTATTTGTTACAGTTTTTGTCCATCTTCTCACAAGGGCATGTATCCCCGCGGGGTAAAAATGTGTGTCCTTTTTCCTAAACCACTGGCGTACGGCGCGTTTAAGGGTCTCGGTGTCCTCAAAGTGATGTCCGCGAAGATCTTCTTTCAGTGGTCCAAACAGATGGAAGTCAGAAGGTGCAAGATCGGGACTGTAAGGGGGATGTGGTAATAATGTCCAGCCAAATTCTGCAATCGCATCAATGGTGCGTTTAGCGGTGTGTGGCGTGGCATTATCGTGCAACAGTAGTGCAGTTATCTGATCTTTTAATGAGTAAAGTCGCCGAAGACGACCTCTAAGCTTCTTCAAAGTTTCAATGTAACGGTGTGCATTCACCGTGTTTCCCTGTTGCAAGAAGTCGAGAAGAATCACACCCGTCTCATCCCAAAACACGGAGGCCATAACTTTCCCTAGAGATGGTGAACTTTTGAACTTCTTTCTTGTCGGCGATGTTGTGTGATGCCATTCCATTGACTGCCTCTTGGATTCTGGTTTTAAAAAAATGAACCCAAGTCTTATCACCTTTCACAATATTCGAAAAAAACTCTTCTCCTTCAGTTTCGTAACGGTGCAAGAGGTTGATGGCTATGGTTTTCCTTGTTTCTTTATGTCTGTCTGTCAACATTCTGGGTACCCACCGAGCACAAACTTTTGAATAACCCAGGTCTTTAATGATGTTCTGGACACTGCCTTTACTAATGGACAACATGGAAGAAAGTTCATCCAGTGTTACCCGACGGTCTCCACGAATGATGCCATCAACTCGATGAATGTTGTGTGGAGTCACTGCGGTAGACGGACGGCCAGTCCGCTTTGCGTCAGCCATTGAGGATTGACCTACTTCAGCTTCGTCACAACGATGTACCCAACGTCGGACAGTGCTAACATCCACTGTTGAATCTCCATAAACATTCTTCAAACGTTCGTGGATGCTAATTGGGGTCTTGCCTTCAGCATTGAGGAATTCTATGACATAACGTTGTTTTAACGGAACGTCTTTGGCAGCCATTTTTAAACTGTTACAGTGGTGCCACCTGTTACTGAAACAGGTTGGTAATGCTATACAGTGCAGAAGAGTGAGGAATCCTGCTAAATTTACAAATTGCACACCGATGCAGTATTTACATATGTGATAAACGAGCGCAAAGGCCTTTTTGCTCCATCTTTTCCTACATTTTTCATATTGTATTTTCTCCGACATTTGCTCTTTCATCCCATATTTGCGACCCACATATGCTATTTCGTCGTTGTGAATCGGGGAAAATAAAAGTCCTTTGATGGAGTCATCATGCCTGACATTATCGTTTGAAGCCCACACTGCATCGTGATAAATCTGGTACAAACACATCTGGTCATCCTTATCAAACATCTGGGCATGCTGTAATTTCTGTGACACCACATTGGACGCCCAGATTGGCCAGCGGAAAACGTCTCATGCTGTAATGGTGTTATCTTTGGTCGGCCGCGGTTCAGACAAGCGTTGGTTTACCACATTGGACGCCCACCTTGGCCAGGTGAACAATAAACAATCAGAGGTCAAACTACACCCACGTATGGACTGACAGGGGACAAGAGCGATCCTGTGAATGAGTGACCAGAGGGGCCATTAAGGATTGGTTGGTATGGGCGGAGCTGTACAAGAAACCCTTATTGGACTGGCAGAAATATAATCTACTGCGTAGCTTGCAAGATGAAGGAGTCCATTTTTTTTTACATTGTGAGGAAGAGATTAAACCCAAAAACGCCTAGCCTAATACACGTGTTTATTCAGAGTGGATATAATTCAGTTCTGTGATGAATTGTGTTCTTAAAGGATTTTGCGAAGGGAAAAGAAGGTTAGTAGATCTTATACTTATTAATACATTTTCTTATTTTTGTTTATTTTAACCTCACAGCTAAAATGTGCGAAAGATAAAGTTTCAAATAATTCTTGGCATAACTGATTAATAAAATCAGAAGATTTTCGTAGAAGATGATAGGATGATAGGAGGTAATTAATAGTTCATACGTCACCTTCATCATCATCACAGTCTCCCATGCGCACACACTCTCATGCACAAGATATTTAACATCATTAGAATTGAACTCAGAGAGCGAGAGAGATGAATAATGAGCAGTAGTTTAAATGCAAGTCAACCAGTGATGTTAAATGTGAAAAACTTACAAAGACTTTTGTGTGTCTTCAGTTCATCAGAAGTCTGAGTCTACACGCAACATGTCTGACGTCTAACCAGAAATAAGTTATCAAAAACGGACATTTGGCTAGCAGAATTCGCCATAGGACATCTTTCATTCCTCAATTAAAAAGGAATATTGTCTCACCCACAAGTCAGAAGGTGGACGCAGCATTTTTCGTCACCATATACTGCTTGCTCACAAGTTCAATACAGAGTTATCACAAGTTCAATACAGAGTCATCATAAATTCAAATCACTCGAAAGATCATTATTATCTGAAGTCAAGCAAAAGAGCTCAAAAGAGGAATCGCATATTTATACCACGTGCAACACCCTCTTAAGCGCATTCTATGAAGCAGACTATATATATATATTTTATGAATCACGACTACATATGCAAGGTTATGAGTCTACATATCACTACCGATTCGTGAAGATATCCAGTCTGGCCAGTACCCTCGGGAGATTAGACCACAGACCTTTTGTTCATATGACAGCTATTAACTGTTGATCAACACTACAGAGATATACTCAAACAGTGAAGGAATATACATAGATATCTCGTCAGCGTTCTCCGTACGACAACAGTATTCATCAGAACGTCCTCGGCTTAGAGATACCCCACTCGACATAACGTATAACAACTTGGGACATTTTATGCATACATGGGAATCCTCATATCTAGGAGAATCATTTAGAGACACATGGACTGTGTAGAGTACTCACCATTTTGGTAACACGTATCATATCACATCATCATTTCACTTTACACCAGCTCATTCTTAATTAACTATTACTTAATTAACTGCAATTTTATTATCTCATCTGTGTGTTTTGTGTGAATCGTCTTTCACCATCATCACGTTCTAACCATTACTAACCCTATATGTGTGGATATTTCATTAATAAACCCAACGATCGTTTGATCATTATCTAGTTTGTTAATGTATCACTCATGCTGTCGGTGTTACATATTCACCTATAGGAACATTTCTCTACTCAGATGAGGTTGGGGGCTTTTTCTTTACGGGATCTAAGGGCAGAAGCTAGGTCGTGGGGAAACAGAACTCTTTCCATAATTAATTAGAAAACACTGTCTAGTGGAAAGCATTCGCATTCCTGTCTTCTTGTCCCTATCTCGAATAGGTCTTTTTTTCTTTCTTAACGAGCCAATTTCTAGAGACCTTATATCTAATATCTCATAGGCTATTTCTGGCAAAAACTACTGTCGTAGTTGCCCCAGTGACTCACCACACGACAACATACATAAAAAATAGGAGTCATTACTTTTTGACCTTCCCTCGTATTTATCCAGACTGCACACACTATATCTATCTATATATATATATATATATATATATATATATATATATATATATATATATATATATATATATATATATATATACATATATATATAAAAATATATATATATATATATACACACGAGGGAAGGTCAAAAAAAAAATGAATCCTATTTTTTATGTATGTAAATACTGCATCGGTGTGCAATTTGTAAATTTAGCAGGATTCTTCACTCTTCTGCACTGTATAGCATTACCAACCTGTTTCAGTAACAGATGGCACCACTGTAACAGTTTAAAAATGGCTGCCAAAGACGTTCCGTTAAAACAACGTTATGTCATAGAATTCCTCAATGCTGAAGGCAAGACCCCAATTCGCATCCACGAACGTTTGAAGAATGTTTATGGAGATTCAACAGTGGATGTTAGCACTGTCCGACGTTGGGTACATCGTTGTGACGAAGCTGAAGAAGGTCAATCCTCAATGGCTGACGCAAAGCGGACTGGCCGTCCGTCTACCGCAGTGACTCCACACAACATTCATCGAGTTGATGGCATCATTTGTGGTGACCGTCGGGTAACACTGGATGAACTTTCTTCCATGTTGTCCATTAGTAAAGGCAGTGTCCAGAACATCATTAAAGACCTGGGTTATTCAAAAGTTTGTGCTCGGTGGGTACCCAGAATGTTGATAGACAGACATAAAGAAACAAGGAAAACCATAGCCATCAACCTCTTGCACCGTTACGAAACTGAAGGAGAAGAGTTTTTATCGAATATTGTGACAGATGATGAGACTTGGGTTCATTTTTTTTAAACCAGAATCCAAGAGGCAGTCAATGGAACGGCATCACACAACATCGCCGACAAGAAAGAAGTTCAAAAGTTTACCATCTCTAGGGAAAGTTATGGCCTCCGTGTTTTGGGGTGAGACGGGTGTGATTCTTCTCGACTTCTTGGAACAGGGAAACACGGTGAATGCACACCGTTACATTGAAACTTTGAAGAAGCTTAGAGGTCGTCTTCGGCGACTTTACCCATTAAAACATCAGATAACTGCACTACTGTTTCACGATAATGCCACGCCACACACCGCTAAACGCACCATTGATGCGATTGCAGAATTTGGCTGGACATTATTACCACATTCCCCCTTACAGTCCCGATCTTGCACCTTCTGACTTTCATCTGTTTGGACCACTGAAAAAAGATCTTCGCGGACATCACTTTGAGGACACCGAGACCCTTAAACGCGCCGTACGCCAGTGGTTTAGGAAAAAGGACACACATTTTTACCGCGCGGGGATACATGCCCTTGTGAGAAGATGGACAAAAACTGTAACAAATAATGGACACTACATTGAGAAATAATATTTTGAAGTTCAGACTTGGGGCTACATTTCAATGTAAATTTTATCTTTTTTCTTGCCTATTGAATGAAATTAAAAATCACGAGGCATTACTTTTTGACCGTCCCTCGTAGAAGTTACTGAGACCATCTTAAGTGCTTCTCCTTATCCGAAATTCTGCTTATACGAATTTTCGTTCAGAGATGAACATTTCCGTCAGAATAAGACGTAAAGCTTTTGTGCTTTTCTGTGGTGCAGAATGCTGGAGAGTAACAGAGAAGGAAATATTAAAATTGTCCTCTTTCCTCACAATTTGCCGAAGGAAAATTCTCCGTATATTTTGGCCGAATACCTTCACCAATCAAGAACTGCTTACTCGGAGCAACCAAGAGGATATGCACACCATCATAGCTGTCAGACGCTGGAGATGGGTTGGCCGTGTTCTCAGAAGAGATCCTGCTGCCATCACAAGAACAGCTATGCTATGGACCTCTGAAGGAAAACGAAAAAGAGGTCGACCAAAAACTATTTGGCGGAGAACTGTGGAGGGAGGCCGAGATGCGAAGAATGAACCACGGCTGAGGCATTTCAGGAAGGATGGCCGCCGACAGAGCTAAGTGGAAGCATTTTATTGCTGCCCTACAAGACGCCACTAGGCGTCATCATCATCAAAATCCATAATTCTCGCCGTTTGTACGTCTGTCACATCTCAGGGATGCAACTGTGGTTGAAAGATAGACATTAATTGTATTGTTTCCCTTATATGTACTCTCGCGAAAAGAACCATCAAAGCTTTTTGGAAAGTTTAAGGAGTTTATGATAGAAGATTACATTCAACACTTTGACGGATTTATTGCCGAGAAGAAAGCACTTCAGGACATTGAAATGGTGCTAAGAATGCATAGCATGAAGTATTCTGATTTTGGATTGCCTGAACCTGCTCCGATTAAAAATTTTAGCACGTAAAGCCGATGCAGCTGATGAAGCTGAGAAAGCAGCACATCTGATTGTCACACTCAACCCTATGCAGAAACATATTTTTGAAGAGATTACAGCGGCTATTGAGGATGTTAGAGCTAAGTCACGTTTTTTCTTTCTCGACGGTCCTGGTGGATCCGGCAACACTTACCTGTACAATACTCTTATGTGCTATGTAAGAGGACAAGGCAAAACTTACCTCTACAATACTCGTATGTGCTATGTAAGTGGACAAGGCAAAACTTACCTGTAGAATACTCGTATGTGCTATGTAAGAGTGCAAGGCAAAACTTACCTGTACAACACTCGTATGTGCTATGTAAGTGGACAAGGCAAAACTTACCTGTACAATACACTTATGTGCTATGTAAGAGGACAAGGCAAAACTTACCTCTACAATACTCGTATGTGCTATGTAAGTGGACAAGGCAAAACTTACCTGTACAATACTCGTATGTGCTATGTAAGAGGGCAAGGCAAAACAGTTCAAGCATTTGCTATAACCGGAATTACAGCTGACTTTCAAATAGGCGGTCGAACTGCACACAGTGGCTTCAAAATACCAATTCCTGCAAACGAGACATCAGTATCAAACATCAAAGTGCCATCATATGAATCAATGAAATTGAGAGAAGCGTCATTGTTATTAATTGATGATGCATCTATGCTTTCTACGCATTCTTTACGAATCATCGATCTCCTACCTCAGGGAAATTATGAATGACATTCGACCATTTAGTGAAAATGTGCTCATATTAGGCGTTGACTTTCGTCAAACATCAAACGTTGTTCCCAAAGGCAGTAGAACGGATATCATCGAACTGTGCGTCAAAAATTCACCATTGTGGCGTCATGTAAAACAAAGAAATCTGATTACAAACATGCGTTCTGCAGGTCAAAATGAATTCAATGAGTGGGTCTTGCGTGTGGGCGATGGACAATTGACAAACGAAAGTGATGAATTTGATCCTGAATTGATTGAGCTTCCCGAGGCAATGGTAAACAATGAAAATATAATTTATTCCATTTTTGGCAAAGAAATTCTCACAACTCCTGACGAAATTGCAGAAATTTAACAAAAAGTCATTTTGACACCAAAAAATGTCGATGTGACAGCACTCAACTTTAAATTGTTGGAGCTACTCGCTGGAAATGACACGGTTTACTGGAGCTTAGATACCATGACTTCCGATGATCCCAACGACGCAATTGATTTCCCAACCGAGTTCCTTAACGAACAGTGCCCATCAGGAATGCCACCACATTTGCTGAAATTAAAGGTTGCTGCATTTATCATGCTACTGCGAAATCTGAATGCAAAAAACAAAAACCAGACTATTGAATGGCACGCGTTTGGTCATAAAAGTCTTACATCGGAATTCGATTGATGCAGAAATTATCACTGGCAATAATAAGGGAGAACGAGTCTTAATTCCTCGCATTGACTTAGAACCGAGCAAGAGCAGTTTGCCATTTAGGATGCTGTCGTGAGGGGGTTTTGAGGAGAAGGGTCAGCTTGGATGGAACGGAAGAATAAAGATAGAACTGCCTCTCCTTGGGAAATTAGTGTACTAGAAATTTACTTAACAGAGAATTCTGGCACCTAAACAGGATATTTTCTGGACGATAAATTCTTCCTCATGAATCCTACAAAAGGACTGTGTAAAGCACATAACGTTGAGAAAAAGATTTGGTGTCCAGCCACATTTAAAATATCCCGACCCAATAGAAGATAATTATGGCTGAGCCGCCAGGGTGTAGATTTGTATTTAAAAAAAACAAAATACAACCCAAATAAAGTTAACAAGAAAAATAACAACAGACGCTGTTAAGTTAAATTGAATAAAAGGGTATAGATTCTCACAGGTCTGAATATACATATAAAATAAAATAAAGTTTAGCTCTAATGCTTAGAAAAAAACAACTAGTTTGTCATCATATGGACAGTAGATCTCTTCTATTGCTGTACTGCTGATAGGTGTTATACTCATCTTTCCGAAGGCATGTAATAGCTGCGGATATGAATTGTTTCGGACTCTCTTGGTTTGGTCTGCCCCAGCACGTTGGTCTCATAACAGTTAATGGGTTCAGAGGGTGTCAGAGTTTGTTTCCCTGGACTCAGTGCACATCACATATAAGGGTGGGGTAAGTCACCTCTGCTGAAGACCTCTTCTGCTTATGGGATGTGTGGTATGGTTACTGGGTGATAGGATGTGGTTTGGTATGGTAAGGGTAACCTGGTTAATAGGGTATGGTGGGAAGGGGTAATCTTTGGTACCGTGGATTCGTACCCTGGTTTGTACCATGGACCCGTAACCTGGTTTAGGTACCTTGTAACCGCAACCTGGTTTAGTACCTTGTAACCGCAACCTGGGTTAGTACTTTGTAACCACAATCTGGGTGAACTGGAAACAATTGAAGGACCGTTAGTTGTTTCCAGAGCAATTATCTCCTAAGTCTGATGGGCGCTTACCGGCCATCAGAAATTAAATTAACACATTGCTAACTACCATTCAGTAACAATGTGTGATCTATTATCTATGAAATACTCCTTCTTAACTGACATTATAGTGTATCTTGAGTTCTCAGTCTCTATTTGGCTGTCTGCTTATTTACAGCAGTGATTTTCCCCATGTAGGCAATGAGTTTTCACAAACTGTGAGGTAGGGGCTGTGGTCATCAAATGGTCGAGAACCACTGATTCACCTAGTGCCCATAGAGCAGTATTTTAATTCTGGGGTCACTGTCAACAATGGTTTGAGAACCACCGAGTAATAGTTTCATATGCTGCTTTAACATGGTGGGGTGTCATTGCTGTCAAGGTCTGAGAACCAATGATTTACATTCTTGCTAATTGAGCTGTAAATCATGTGGAGGGTAGTCATGGTCTCAAGGCTTGAGAACCGCTGACTTACATTTTGTCAGTCAAGTGGTAAATTCATTAAATAGCTAAACACTTGTAAACATTCTTAAAGTCCTGGTTCCTGTTGAAATTAACATTCATATAACTGATAACAGCATAGTTCTTCAATCCTCAAACATGGTATGTGCATAGAATTGCATTACATACACGTAAAGAACATTCCATGATGCAAAACACATTAATGTCCAATATGAGACAAAGGGAGAAGTGATTGGGAACACTTTTATCAAGTTTGTAGAGTCTTGACAGAGAACACTGAAGCCTTATAAGAAATAGAAAATAGAAGGACCACTAATAGAATTCTGTTCTGCTTGGGTCAATATGCAAATCCCAAAGTAACAACACGAATATACATCAATTTTTTTAACCCTGTCTTATTTCTGTCAGGCTGTGAAATAAAGATCAGTGGTTAATTAGGTCTATGACCTCAGCAAACTCATACATTAGTTTGAGTGATCTGTAAATATGCAAATAACAATTATTGTCACTGAAAATGGAAATGCCTTTAAAACTTTGTTTAACAAAAAGTTACTGCAATAGTAAGCTGTGGATAAACATATGATTATTCATATTATAAAATCTGCAGTAATAGATTACTCACTTCGCTCAACTGAATTCATTACGGATTCTCGCAACAAGTAATGCCCACTCTGGGGTCCATAGATTTCGTCTGCTTCGAATGATGGCCAGCGGTCTAATGGCTTAAAATTCCCTCCAAAAATTCCAGGATGCTGTTCCCGGGCAGGGATGGGTTGTGACTTGGGTGGCATTGTTGCAAATTCTCTTCTGGTCCCAGGGGTATTAAGTTATCCTCATCGCGACTGGCCCTGCATCCACGGTGAAAATGTGTGTGGCTTAAGGCAGGGTTCCTGCCCCTTCCCTGATTTACGTCCAGTTCGTGACACAAACAAAGGGTCGACTTCCGGACTATCGTAGAACTATTTTTCACCTTCTAAGTGGAAATGAATTTTCGCTGGCTAAGGGAATAATTTATGACCCTTGACCGTGAGAAACCTGAGCTAGTAAAATACTGTGAAATATATGAGTAGAGAGAAAGAGACTTTTGGTTTTCTTGTCTAGTGATAGGAGAAATTTGTACAGGGATAAAATAATAGACAGAAGAAACAGTCGGTGAGAAGTCGTTACACGACAGATGCGACGTTGTCGATTCCCGTTGATTTTAGCATTAGCAATGACGATCAATAAGGCGCAAGGACAATCTTTTGATCACGAAGAAGTTTTCATTCCTGAACCTGTTTTCACACACGGCCAGCTCTATTTCGCCCTCACCCGAGGAACAAATCATGAAAACTTGAAAGTTTTGTTAAAAACAGATTATCAGGAAACATTTTTTGAAACAGATCCACACACTTTCACAAAAAATGTTGTCATCAAAGAACTTTTATATTGAATTAAAAAATATTTTAATAATATATATTACAGTTTATGATTTACTTCCGTCATTATTGACGGGTTATTGCTAGTGATGACTGAATGTTTTGACCAAGGATCAAAGAGAAGAAGAGGCAAAGAATGATGCAATTATTTTAACACTTCAGACACAGGTATTTTCATTTCAAATTGTCATTTCTGCATCTGTTAAAGTTTTCAAAAGCAGTTTAGCTAAGCAAATAATGTCAAGGTGATTACTAGTAGCATAGAAGTAAGTGTAAAAGCGTTCGAATCGCGTTTTGGGTTAGTATTTTTGTGTGCTCTACTAACCGTTCCTACTCGGACTCCTAACGAGATAACTACTGCAGGACAAGTAAGTCGATGTTACTTCCCATGAAATATATCTCTCCTGTTATTTAATGTTTTCAATTCATTCTCTCCTACGAGTGTCTGCCAAGTACTGGTTCACGCTTATTATTTGCTCTTCACATGCCTCGGGTTTCACGTATTGTTTGTCTTCAGATCTCAAACGCTTAGTCCAGTTGTTGTCAGAGTTAACCACCAGCTCTTTTCTCGCAAACCGAGGTGAACCAGTGTTTGCTGAACGACCAGACGATTACGTTCTTGCTGCTTTAATGAATGTTAGCGTTGTAATCTAACGATGGAAACGCTGACGTTTATTAATTTATTATCGCCAGTACGCCACACTGGTGGACCCAGGACATCACAGAGAGTCTGAATTTGTCTTTGGCTGATGCAGGTCGACTTGCCCAGAACCGTGATGCGTTCAGAGCAGCTGTAATGGAGACAAAGTTCTGGAAAGAATACGTCACATGATAATGACGCCACACTGAATAAATGGGGTGGAATTAACAGCCACACAGTACTGTAACGTCTACTGATGCGGGTCCAAATTTGAGTTGAGACAGAAATATTTCCTCGACTTATCCGAAAATTGTAGTTATCAGATATCGACATGTTAACGTTTCGATGTTTAACAAAGTCAAAGAAGACATTTGGCCGCGACCTTCAGAAATACTTCGACATAAGCGAAATTCCATTTAAGCGATATCCGCTCAAGAGGACTCCACTATAATGGTTTGGTTTGGTTTTAAGGAATATTTTCATTGTAATTTTGACAGGGCAGCGGCCTGATAGGCCTACTCTTTACGATTCCCAACTGCAGTGGGATTTTTAACGTGCGCAACTTGCACTACCCATGAGACCGGAAAGGGGGGGGGGGGGGGGTATGACATCATTAGGACCACTGGTTTCATAAAAAAATTTGTTCCATAAAATATAAATAAAATATATTGGGAATCGAACCCGATACCTCTAGAACTCGAGGCGGACGACGTACTTCTTAGCCACTCCGACCATATATATATATAAATTAAGTATATATTCTAAAACAAAATTACAGTACTCTAAAAAGAAATGAAACATGAGTTTACAGTATTTCTCGGAAGATCCTCGTAACACGAGAGGTCGTTAGTAGTAAACGTCGTTAATTCGAAGACAATCTGTATATACATGAGCAGGAATCCATGGAATGAACAAGACGACACAAGGTCAGTCTATAAATGGTAACAGAATCTACAGTGCTGCCAAAGGTAGAGATGATTGAGTGAAAGATTCTCAAAACCACACAAGCAGTATCAAGATACTCAGGGGACATAACACAGTTAAAAACGGAGCAAAGGTATTTTCGTGATTGTGTACCTTCTCTAGTTTTAGTCATAAAGCCTTTTCAGGGCAGTAAATAATTACTACACAATGGCTTCTTAAACTGTGGTTAGGGTCCGTGATTCTAAGGCTGTGGTATTCAACCTATTTAGATCGCGTACCCTCAGAAATAATTCATCTTTAACTATGTATCCCCAAGGTTATTGGTGCATTATTGGTTCAAAACTAATTTGCAGATGTTAACTACAATCAACGAAACATATGAATAATGATAATCTAGTAAAAATAAAATAATTTGCTCATATGTGAACATTGAGAAATTAATATGACATAATACAATATATTACAAAAACTAGTAGAGCCTCTTGCGGCTGTTACGCCAAATAATCTGGCCAAGCTGCTGCATGGCTACAAGCCTTTAACTTGACTCCCCCCGTAACGCTCTCACACGCACCACGACACACACTCATTACGAGAGGCAGGGAGTTAGAAGCGGGGAGGGAGTAACACATGAGACACGTATCAGAGTAAACAACCGAACTATTGCTTCAAAATGAAATAAAAGAAATAAGATGGAAAAAAAAATAATAAAATAAAATTTCTCTTGCCTCAACAGGTTATCTTTTCCAAAAAAAGTTGTCAGTAATCAATGTAATTTACTTAAAATAATGAAAAATAAGAAAACCCTCCAACAGGGCATTGGCAGATTTATTTTTTCTCGTACCCCCTTAGATGTCTTCTAGTACTAATAGGGGTACGCGTACCCTGGGTTGAATACCACTGATCTAGGGGGTCCGGGTACGTAACCTAAAAGTTTGAATTATTTTAAATCTGTTTAATATTTAATTATGCGTTTAAGTGCATTTGTATTTCAAAGAAAGGGCCCCTTCAACGGTTAAACAAAAAACATGCATGAAATTTAAAACCAAAGTTGAGAAATCCAGTATTACACGATGTGTTTGTTTTCATGGGTAATGGAAGAGGTTGTGAGGGTTAGGAAGAGACAAAAATAAAAGGCAGGGTAAGTCATTATATATCATTCATTTGGTGTGTACTAAAGTAGGGTGCCAATTGTTGTCATAGCCAGGAGTGGAATTAAAGACGAGCTCTCAATATCTGACCAAATGCTCCTAAGGCGTGCGAAATACATAGCCTCTGACAACAAAAGTCCAGCTCCTGGCCTTCTCGTGGCGGCACCGTTTAATACTAACAGGAGAAGGGGCGAAGGGCAAGTGTCTGGCGCCTTAAAACCAGATTGCTCCAGGTACATTTTTATATGTACCTACAAGGATACTTGGAGAGGAGATAGGCATCGCCAAGCAAACCTCTTGCCCACTGAAATGCTATGATGGAAAGTCAACTCAGTAATAATATGCCGCATCGGCCGAGGCCCGGATTAACAACGACCGCACTCTCATTGCCCCTGTGATAGTGGTAACCCAGGTTCTTTGCTTGTGAATCGTGAGAGCGAATGCTGGATGGAGCAACGACTTGTGATCGTGTGTCAAAGCTGTTATGAAGATGGATGGGATGGCAGCAAACTGATGGTTGATGTATTCTATCTCTATTGCGAATGAAGACGAACAAACTTCTACTGTAGTAAACATTGGCTGACACACTGTTGACGATTAACGTCTTTATTAATGTCAAAAGAACGTATCTACAATAAGGCGAACACTGTGCCTCAATATAAAGTAGAATAGACTTCAAAATGTAGTCTTAACGTTGACTTTCTAACTGGTCAGGAAGTTGTTCCTTCATACATCTGCCTACTGTTATGTTTTCTAAGTCTGGCCGTTGTCAAACTTGCCGAGTAATTCTTTAAACAAATTCTACTAGGTTCTTCTGGCTTGGATGTAGTATACTGGCCCACTACCAGAGTTGAAAACTTTATCCGTTAGCCCTTTAAATATTCGTTAATGACGTTGTCTATGTCTGGACTATGAGAGGTTATTGATGTTACTACACTAAGGTTAAACAAAGTGAGGTCCAGCTGTGTAAGTTCCCTGAGTCTAATTGATGATGATGATGTTCTCAGGGTCCCTATCCGCTACCTCTCTAAGATCTCACTCTGTGTAAAATAATATCTGTGATGTTGTATGGCAAGTGTCTAGGGTAATGTATCTATTGTGATGTATGAACAATGTCAAACATAACTTTAGCTCAATAAAAGTAAGTAAGACTGTTGGTAAAGTTATATTAATATATTACAATTTTTATTTTTATTTTCCTGTACCTCAATTCTTTTGGAACAGGAATGTTTTCAAATCAAGAAAATTTTATTTACAACATACAAATAAATAAAGAGGACCCTTTGTCCATAACTGGTATATTAAAGTGTCACTGTATGTGTATCCCACAGCCTGATTCACTACTTTCTCTAACAAAAGTCAATTATGTGAGGGTCTGTTGGTATCATCACGCCCACAGGAATTTATGTTTTGGTTGTGGAAATCGTTAAGATGAGATCTCATATGCCCACTTAAAGGGACTTGACCTGACAGCCTGTCTGAGGTGGATGTCTGTAGATTATGCACTATCAACACAAGAATCGTCTTCTGACCACTGATGCAGCATGCAGCTTTACTGAGGCTTCAATGTATACCAGGTCTGTCTGCACCAGGTTTCCTGCCACCACTAAGTAATAGGCAATATAACCCTAAAAAGAAGGATATTCCCTCCCTTTTATATGCTGGCTATAACAATTCCACAACGAATCAATACTAAGTTTACTTTGGATCAGTCACGTGTGCGAACCATTTGCACCAGACCCTATTTTCTTTGACTTCACTCCGTCCTGTGTTTACATTCTTCTTCCCATATAGCTGCAACGCCCCTGTCACGTTAAGCATTGATTGTCCTCCCTAAAATCAGCTGGGTTATACAATTTTCATCTTGTAACCTGTTAAATCTTTTCTTCAAACATCCTAGGTATGTTTTCATGTGTCATTAGAACACTGTGGCACTGCAGAAGATTGCTAGTGGCCTCTGGACTTACAGTCGTAATATTTTATGGCAATATTAAAACACAATTTGTTTTACTTCCCTCTAAGTCTGCTTAGGCACTTCCTAATTTGGTTGTCGTAACCTCTTCCAACTGGCAATGTCGAACAACAAAATATGGCGTACAATCTGTGGCCAGTACATGCTAATAAAATACTTATACTTATTTATTATACCGCAAGTAAAGAATAATCACACAATCACAGGATTGACTAGCAGTCAATGGCTCAATTTCAGACTGCTGTGTCGTCCAGACGGCAAAGGCATTTATCACCAACGCTTTGCATCTGCTCTCAACCTGTCTGTGGTTAAGTTTTTCTCAAATGGCGGACTTAGCCAAGTAGGGTTAAAAGTTATCAATTCCAACCAGCCATTCAAAAGACGCTTCCTTTATTTATTTCTCCCCGTTTTCATCTATGTAATTTTTAAGTAATTAATTGTACTTTTTCCCGAACTAAAAATATTTATAAAATAAATGTTTCTGCGTCAAGATAGTTTAGTAATGGTAAATCTTTATGGTATTATGTTAATCAATATCAGCGCTACAATTCTAGATATCTCTTTCCTTTTAATTCTCTTTAGTTTTTGAGGAATAAATTATTTAATTTTTGTTAATAACACATATTAGAAATTTTTCTCACTCCAACCAAAATTTTATCGTCACTATATAACGAGGTAACAATCCAATTGGTTGTTAATTTTTACGACGTTCGTTAATAAATATTAGGAAGGGTAGTGTATTTGGGGGATAGTAACCTTTTTAACTTGGTGTAGTGGAAAAATTCAAATTCTTTAGTCAAATTGTTGGCGGTTGATTTTACGGTGGCCTTGAGACAAATTTCAAATGCTTTAGTTATTAATAGATTTTAGGAGTACGTTAGTTAATTTTCAAGCGGGGAAATTTGAGCGGGGTGTCACACAGATTTACTTTACTACATATCTCCCCGGTTAAAAAAGCCTGCACCACTAGTGCAGCTTTATGATCTGTGTTACAATCGCGATCAAATTGACGCCTCTATGCTATTGTGTGATCCTGGTTTCCTGCAGGTGGGTGCCTACTCAAGAAATCTGCCCCAACGTTCTGCGATCCAGGAATATACTCAATGGTAAACGAATAAGGTTGAATGAGAAGTGACCACCTTAGCAATCGTGCATTACAATGTTTTGCCTGAGCAAGAAAAACCAGGGGCTGATGGTCGCTTTGGACCACGAAATGCCTACCATACAGATAGATCTGGAATTTCTTTATCGCCCAGACTAAAGCCAAACATTCTTTTTCTACGGATGAGTAGCTTTGTTCCGCTCTGTTTAATTTGTGGCTGGCATAAGCAACTGGGTTCAATTCCTCCTCTGGGGATGAGGACCGTTGTAACAAAGTGGCTACCAATCCCACATCTCTAACGTCCGTTCTCACCAAGAATTCCTGACTCAAATCAGGTAATTTCAATATGGGCTTACTGGTGAGATTTTGCTTTAACTCATTATATGCCAACTCACATTCTGCTGAGCATTCTATTTTATCTGGTTTCCCTTTACGAGTTAAATCCGCCAGAGGAGCACACACAGAGTTAAAATTGTTAATATACTTTTGGTAAAACCCACAAAGTGAGACAAAGGATCTCACATCCTTCTTAGTCTGTGGTCTGGGTGCTCTCTGCAATTTCTCCAAGTTCTTAGGATCAGCGGTCATGCTACCCTGATGTACAGTATGTCCCAAGAATTCCAATTCCTTGCATCCAATACAACATTTTGTTGGTCTAGCAGTTAAGTTTGCCTCCCTGAGTCTGTCAAACAACATGTT
Source organism: Oreohelix idahoensis (assembly GCA_024509875.1). Lineage (NCBI taxonomy): Eukaryota > Metazoa > Mollusca > Gastropoda > Stylommatophora > Oreohelicidae > Oreohelix > Oreohelix idahoensis. The sequence goes on from JAMPIV010021328.1 coordinate 66,994, forward strand.
TAATGAGTCCACATGTTCCTCAAATGTTTCCGTAGCGATGAGGATATCATCCATGAAATTCGTAATACATGGGTTTTTAAGGGGATCCAATAGTTTTCGCATCATTCTGGAAAACACACTCGGAGCATTCTTCAATCCAAACGGTAACATGTTGAACTCATAGTGCCCTTCCGAGGTTCTAAAGGCCAGATAAGGTCGAATCTCAGGCTTCACTGGAATCTGATAATATCCCTTACTGAGATCTACCTTGCAAAAATATTTTGCCTTATTCAATCTGGCAAACAGTTGGTTAGTATCAGGTAATGGATCCACCTGACCTTCTGTGACAGCATTCAGTTTCCTGCAATCTATGCACAGTCTATGTTCCCCAGAGGGTTTCCTCAACAATACCACACTGGAGCTATAAGGAGATTCACTGTGAGAAATAATCCCTTCTTGTAACAAATAATCTATCTCCTCTTTTAAAGCCTTCTCTTTTGCGAATGGGATAGTATAGGCTCTCATACAGATGGGTGTTGGGTCTAGTAATTTCATATCATATTCCAACAAGTTAGTGTGCCCCGGTCTGTCCGTTAACACGTCTGTATGATTCTCCAGAACCTTTTGAATCTTCTCCCTCTGCCCTTTTGTCAAATGATTACTGATTTATACCGGTGCAGGAGTTTCGTATGGTTTTAGGGGGTATTCGTAAGAGGTGAGAGGTTCATGTTTCATCTCAGTGGCTATAGCCAAGGTCATTAAATGTGCCCCTTCCAGGTTTCTTCTATCATGATATTTCTTAAGAAGGTTCACATGATAGACTTTTTCCTTTCCTTTCTTGTCTATCTTGTAGTTAGTTCTAGATACCTTTTCTAGAACTGTGTATGGACCTTGCCATCCAATCTGAAGTTTGTTGCTGTTGCCGGGTAACAGAAGAAGCACGTTCTCCCCACAGCAAGCTCCCTATCATTCGCTTTCCTATTATAATATGCCGCATGTTTCTTCCTGGCTTGTCTTAGGTTATCATTTGCTAGTTTCCAGCCAGTTTTCAGTTGAGTGGTCAGCTCGTTCACATACTGATATGATGAGGTTACAGTCTCTCCTGCCTTCTCATCTGTCCATGTCCTCAATAAGGCTTCCAATGGACCTTTGATTGGCCGGCCAAATGACAATGTTGCCGGTGCCATTCCTGTTAAATTATGTGGGACTTCCCGATAAGCAAACAAGGCCGCGGGTAAGTATTGATCCCATGTGTCAGGTTTTTCATGGGCCAGCTTTCGCTGGATGGAAATATGTGTCCCGTTGAACATTTTTACCTGCCCGTTCCCTTGGGGGTGATACGGACTACAGTGAAAGTGCCTGGCTTGAAAGATCCTGAAAACTTCCTCAGTTAGCCTCCCCTTGAACAGTGATCCATTATCAGTCAAGATCTGGTGGGGAAAACCTAACCTTGTGAATATTGTAAGTAACGCCTCTGCCACATGTTTTGAGTCGATTGATGACATGGCTACTGCCTCTCCCCACATAGAACAAGTGTCCACCAGAGTAAGAATGTAACTGTTTCTCCTCTTGGTACGTGTGAGAGGTCCAACAATATCCACTGCAACTCTCTCAAAAGGGGTTCCCATGATTGGCATCTCCAATAAAGTTGCAGGTGCAGTCCAATGTTTTTGAGCTACCCTTTGGCATTCTGGCAGGATTTGATATACCTTTTTATATCTTCCGTTATCCGCGGCCAGAAGTAATGACAAGCTATACGCTGTCCTGTGGCGCTGATCCCCATATGACCACTGAAGGGGATAGCATGTCCTAACTCCATCACCTTTTCCCTATTTGAAGTTGGAAGAACTAGCTGTCCATGACCATTTGATCCAGTTCCAGCCTTCCTATACATTAACTTGTTCTTCATATAAAAGTCTCCTTTGTTTGGAGGGGTATGGCTTTTTGGGAGTTTCCTGAAACACGGCTTTAGTGACCTATCCTCAGCCTGTGCCTTCCTCATCTCCTCTGGATGAGTATTTATTGGGTTATCTTCTTCCTTCCTTGACTGTGACCTGGTTTGTACTGCTGCCATAATCACTGGTCTTTTGGAATTTCCCAAAACCACATATCTACACCCCAATATCAGAGGGTAGATTGGTTCGTTTATCACTGCTGCTCTAATCACTCCTTCCACATAGCGAGTTTTTACATTTATTCTTGCAATGGGAAGTGTCATGGTTGCTACTTCCTTGGTTGCCCCTTGTATCTCCACTGTTTCTGTGGTATATTGATCTGGGTGCACTAGGTGAGAACTCACGACTGAGTCAAAATCCAATCCAGTATCATAAAGGCACTTAATAGGGGCTAGATTGCATACTACGTCTTCACATACAAGGGGATGATGAGGTTCCTGCCGTCCAGTAGGTTGTTCCTTCTTTCCCTTATGTCCTGTTTTAAGGCATGCAGCGAAATATGGAGGGGTTTTCTTCTTACAGTCTCTTGTATTATGGTTTTTTAACCTACCAAATTTACACCATTTTCCTTCTGGTCTGCAGGGTTTCCTATCATTTACTTGCGGGTTTCTGTCTCTAGGGTCAAATCTTGGCCTATCATAGTTGTGCTTGTTTCCTTTTTGCTCCAGCTACTTCTGACTGGGCGGCCTGATATCTCTCAGCAACATTGAGAACCTCCCCCAACCTCTCTGCACCTTGTTCCATGAGAAATTTTCTCAGGTCTGGAGCCATGGACTCTCTGAGTTGCTCTATCATAATCATTTCCTTCAAATCTTGGGTTTTCCCCAGAGCAGTCCATTTCTCCAGGTAATTCTCTAACCTAGCAGAGAATTGGTGGTAGGTCTCCCCAGAAAGTAGCTTAGCATTCCTAAATTTCTTCCTAAAAATTCCCCATTTTTCTCATACCTAATTAATAGAGCCTGTTTGAGAAGATCATAATCTTCTTGGTCTTCTCTGCTTAGCTTGGAGAAGACTTCATAAGATGTTCCCCTAAGTCCTTGGGATAGTTTTAAACTCCACTTCTCCTTCTCTAACCCATAATTTGTAGCTAGTATATAATACCTATTTAGGAATGACTCAATGTCATCCTCTTTCTCTACAAAGGGATCTAAGTGGAAGTTCATGGCTGAATTAGAGGCCCCCTGACTTGCAGTAGTATCAGAGGTAGATGGGCTGCTTCCATTTTCTGGAACATGTGCTTGAAGTTTCAATTCTTTTAATCTTAATTCATGTTCTCTTTGTAATCTCTTTTCTTCTTTGTCAGCCTCCATCTGCAATCTCCTTTCTTCTTTGTCAGCCTCCACCTGCAATCTCCTTTCTTCTGCCTCCCTTTGCAAGTAAAGAATAATCACACAATCACAGGATTGACTAGCAGTCAATGGCTCAATTTCAGACTGCTGTGTCGTCCAGACGGCAAAGGCATTTATCACCAACGCTTTGCATCTGCTCTCAACCTGTCTGTGGTTAAGTTTTTCTCAAATGGCGGACTTATCCAAGTAGGGTTAAAAGTTATCAATTCCAACCAGCCAATCAAAAGACGCGTAAAAAAACCCAACTAATTTTGGACCATAAACATTGAGCGTTTTTCAGTGTGTTCGCTAGTCTGATTTTATTTCTATATTATATATCTCCGTTATTTATGGATCGATTTTTAATATCAAAATTGATTATTAAACGGCCAGCTGTCCTCTATCTACCCCTATAGGTTTCCTTTATTTATTTCTCCCCGTTTTCATCTATGTAATTTTTAAGTAATTAATTGTGCTTTTTCCAGAATTGAAAATATTAATAAAATAAATGTTTCTGCGTCAAGATAGTTTAGTAATGGGAAATCTTTATGGTATTATGTTAAACAATATCAGCGCTACAATTCCAGATATCTCTTTCCTTTTAATTCTCTTTAGTTTTTGAGGAATAAATTATTTAATTTTTGTTAATAACACATATTTGACATTTTTCTCACTCCAACCAAAATTTTATCGTCACTATATAACGAGGTAACAATCCGATTGGTTGTTAATTTTTACGACGTTCGTTAATAAATATTAGGAAGGGTAGTGTATTTGGGGGATAGTAACCTTTTTAACTTGGTGTAGTGGAAAAATTCAAATTCTTTAGTCAAATTGTTGGCGGTTGATTTTACGGTGGCCTTGAGACAAATTTCAAATGCTGTAGTTATTAATAGATTTTAGGAGTACGTTAGTTAATTTTCAAGCGGGGAAATTTGAGCGGGGTGTCACACAGATTTACTTTACTAAAATGCTACTGCTGTTCCTTCAATAGTATTCAGGATCATCAACTGTGTGACACTTGGCTGAGACGATGGTGTCTAGCTTCAAGTATCTGAGAAGCGTTTAACTTCCACACACCCCTCTTCTCAATAGCATGCAGCCACGATGAAAATTTGTAATATGACCTGGAATAGAAGGACAACCCATTCCATGTATAAATCTGCCTCAATCACTTCACCCCTAAACAATATTAAACTTACTATGGTCAGTCCTGTGTGCTAACAAGTTGCACAAGACCTTGTATTTCGTTGTCTAGGATAAATTTCATGAAATCATTATTTTTCTGGTGTAGATTCAATGGTTGGGTCTCTTGCCCATGTTTGGCTTTGTGGTGAAAAATACAGTGATACAACGTTAAAATATCTCCAATTATAAAGATAACGGGTAAGATAACATGAAGGGATAGAATTATACGTAAGATACGAGGATACATTCTCGCCTACGCCAGCGCTTTCTACCGCCATTGAAACTAACTAGTTGGAACATGTAGACTAAACGGTTTACCCTTTTAGACGGGAGGGAAACGGAGATAAAAGAAAAAAATTGTGACGGTCTTACACGTGTTTGAATCTAAAAAGCAAAAAGACGCAATTAGTAGTTTAAAGGAAAAAAATCACGCCACTAGTTGACACAATGTAAGGAATTGGTAGAAAAAAGACCTTAGCTCTTATTCGAAACAGTCGTATCTTAGACGTTTTACCGTAATTAGTTGTTTTGTTTGAATCCAGCGGCAAACGCCGTGGACGAAGGTTCAAAAACAAATTTCAAAAACTAACCTTGAGAAAAGTAGGGTTTTCTTTAATAATAAAGTTATGAAAATAAAATCTAGCTAGTTTAATAGCCCATCTTGAGCAGAGAAATAATATACTTTTAATTATACAGACGGACAGATAACACGGAAGATATTGACGAACGACCGTATTGTTCCAATCAGACTAGCGAACAGTTTTTTGTGCATACTTTCACTAAAGTTACATTTTGGAGTCCTTGAGACAAAAAATGCAAAAATCAAACTGCAGATGAACGAGGGGCAAAGTCGGAGGATTGTAGCTAAAAATAACTTAGTGGGGCAGGTTTGTGTAGTTTTTGCATGTAGTTAGTCCAAAAAACAAGTGTAATTTTGGAAAAAATACTACATACTAGACTGAGACTGGACTGAAATTTGACTTTTAGTTTGAATATTTGAAAAAAGTTAGAGGGGAAGTCCGCTGATTGGACAAAAGCATTCATATTATTGAGAAAGAGCTTGTAGTCCCATCTTCGATGATAGACTCTAGGCCTACTGTGATTTATTCTTTGGCTGGGTAGGAATAGATTGTTCTTGCTTCAGTATATCTATGGCCTGAATTTATACGTAGTGTTTGTATGAGTAGGACGAGTCTGTCTTATATATGGATATCTTTGCATTTCTAAGCCGAACTAATTTGGTTGTCGCTAGAAAAGGTCAAAGGCTATGCAGCGGAAGTATCGCTAGCGAAGGGGTGTGATTCATGGCTGCCATCCTGTGAGGATGCTGAGTTTTGTTGTAGCAGGCTTTTTGCCGAAATAGTGATCTATATATGGATGGGGAAAAGTGATAGTCATATAGACATGTTGTATGTACTTTACCCCAGTGTTTTTTCTCTTTTGCCAAGGAATGGCAAAGTTATATTTCGCATAAAAAGGTAAAACCACAATTTATTATGAACTTGGGCTTCGCCATCGTTGTTGATAAGCAGATGCACAGTGGTACTTTTAAAAAGAATATCCATTCAAAGGAAGAAGACATTCCTATGTATCAGCACTGGATTGTATGATATTATTCAATTACCTCTATGAGAGAACCTATGAAGAAATGAGGACATTTAATGAATGACCAATTTTGGTCTATATTCTATAGTGAGTGAAGCTCACGAGAGAGAGAACAGCCATGTTGAAATTCATATACTTTGTATTTATCGAGTGAGAAAAAGGGATGCCTGTACTATCGCTCGATGAACCAAGAGATCACTGCTACATGTGAGAACCCATGTCTGGGATTCCTATATTATGAAATATATATATATATTGAACTTTACGTGAAGGAATATTCGCTAGACGAGGTTAGGTTTAGGAGCCTTCCTATATCTTGGTTATGGTCTGACGTGCCCAGTCAGTAAAGCCAGATGATTTACATGATGGAACGCTGAATGCTTATTTACGAATGCTCCATTATGATATTTGCCAAGCATGAATGCTAACTTAAGATGATATTCCTGTGATCAACATTATGCTGTCTATGTCGACATTTGTTCCTGTAACCATACACGTACTGTCCAAGTGTGCGTCCCATTAAATGTTATAAAAAGACCACCGTAGTTCCAGTACTTCTTGAATTCGAACAGTGTGAGTATGAGTGATGTACTACCAACCTGTCAACTCTATCGAATCATTCTACCATTCGCGTACTGACATTCAGATACACACTCATTGTTTACACTCACATTCTTGTCGGAGCCTCATCACGTTCCAGGACAAGATGACCTGTATGACCAAAACTGTGCTGGGTTTGATGAGTTGACAATCGTTACACTTTGCTACACCAGTCCCAACATCTACATTTATCCACTGGTGGACATTCACATCATTTAGCAAATAAAGCATGATTCAACAACTAGTAGCCAGTATGAGTTAACAACTAAACAGAGTTTATCAACTGGTGTGCCAGCTTCCTGGGTCAACCTGCACAGTGACTATATTGAGAAGTAAACTACTGAGACCAGACGTTCCTTGGGGTCTGTTACGACACACACAAATACATCAACAGTACAACTCTACAGTGATGTCAGCGTGACCTGTCCTGTCGAGAGTATGCAGTAACTAGGTCAGGGTTTGTTGACATTTGGTTCATTGGACATTTGCCATACAACTGACAGTGTTACACGGCAAGCTTGGTTGAAACATAGAACATTACACATCAGGACTGGAGAATATTTGACAGTGTTTGCGAAAGAAAATGTTATTGAACTGAGAAGTCCTACATTGATTGTTATCATTCAAATCAACGATGGAGCTTCTATTTCTGTGTTGAATTTAAAATAATTAGACCAGAAGTATTTGTTTAATAAAGTACCACAGTACTGTACTATTAGGCAGTGTAGCTGAGCCTTCATTCCAACACATTCTTTCTGCAACACTCTATTTACATCATATTGCCATACTATTTATGCATTTATGTATTTATGTTTAACTATTTATATGTGATATTTGTTTGTATCCAGCGGGTTGTTGTTTCGGTTGGGCGGTGTCACACAGCAGAGTATCCCACGTAATAGAGGGTCTGATGTGTGCGTTTCTATAGGTGCAATTTTCTTGATTGAAAATTTGCTGCGACAGCTGTTGCTATTAGTGTTAGCTGTGAAGACTGTACTCATTGTTGTTTTTGTAATATTCCTCTGTTCTTTAGTTTTTTTTGATTTGTTTGTAATTTGTTGGTCTACCCTATTCTATCTTTCAGTTCTATTCTCAATTTATATTTATATACTGTGGCGTTATTTGTATTTGTTATCCTCTTGCGGTTTATCTTTTATTGTTTTTTTCCCATTTGATTTATTTCATTTCCGCAAATGTTTTCATGTTCTTCTGTATAACTGTTTTGTTTGGTGCCTGATCGACATACACTATTTAAAATATAGTTGATCATATAAATTGATGTACAAGAATCAACTGATAGTCAATTGCTATTACTAAAGGTACACAGTTGATGATATAAAACACTATTTCTGGTGCACTGCACTTATATTATAGAGTGAACCAGCAACTTATAGCTGTTATTATATAAGGATTTATACAAGACCTTTGTAAGGCTTGTTTCCCACAGTGATTGGGATAGTTAAGTACTATTTTTCCACAGGTTAAAAAGTTATCATACAAGGTCTTTGATTAAGACTAAGAAAGTGAATTTATTTACTTTTGCAAATTACTGATCTTATTAGACAAGATGTCTACCTTAGATTATTTTATCACACAAGGCAGGGCTCTTGATAAGACTGGTCAGCAATTAGAACAATGGGCAGTTGCTCAATATGACAAAGCATTAGCTGCAGAAGAGAGAAAACTTGCTGCTGCTGCTGAAGAAAGAAAAGCATTGATTGAAGAAAAGAAATTAGCAGCTGAGGAGAAAAGATTAGAAGCTGAGGAAAAAAAATTACAAAGAGAGGATGAACAAAAGAGATTGCAGATACAGACTGATGAAAAAAGATTCCTGATGGAAATGGAAAAAGAGAAAAGAAAAGATGAGGCTACTGCACAAGAGAAAAAAAGCAATAAGAGAACATGAACACCAAAAAGAACTTTTAGCATTTGAGTTAGAAAAGTTAAAGTTAACAAACATAAGTAATGTTAATCAAGCATCTAGTGGTAATGGTAAACCCTTTACTTACAAGGTCAAGGTACCAGCGTTCAACCCTTCCAGTGATGACATAACATTCTGGCTAAACAGATTTGAACGCTCGTGTCGAGCACATAATGTGGACAAATCACAATATGCTAACCAGTTATCAGAAAATCTGAAAGGTGATTCTCTGACTAGTTTAAGTTTGGTTGAAGAGGCTGACAAAGATAACTATGATGTTATTAGGGCAGCCTTGTTAAAGAAGTATCAGTTGTCTGAAGAGGGTTATCGGAAGTTGTTTAAGACAATGGTGCCTGAGGCAGGTGTAGAATTCTCAGAATTCATTGCAAGAACACGTCTTACATTTGATCGTTGGATTGAGCTATCCAAAACAGAAAAGACTTATGAAGCCCTTATGGACTTGATACTCAGAGACAAGATTATGTCAAGTATAAATAAACCTTTCCTCGAATTCTTACATGAGCGTAAACCTAAGTCTCTAAAAGAAATGGAACAGTATTGTACCCAATACGTCACTGCACATCCGGACGTAGCTATTAGCAACAGTAAGGTTAAAGAAGGTATGCCAGTTGCTTCTGCAACACCATACAACCCTAATCACTCTCACAAATTCCAAGGACCTCAAAATAGGTTTAATAAAAAAGGTAACTATTACAGTTATCAGAACCAAGGTAACCAATCATTTCAGGGTTCTTCTTCGAATACCTGGAGAAGAGCTGACAGCCCTCGATTCAGGGGTGGTCATAATTACAGGAACTTTCGCAAAGGAAGTCATTCTAGAAACTATCCAAGTTTTCCTTCATGGAGACAACAGGATCATAATTACCGAGATACTCATTATAATGAATATGATGATAGTAACCAAAGGAGCTATGATTCAAACCCGAGTAGGGGTTATAATGATGGAAACAATGATAAGTACAGAGGCAATAATAACAGAGGTAGAGCACAATTCAAAAAACATAAAGCTCATTACCAGGCGAACTCTGCACAGCAAGAGTCCCACGAAGCCTATAAACAAAATAAAGATAATGATGACTCTAATAATATGGCATGTGCCGCTTTTGATTTTGGGAGAGCATCTCAGTGCCCCCAATGCAAAACACTATTTGAGCCAACCACAGTGTCTACTTTAAGCTGTGGCCATCCTCTTCCCGCTCTTCCTGCGTCAATCGCGCATGATGGGAGAGGTTCCCTTGTCTTACACAAAGGTTTAGTAAATGACAATCCAGTCTCAGTACTTTTTGATTCTGGATGCACAACTATTGGGGTTAGGCAGTCACTCATAGATCCTTCTCATTCTACAGGCAAAGTAGTCAAATGCGTAACATTTGGCGGCACCATAGAGAAATACTCTACCGCTATCATTAGGATTGCTACTCCTTTCTTCACAGGAGATGTACACGCATGTCTTTTGCCGAATCCGATCGCTGATCTTATCATCGGTCGCATTCACGGAGTCAAAGAATGCACTCCGGAGCAAATTTCCGTTTGGGAAAATCAAAATATGCAATCTGCTAATGCAGTAGTCACTAGAGCTCAAGCTCTCAATATGCCTGAAACTTCATCTGTTGAAGATAATGAAGTGCATAACCAAGATGATCCCTTGGTAATTTCTCGTGACTCGTTTATAAAACAACAAGAAGAAGATCCGACTCTTAAGAAATTCTTCACTCTTGTAACAAAAGGTGATCCGAATAAAGATTCAAATTGTAAATCTTGGATTACAATGAAGAATGGCGTACTTGTACGTATGGTGCAAGACTCCACTAAGTCAAGTCATTCTCAGATTCTTGTACCCAAGAATTTGAGAGTTAAGATCTTACAACATGCACACGACTCGCAGTGTGCTGGTCACATGGGTTTTTCCCGTACTAAGTCAAGAGTTCTTGCGGCTTTCTTTTGGCCTTTTGTGAACAAGGACATACGGATCTATTGTCGATCCTGTAAAGTATGTCAAGAAGTCAAATCCAAAGGTCCTCGTCATGCTGCGCCTATTCAGGCTGCAGATATTCCTATTCGTCCATTCCAGAAAATGGCGATAGACATCATTGGTCCATTCAAGATCAAATCTGCTAGAGGACATCAGTTTATCTTAACGTGTGTAGACATGTGCACACGTTGGCCAGAGGCTATCCCTCTAAAGAGCATTACTACCGCTGACATTGCAGATGCTCTTTGGCTTATATTTTCTCGGCTGGGATTCCCCGGAGAAATATTATCAGATCATGGCACCCAACTGATATCGGATACCATGTCTCAAGTAATGTCTACTCTACAGATAGAGAGATCTTTGAGTAGCATCTATCATCCTATGTCCAATGGGATGGTCGAGCGACTAAATAGAACACTTAAGAACTTATTAGGGAAGATAACTGAGGATCATCCTCAAGATTGGGATAGGGTTTTACCCGCGGCCCTCTTCGCGTACAGAGAGGTCCCCAATGAACATACAGGGTTTTCGCCCTTTGAACTTGTCTTTGGCGCGCGACCGCGCGGCCCAATGTCTTTGCTGCATGATCTTATAACAGCTGACAATATTGACGATGACACAAAATCTTCTTACGAGTATGTCATCGCGCTGAGACAAAAGATTATCGAAGCATGCAAATTGGCAACGTCCTCTTCTGAATTTGCTAAGCAGAAGGCAAGACAATTTGCTAATAAGAAGAGAACTTTACGACAACTTTGTCCTGGTGACAAAGCATTTGTTTTGCTACCTTGTCGTGAAAATAGACTCCTTATTAGTTGGAAAGGTCCGTACGATATAATATCGAAAATTTCAGATGTTGACTACATCGTCGATATTAACGGGAAGCATAAAACCTTCCACATCAATATGCTTACGGAGTTCCATGAACGTCCTGACTATTTACAGCCTATTTTCCAGGCAACGGACGATTCTCATGTCAAACATGGTCATTACTCATCACTGTCTGTAATACAGGATGAGGAAACAAGTTTTTCGGATGTTAATCTCCCGCTTCCAATGATCCCACTTCATTCTAGTGAATCATGGAAAGACGTTACTGTTTCTCCTGATTTGTCTCTAGGAGAACGGCGACAAGTTTCGTCTATGTTACAAACATTTCAGGATGTCCTCACTGACATCCCTGGACAAACTCATGTCATTGAGCATGACATTGTTCTAACTGAACATACTCCAATTAGGGTTAGGCCTTATCCTATCCCTATACATTTCCAAACACAGGTTGAAAAGGAGTTGGATGAAATGATAGATTTACAAATAATCGAACCATCCACTTCTGCATATTCTTCGCCGATGGTTATTGTTCGAAAAAAAGACAATAACATACGTCTTTGCGTTGACTATCGCAAATTGAATCAAGTTACGAAGTTCGATGCTGAACCTATGCCTTTACTAGAAGAGTTACTTACTCGTCTTTCTAAATCGCATTTTTTCACTAAACTTGATTTGTCTAAAGGATATTGGCAAGTTCCATTATCCGAACGCGCCAAACCTCTTACCGCTTTCTCTACTCCCAGAGGCCTTTTCCAATGGAATTTTATGCCTTTCGGCCTTATGAACGCACCAGCTACATTTGTACGCATGATGCGTCGAATCCTATCGTATCGGTCAGATGTCATTGCTTATCTAGACGACATCTGTCTTTTCAGCGATACTTGGGAAGATCACTATTCAGGATTAGTTGAATTATTATCAACTCTGCGTGAGTATAACCTGACAGCAAAACCATCTAAAGCTTGTATTGGCTTTAGCGAAATTGCTTTCTTAGGCCATCGAGTAGGTCACGGTTTCTTGAAGACAGAAGACCATAATATCACTAAGATACTTAACATCTCTATCCCTAGGACTAAAAAGCAAGTGCGAAGTCTTTTAGGTCTCATACAATTTTATGGACGTTTCATTCCGAATCTGTCCTCTATCATGGCACCTCTCTCTACACTATTAAAGAAAGGGTCGCCTAACATGGTTCACTGGTCTCATGAATGCCAATCTTCACTAGAGAAGATCAAAACTATGTTTTCATCACCACCTATTTTAGTGTTACCTACAACAGATAAGACATTTGTTCTTCGTAGTGACGCTTCATCCACTGGGATTGGAGCGGCACTAATGCAAGAGTACTCTGGAACTCTGCATCCTGTAATGTATATATCCAGAAAACTTAATGCTGCAGAAAGGAATTACTCGGTTTTAGACCGCGAATTATTGGCGATGGTTTGGTCAATTCTCAAACTCCAAAGATTCCTTCTGGGCGCGCATTTCGTAGTGGAAACTGACCAAAAAGCTCTTACGGCTATCCAAAGTAAGAACTTGAAGAGCTCGAGATCAACTCGATACGCAATCGCTCTTCAACCTTTTCATTTTTCGGTACGAGCTATCCGTGGTTCAGAAAATGTGATGGCGGACATTCTGTCCAGATGCCCACATGATGCCACTTAACTGTTAAATATTGGATCTTTTTAATATGTATAACTTTACAACAGTTATTTTTTGTTTCTTTATTAAGATACACATTTGTAATTTAATAATAGAATGATGGTATCTCTACTTAGCGGTTTATTGATGTTAATTCACCGCTGTTCTTTGATGATTGTTTCTTCATAAATCATAAATTTAAGATTATAGTGTGAATTTTTGGTATGCATTGTATAATTACCAGAATTGTATTATACGTACATCACACCTTCCTGGAAACATTTATTCGTAGGGAAACAATTTCTCTCAGATTTTGAGATATATATTCTCACCAGTCATATTAGGAATTATAGTTATTCCTGATATTTTCATCTGCGCAGTATTCTTGCGTTGTGAGCCTATTCTACGGTGCTCCTAGATGTATTTAAAAAAAAAAATTTATTTTTTTTTTTCCCGGGAGGTGTGGTAAGACTGTAAAGGGCAATTTTTACTATCTTGCAATATAATACATTTATATTCTTATTATGTTCGCAAATATTTTGGAAGCAAAGTATTTCCTTTTTTAAGTGCTTAAGGAGAAGTCATTTTTGGGTTGCTTCCCTTGAAAATAGTCCGTCATCTTCGATCGGACTCCGCAGACGACTCTAGGCCTACTGTGATTTATTCTTTGGCTGGGTAGGAATAGATTGTTCTTGCTTCAGTATATCTATGGCCTGAATTTATACGTAGTGTTTGTATGAGTAGGACGAGTCTGTCTTATATATGGATATCTTTGCATTTCTAAGCCGAACTAATTTGGTTGTCGCTAGAAAAGGTCAAAGGCTATGCAGCGGAAGTATCGCTAGCGAAGGGGTGTGATTCATGGCTGCCATCCTGTGAGGATGCTGAGTTTTGTTGTAGCAGGCTTTTTGCCGAAATAGTGATCTATATATGGATGGGGAAAAGTGATAGTCATATAGACATGTTGTATGTACTTTACCCCAGTGTTTATTCTCTTTTGCCAAGGAATGGCAAAGTTATATTTCGCATAAAAAGGTAAAACCACAATTTATTATGAACTTGGGCTTCGCCATCGTTGTTGATAAGCAGATGCACAGTGGTACTTTTAAAAAGAATATCCATTCAAAGGAAGAAGACATTCCTATGTATCAGCACTGGATTGTATGATATTATTCAATTACCTCTATGAGAGAACCTATGAAGAAATGAGGACATTTAATGAATGACCAATTTTGGTCTATATTCTATAGTGAGTGAAGCTCACGAGAGAGAGAACAGCCATGTTGAAATTCATATACTTTGTATTTATCGAGTGAGAAAAAGGGATGCCTGTACTATCGCTCGATGAACCAAGAGATCACTGCTACATGTGAGAACCCATGTCTGGGATTCCTATATTATGAAATATATATATATTGAACTTTACGTGAAGGAATATTCGCTAGACGAGGTTAGGTTTAGGAGCCTTCCTATATCTTGGTTATGGTCTGACGTGCCCAGTCAGTAAAGCCAGATGATTTACATGATGGAACGCTGAATGCTTATTTACGAATGCTCCATTATGATATTTGCCAAGCATGAATGCTAACTTAAGATGATATTCCTGTGATCAACATTATGCTGTCTATGTCGACATTTGTTCCTGTAACCATACACGTACTGTCCAAGTGTGCGTCCCATTAAATGTTATAAAAAGACCACCGTAGTTCCAGTACTTCTTGAATTCGAACAGTGTGAGTATGAGTGATGTACTACCAACCTGTCAACTCTATCGAATCATTCTACCATTCGCGTACTGACATTCAGATACACACTCATTGTTTACACTCACATTCTTGTCGGAGCCTCATCACGTTCCAGGACAAGATGACCTGTATGACCAAAACTGTGCTGGGTTTGATGAGTTGACAATCGTTACACTTTGCTACACCAGTCCCAACATCTACATTTATCCACTGGTGGACATTCACATCATTTAGCAAATAAAGCATGATTCAACAACTAGTAGCCAGTATGAGTTAACAACTAAACAGAGTTTATCAAGTACGTTACAGCTAGGGGTGATTTCCAGGAATTACTAAATAAAAATCAGTGGGACGCCCTAATCTAGCCAGCAGCTCAGCTGAGTTTTGCTAGTACTAAGTAACTGTGTTCTCAATTCTGAATTGTGGTAAGGAAAAAAAGCATTTATCTTGTTTATTTTAATATTTTTAGTGATTGATACTGCTATATCATGAAAAACGATTACGACAAGTGAGTGCTTGCTCTAGGTCCCCAGCAGCAGTCCAGGGCCTAGAGACAAACTAATAATATATGAAAACCTATCTAAGACTATGGAAGGAGGATCTATAATTGAGATCAGTGGGAACATATCACCC
Organism: Oreohelix idahoensis; assembly: GCA_024509875.1. Taxonomy (NCBI): domain Eukaryota; kingdom Metazoa; phylum Mollusca; class Gastropoda; order Stylommatophora; family Oreohelicidae; genus Oreohelix; species Oreohelix idahoensis. The sequence continues at coordinate 82,413 of JAMPIV010021328.1, forward strand.
ACCTTATTGAATGGAGGAGGAAACTATTGAACATATTTCGGATGCAATGCAGTCTTGGGAAACTGGTACTATTTGATAACAACTGGGTGAGATGTGCTAAGTTGGTCAGAGAGATCTGACACAATCTGTGTAATGTTGTTTTGTGGTGTTGTGTGTAAGAGTGGCGCAGTAAATAGAGTGTTGACACATGACACAAATTTTGTTTCAGAGTTTCTGATCTGGCACTACGATTGTGCCAGATGCTTTTGTAGAAGTACAAAAGCGGGTGTCTGTGCAGCCTAAAATTTTACTCCAGCTACTGAGAGGAGTGGGCCACAAGAATTCTGTGCTACATCGTCACAGGCCAGATAAGTGCAAACCTGGCCTACTGGAGATTCATAAACTATTTCCACCATAAATAAAGAAATAAATCTTGTTTTATAAACATTAACATCAGTCCATATGTCCAGGACAAAGAACTTTGTAGCCATAGATTGGGCATGATGACGCCACCCCAACTAAACATCCAGTGCTAGTTTTTCCCAAGACATTGTAGATTTTATTAATATTAACTATTGTAATAATATACCTATGTACAAAAATTACATTTGATTATGCAATATATATATGCATTTCATTGATAAATACATATTATTTCATATGTTCTGACCAAAAGAAAAAGTTGGTTCAGGACGAATAAATTTTAAAAGATTTTCAAACTTAAACTTTAACAGCCAGAGTTAGTTCAGTGTATTATAGAGTTTATTATTATTATTAGAGTTATTAATTACATGTGTGTGTCTGTGTATTTTATTACCTACACATTACATTTCAGTACCCTAGACTTTTAACGTAGCTAACATTCATTATAGTAGAATAGGTCTGTTTGAGGTCGTAAGTGGTAGCAGAAAGGCCTTCTGTAACTCACATAAACTTTTATCTCAGGAGCCTTCACAGCTGACCTCATCCAGTACACTAGGTAACATAACAACCATACAATAACATCAAAAACCACTACAAATATTGGGGTCTTGTCCGGGGATTAAGTTTATCAAAGATATTAGGGTCTCCTGGTCTGGGAATTAAACTAGTGGGGCATAAGGGAATAAATTTAAATATGTCCCTTAAAATAAAAAGTGGAAAATAAAAGTTGATGAGTCTTCACAGCCAGTGGTAATTAATTAATTAATTAATATATTACCTTAGTAATTATATACTTGGAAATTACCTTAGTCATTGTTAATTTGTGTGTTAGAGTATGGCAGATCTAGCAAAATTTAGATCGGCTGCTGTGCTGACAGCAAAGGAGATGAACATGGAGGGTCAAGTTTTAATTCAGTATGTAACTTCAGAATGTGACAAGTATATTGAAAGGGAAGATAGGAGGTTAGCTGACGAGAAGAGGTTACAAATTGAGGCTGATAAAGAATTTAAGAAGCTGCAGATTGAGGCTGACAAAGAGGCTAAGGCATTGGAGGCAGATAGGGAGATTAAAAGGCTCCAATTAAAAGAAAAAAAGGCCGAAAGGGAGGCAGAAGATAAGAGATTGACTGCCGAAAGGGAGGCAGAAGAAAGGAGATTGACTTTGACTGCCGAAAGGGAAGCAAAAGATAGAAGATTGCAAAGGGAGCACGAATTACGACTAAGGGAGCTGGAATTACAAGGCCATGCTCCTGAAAATGGTGCCAGCCCTTTTGCCTCAGATGCTACGCCAAGTCAGGAAGCCTCAACCTCAGCTATGGGGTTTCATTTAGACCATTTTGTTGAGAAAGACGATGACATCGAGGGGTACCTCAGTAGATTCGAACTATTAGCTACTACGTATGGGTTAGAGAGAGAGAGAGGTGGAGTCTTAAGTTATCCCAAGGGCTTAGTGGTACTTCTTATGAAGTTTTTGCTAAGATGCATAGAGACGACCAAGACAATTATGACATGCTAAAGCAGGCTTTGTTATTGAGATATGAAAAGAATGGTGAATTTTATCGTAAGAAGTTTAGAAATGCCAAACTTGTGTCTGGGGAGACATACCACCAATTCTCTGCCAGACTGGAAACCTATTTGGAGAATTGGACTGCTCTGGGGAAGACCCAAGATCTAAAAGAAATGATCATGATTGAGCAATTAAGAGAGTCCATGGCTCCAGACCTGAGAAAATTTCTCATGGAACAAGGTGCAGAGAGGTTGGGGGAGGTTTTAAATGACGCTGAGAGGTATCAGGCAGCTCAGGCAAAGGTAAGTGGCACTAAAAAGAAGCACACAGAAAACTTTAAAGCTCCACAGCAATTTAGTAAATTTGATACCAGAGAACAAGGTAATAAAGGCAGGACAAACTTTGATAGGCCACGAAATGATTACCGTGATAGAAACTCACAGTTCAATGACCAAAAATATAATGAAAGAAAACCGTTTAACCAAGGAAAGAGATGGTGCAAATGCTGTAAGAAAGACAACCATAACACCGAATTTTGTAAAAGGAAACCTTCAAACATTGCTGCAATGAAATCGGGGAAACAAAGATTAAAGGTTAATCGTAATGGACAGCAGGAACCTTATCACCCCCCAGTTTGTGAGGATGTTATTTGTAATGGGGTCACCATAAGGTGCCTATATGATACAGGTTTGGATTATGATTCAGTTGTGAAGTCTAGCCTAGTGGACCCAAGTCAGTATACCACAGAAACAGTGGAAATACAAGGGGCGACTAAGGACATACCACTCATGACACTTCCCATCGCAAGGATAACGGTGAAAACTCGCTATGTGGAAGGAGAAATCAGAGCAGCAGTGATAGATGAACCAATCTACCCTCTGATATTAGGGTGTAGATACGTCTTCTTGGGGAATCCCGAGAGACCTGTGATCATGGCGACAGTGCAGACCAGGTCACAGAAAAAGGAGGAAGACGGTGAACCTATAAATGCTCATCCAGAAGATATGAGGAAGGCGCAGGCTGAGGATAGGACACTCAAGCCATGTTTTAAAAAATTGCCCAAATGCCACACACCTCCAAGCAAGGGAGATTATTTTATGAAGGACAAATTGCTATACAGGAAGACAGGAACTAGATCCACTGGTCTGTTGCTGAGTTATTTGCCGGTTGAAGATCATGCACTGAGTATGGTTACTTTAGTGATCTCTTGTTAATCGTGCTTTGTTTAGTATTACGCGAATTAGGGTGAAGGTGTTCATACAACTCAGTAGCATGGTATGAAGAAGTAGTTCATGTAACTTGAACTCAGCAACATTAATGAAGTAATTAATTCCTTCAGATTGAGTCCGTAATATTTAATCACATGTACACACAGGATGATCATTTCAAATAGGAACAGAACATAAGTCCTTATAAGTCATGCATAAATTAATCAATAACGTAGACTGCTGGTTTACGTGTCAATGTCCGTTTAAGGATACAATGCAGTATTGTCGTCAGAACATCACAGCTATATGCACGCGCAGCTAGACATGGCTACCTGCCGACAGTGAGACTGCGAGTCTGAATATTTCATATGAATTTGACGATTATTCTTCTCCTTCTGAGAATTCTAGTTAAATACTAACCTCCATAAATTTTCCTCTCATATAGAGTTCTAGGACTGACCCTGGTCCATCAAAAATGCACATAAAATGGCTATATCATGCCATTGAATTGGAAGGTTAGAAAAACGCAGCTATTCAGCTTGGCGGTCAAGTAACAAAGGGTCGCGTTTCTTAGTTACCGACTGTGACCCAAACAACGCTATACACGTCATAATCGATCGTGTATGGAGCGTTCAATAATTGAAACATCTATCGCAATATATTAAATGCCTTAACCTTTACAATTGCACGTCTGATAACCTTTAGCAGACGGCGTTAATATCATATACCGTAACAATTCCCTGTACACCGGATAAAAAAAAAATCGATAGATTTTTTTTCAGGATCTATCCGACTTAACAATTTTTCAAAAAAATTTAACACAATTGTGACATATGGCCGACTATGTTCTGAGTAGAACCGTGTTGCGGTCATGTCAACTAACTATTTGTCATAGTCATCTAACATTAATCACATTATATATCAATTATACATATTATTATATCAACTAAATAAAATGTCCAATGTTAACAGTGAATGATAGAATTAAATTAAAGTAAGGTCTGTCGTATTAGTATGTCATATAGGAATTAATTTGACTAATTAAAATTAAATTAATTAATTAAATTAAGAGATAAATTATTAAGATTCTAATGTAACGCGATGTTATGAGAGAAGAAAAAAACAAAATAAGTGAGAAGAAATAGAAAGAAATTCGAATATAAGTTTAACTTAATTGTATGTGTTAAGTGTTAGTGAATAATAACTATCTAATTTAACTAACTAAATAACGTATAGGTACATTAAAAAAAATATTAATCTAATACTTGTGTGAGATTTATTTTCTCTTTTCATAATTTCTTCTTTTTATATTTCGTTCTCTTTTTTTGTTCTTTCATTTCATTTTTTTTCCTCACATTTCATTTTATTGATAATAATTCAATTAAGAAGTTAAGTTAACTAATTAATTAGTATAGGATATGATGATCCATCCGTAGTCTTGATCCTGATGAATTCTTTTAGGCAAAAATGTTCAAACGTTTACGTTGGAAAGAAATGTCATTTATCCCAGCATCCAAGAATTAAGTGCACATCGGATAATAAGTTCGACTTGTCGTCAGATATTGTTCCATGATTGTTCAACGAATATTCATATATCGTGTATGGACGTTAGACGAAGTTTCAATGTCAACATGTATACCCCGATTGTCGTTTGTTCAATTCTGTGATGCATATAGTGTTTATAAAGTTTAAATTGAAGGCAAGGTTAGTTCCTTTATAGTTGATATGTTTTAGGAATGTTAATGTTGATTATTCGTCGTCAATAGGATTACGTGACAACGCATCCGCCACAATGTTTTCAGTGCCAGGAATATGTTCAATGGAGAATTCAAATGGCTGTAGGATGATTGCATATCTGGCGAGTTTCTGGCTTTTATGGTTAGATCGACGCAAAGATGCTACAGCACGTTGGTCCGTCTGTATGGTGAAGGGAGCACCAAGCAGGAACTTTTCAAGTTTAGTTATTGCCCATATCATAGATAAAAGTTCCTTGTCGACTGTGGAATACTTTGTTTCTGCCGGCTTTAGCTTTCTTGAAATATATAAGGTAGGATGTAGAATGCCATCATGGTTCTGGAGCAGGCATGCACCAATGCCGTAGTTACTAGCATCTGTTCGTAAGAAAAATCTTTTGGAAGCATCGGGAAGTCTTAAAATTGGTTCATGCGAGAACAAATTTATAATTTTGTTGAAAGTTTCATTGCATGTACCAGTCCATGTCACCTTCACCGGCATGTCTTTTTTTAACAATGAAGACAATACAGCCGTGATGGATGACAAGTTTGGTATGAATCTACTGTAATATTGAACAAGTCCTAACAAACTCCTGACCTGTTTCTTCGTCTGAGGAACTGCTATGTTTAGAATTTTGGAGACTGTACTAGGTAACGTTCGGATATATCCCGATCCAATGATATGTCCCAAAAAGGTTATCTCATTACACGCGATTTGCACCTTTGTAGGTTTAGCAGTTAGATGATAATTCCTTAGAGTGTCGAAAACATATCTAAGTCCCGAAACATGTTCCTCAAACGACGAACTAAACAAGCAGCATATGTCGTCAATATATGTAATAACGTCTGGTCTACCTGATAAAATTTGTCGCATCAGGCGAATGAAGGTAGCTGGCGCATTAACAAGCCCAAAAGGCATCACATTCCACTGGTATAGACCTTGTGGAGTGGAAAATGCGGTGTAGTACTTAGCCTTTTCGGTCAGTGGTATCTGCCAATAACCTTTAGTTAAGTCTATCTTACTAAATATAGTTGCGTTGGATAGACGTGGCAGTAAGTCGTCGATAAGTGGATGTGGTTCGCTGTCAACTATAGTCTTAGCATTTAATTTTCTATAATCAACACATAGTCTGATGTTATTGTCCTTCTTCCGGACAATCACTAATGGAGAAGAGAATGGCGAATTACTAGTCTCAATGATTCCCAGAGACAACATCTGTTCAAGTTCCTTAGTAGTTTTAGCAAGGAAATGTAAAGGAACAGAATAGGGATGTACACGAATAGGTGTATCATCATTGAGAGTAATGTCATGACTGATAGCCGATGTGCGACCCGGGACGTCGGTCAATACATCTGGATAAGATTGTAATAGATTAGCAATCTGTAGACGCTGTTGCGGTGTAACCGTTGAAGAGATGGTTACATCCCGCCAAGATTCAGTAGGTTGAACTACTGGTACCGGTAACGGTAACTGTACCTCAGGAAAAGAAGATTCTTCTTCCTGGATGACAGATAAGTTAGAATAATAACAAGTAGATACTGTGTTGTCATCTAGTTCATGAAAAATTGACTGTAAGTGTTCAGGACGTGTATGAAATTGCTTGAGCATGTTAATATGAAATATCTTTTTGTGTCCCTTGATATCTAAGACGTAATCAACGTCGGAAATTTTATCAATGACTTTGTAAGGACCATTCCAAGATATCAATAATTTATTGTTATTGTGAGGAAGTAACACATAAGCCTCGTCGCCTGGGAATAATTGGCGTAATCGTCGAGACCTATTTTGTAGAGATCGAGCCTTAGCTTTTGCAGCCTCAGAAGAAGCTGTTGCCAACTGGCAAGACTCGATAATGTTCTTCCTAAGATTAATCACATATTCGTAAGATGACTGAGTGTCCTGAGTCATCTCCGCGTCAATTAATAAGTCTTTTATTAGTCCCATAGGACCTCTTGGGGAGCACCAAAAACTAATTCAAAGGGAGAGAAGCCAGTTTGTTCATGCGGTACCTCCCGATAAGCAAATAGAACAGCTGGGAGTGCTCTGTCCCAGTCATGAGGGTGCTTAGCAGTAACCTTATGTAGTAGTTGTTTAAGTGTACGGTTAAGTCTTTCAACCGCACCATTACTCATAGGATGATAAATACTACTTAAATTCCTATCAATGTTCCAAGTTTTCATGACTTCCTTCATGGTGTCAGATATGAACTGTGACCCATGGTCTGATAAAAGTTTTCTAGGAAACCCTATTCTAGAAAAGATGAGATGTAGTGCATCAGCTACATCTGTGGTAGTGGTGGTCTTTAATGGGATAGCTTCTGGCCATCGTGTGCACAAATCAATGCACGTAAGGACGAATCTATGTCCTCTGGCCGATGGTAGCAATGGACCAATAATATCTATTGCCATCTTGTCAAACGGTCTTACTGAGATATCGCAAGCCTGAATAGGCGCCGTGTGAAAAGCTCCACGTGCTTTCACTTCTTGGCATGTAGTACAGGAACGTACATACTGCGAAATATCTCTTGACACTCCTGGCCAAAAGAATGAAGACAGTACTCGAGATCGTGTTCGAGTATATCCCATATGTCCAGCACAATGTGAGTCATGTGCATGTTGAAGAATGTACCGTCTAAAAGTATACGGGACCATAACTTGTTGTTTCATTTGTGATTTGTCATTAAAACATCTAATCAATATGTCATTTTTAATAACAAAACAATGTTTGTTATTATTACCTGAGGATAGATTGTCAACTTTATCAACCAACTTAAAAAATTTTTTTTAAAGATTTATCCTCTTTTTGTTTGGTTGCAAATGTTTCCCTGTCAATAGGTGAATTGACTACAAATTCCTCTTGGTTGTCTGCATCCATTTTATTATCATCAACTTTCTCCATGAGTTGAGTCTGCGCTCTAGTCGTCACGGCGTTTCCAGTACATAGGTTATGTTTCTCCCATTCTATAATCTCATCTGGAGTACAATCTTTACTGCCGTGTATACGACCAACCATCAGATCAGCTATAGGCTTTTTTAGCATACATACTTTTACGTTCCCTGTGAAAAAAGGTGTGTTAACATGAATAATAGCTGTGGGGTAAAACTCAATAGTTCCCCCAAAAGTCATGCAACGGACATATTCCCCCGTTGCACAGCTAGGATGTACCAGCGACTGTCGTACACCAATCGTTGTGGATCCTGAATCCCTCAGCACTGAGACGACGGATCCATTAACTAATCCCCTGTTAAAAATTAGTAGGCCTGTTCCATCGTTGACTGCAAGACCTACCTCTGGTGTAATATGTCCGCAGTTAAGCACTGTTTCTTTCGCCTTCTGAAAAATAAGATTGCATTGTTGGCAACTATTTGCCACATTATAATTAATAGCAAAACATGCAGCAGAAGACTGTGTTGTATTATTGTCAAGTGGGACCTGAGCTATAGGGGTAGTATTATTTGTAACTGCCGCCCCTGTATTATGGTTGTAATGAGATGATCCCCGAGAATGAGATCGATTCCGAGTATAATTGTTAGAATTATCTCGTCGTCCTCTATAGTAACTTTTATCTCGATGTCTCGAGCCATGATTATTACCATTCCAGTTATTATTATTATTGGGAGTATGTGATCGATTATAATTAGTGTTATGTTGACCATTGTGGTAGTTTGTTTGAGGTGAATAATTTCTATCTCGTGATCTACCTCTGTTGAACTCATTTTTATTGTTGAAATCATTATTATGTCCCTTCTGAAAGTTAACATTGTGATTTCTTTGGAACCTGCTTCTGTCTACACTGTGATGTTTTTGTTTGTTATTATGATTGTAGGCCATATTAGACGCCACAGGTAGAGGTTCTCTTAATGAGGAGTTAGAAATGGTTGCATTCGGATGTGCCGAACAGTAGTTTAAAGAAATTTTTTCTAACTCGTCCATAGTACCTGGTTTACGCTCCTGCAAATATGCAAAAAATGGCTGGCTAACCGAAGATAATACCTTATCCCGTAGTAGTAAATCAACTAATTTGTCGTACGATTTGTTGACTTCTGCCAGTTCAACCCATCTATTAAATGTATTGCGTATGTTCGCAATGAATCCTGCAAAATCTTTTGGAGATTCAGGTAAAATTCCCTTAAATTTCAACCTACAGTGTTCCTCGTCCAGGTGAAACCTTCGTAAAAGCAAGGACTTAATAGCACCGTAGTTATTTGCTATTGATGGGTCAGCATTTTGAGAAGCCGTCAGTGGTTCTCCAACCAAGAATTCATTTAACTTGAGTACCCATGACTCTTCAGGCAAATGATTTGTTTTGCAAGTCTGTTCAAGACGTGACAGGAACGATGAAAGGTCGTCCACGTTCTAGTTGAGAGTGGGTAATTTAAAGTTGTAGAAATGTTTAGTTTGGCTGGATGATGATCCATTTTATGCGTTATTATTCTGGTTTGCATCAGCACTTTGTGCTTGTAATCTTGCTGTCTCCAATTTAATACGCGCCAATTCCATTTCTTGTTGTAAAATAATTTCCTCTCGTTTCAATTTATTCTCTTCTTCCTGTCTGGCGATTGCTCTTTGCTCTTCTCTTTCACGTTGAGCAATCTCTCTCAATCTATTTTCCTTGTCAATTTGCTTCATCTCACGTTCTGCTTCCTCTTTCTTTAATGCAGTCTTTTGTTCCTCTTCCTCTTTCTTTAATGCAGCTTTTTTCTCTGCTTCTTTTCTTTCATGTTTTTCCAGTTCTGCCTCAGCAAACTGACGAAGTTCTTGAGATTTATAACCATATTCCCTACCAATTTTAACGAAATGGTCTATAGTAAGCATTTTGACTTTTATCTGTAAGTAATTATTGATAATTACTGATTAAAATAGTCAATAGTAGCTTCAGAGTAATTATTATACTTACTCAACTTAGAAATATTCAATATAAATAATCACAATAGTACTGAACTCTTATGTCTAAGTTCAACCAATAGACAATATTTTGTAACAATATTGTATCTAAATACGAACTATATCATAAATAGTTATGATATCTGTTAACTATAATGTAATTACATCACACAATTAATCTCAATATCCAATAATGTTGGGTATGATTCCTAGTAATTATATTGTTCAATGTACTAAGTCACTCTCTTAGTACCAGAAAAGTATATTAAATAATATACAATGGGTCTATTACCTCAAAGGTAGACTATAAGATTATTTTATTTGGTCAATATATATATTATATTATTATGCCCTAGGCATCTCTTATAAATTGTAGTGCTACTTTCTTGGACTATCACTGCATAATTATGCAATGTCCCATATTAACCTTAAATATCAGAAAAAATTAATTAAATTAAATTACAAGTGTATTATTGCATATAATATCATATTATTAATGTAGTATTTAATATATATCATGAGGACAAACAAAACAATGATGCAACTAAAGGGTACAAACAATGTCAAGACGCAAACAAGACATTTTCACAATTAAAAATGAATTTATGAACTAAATAAAACAAGCGGAAGTGTCACAAGCCAAATGAAGGGTCAAGGTCTGACCCGAGGTCAACTTAATATTCAAAGTACACAAAAAAAATGACTGCAAAAAAATGATGACATCACAGGACTCATAACGGACGACCATTTAACAATCATCAAATAAATGATAGTAAGAGGAGACTGGACGAAATAGTTAACGAATATGATACAAAACTGAATAAAATTGTTAACTGAGTACGAATAAAATACACCAGTTATCTACGGAACGGTACAGCTAACACAAATCGTCAAACGACAGCAGATTTGGACAGATAGTCCAATGGCAAACCTCAATGGGGCTTCCAAAAGTGCAATCGTTTAACTGCCCTAAGAAACGACCGAAATCAATTCAGGCATCGTGAGAGCCACAGAATCTAATTTCGGTTCATCCTCCCTACCTCCCACGAATTAACAACACATTAAGACAACAAAAAGTACATTAAACATAGGTAAAAACATGCCGATGTAGGCAGAGGGCATGGACTCAGTTAGCACTGTTTGCAATAACAACAGTTAAACACCTAGACTTATCTTTTCCGTTGCTTAGATCAGTGCTAGAGGTCGTCAACAGCTAGGCTAAAGCCCCTGACTGTCTGCTCCTGTAGTCCATATCATGTGTTTGCTTCAAATGGCTCATGTTTCCCCTGGTTAGACTTAGAAACGGCTTGGTTTCTCCGACAGATCACCTACACGACTTTCGGTGACGTCACGTTGTTAGGCATTATAATGAGTACTGCGTCATCTTCGACTGGATCATGTGATCGAAAATTGATCGTAAATATTTGTGGTTAACATGTGCGTAAGGAACAGAAGTTTGTTTCTTTTTTTCTGTCGTTCCCCGCATTCGGCCGCCACTCTTGTTGCTGAGTTATTTGCCGGTTGAAGATCATGCACTGAGTATGGTTACTTTAGTGATCTCTTGTTAATCGTGCTTTGTTTAGTATTACGCGAATTAGGGTGAAGGTGTTCATACAACTCAGTAGCATGGTATGAAGAAGTAGTTCATGTAACTTGAACTCAGCAACATTAATGAAGTAATTAATTCCTTCAGATTGAGTCCGTAATATTTAATCACATGTACACACAGGATGATCATTTCAAATAGGAACAGAACATAAGTCCTTATAAGTCATGCATAAATTAATCAATAACGTAGACTGCTGGTTTACGTGTCAATGTCCGTTTAAGGATACAATGCAGTATTGTCGTCAGAACATCACAGCTATATGCACGCGCAGCTAGACATGGCTACCTGCCGACAGTGAGACTGCGAGTCTGAATATTTCATATGAATTTGACGATTATTCTTCTCCTTCTGAGAATTCTAGTTAAATACTAACCTCCATAAATTTTCCTCTCATATAGAGTTCTAGGACTGACCCTGGTCCATCAAAAATGCACATAAAATGGCTATATCATGCCATTGAATTGGAAGGTTAGAAAAACGCAGCTATTCAGCTTGGCGGTCAAGTAACAAAGGGTCGCGTTTCTTAGTTACCGACTGTGACCCAAACAACGCTATACACGTCATAATCGATCGTGTATGGAGCGTTCAATAATTGAAACATCTATCGCAATATATTAAATGCCTTAACCTTTACAATTGCACGTCTGATAACCTTTAGCAGACGGCGTTAATATCATATACCGTAACATGGTCACGGACAGTTGGTTCTTCCCAAGGTATATAGGGCAAATTTAATAAGGAGCTTACATGTTGGAAAAGATGGTGACCATGAGAAAGTAGGTACCATCTGCCAAAAGGTTGCTCGAGGCCCGACGTAAATGTCGATATTGAGAACTTTGTAGAAGCATGTGGCGTATTTCATGAGGGAACACCCACAAAGGGAAAAAATGTGCAGGACCTAGAAACGCCACGGGGCAAACTTAGGCCTGGAAGGAAAAATACTTATCATAAAGTAGACAAAGTGGAATGGGAGCCCCCTTTTCACACCCAGTCTTCACTTGAATGTATTAACATGGCCACTATGCGACGAGTACAAAGAGTAATTTTAGCCCAGAATAAGCTGACAATCCCTCGGTCAGCATTATATAAACTGGAGGAAACTAAAAGAGAGCGAAGATCGCTCATAAGTAATCTAAAGTGGGGAGATAAACCCAAGAAAAAAATTGGTAGTGGTCGATTTGTGAGTGATGATTCTAGGAAGAAAAGTCCTCACTATAATGCTTCTAATGGAAATGACCCGACGGGTGCCATGAAAAATAAGTATAAAAATTTAAAGTCCAGATGTAGTTTATTAAGGACCTGGACAGATGAGAAAGCAGAAGAGACTGTTATCTCATCATATCAATATGTGAACGAGCTGACCACTCGTCTGAAAGCTGGATGGAAACTGGCAAATGATAATTTGAATCAAGCCAGGAAGAAACATGCAGCGTATTTTAATAGGAAGGCAAAGGACAGAGAATTAGCTGTGGGAGAGAAGGTGCTTCTTCTACTACCCGGCAGCCATAATAAGTTACAAATTGGATGGCAAGGTCCATATACGGTTCTAGAGAAGGTGTCTAGAACAAATTATAAAATTGACAAAAAGGGGAAGGAGAAGGTATATCATGTAAACCTTTTAAAGAAGTATCTGGACAGATCACTCAAGGAAAGCACCCCCTTACTGACCTTGGCTATCGCCACTAAAATGAAAAAAGAACCACTCACCTCACATGAATACCCATTACATCCCTGTGAGACAGCCGCACAAGTAAAAGTCATTAAGCACCTGACTAAAAATCAGAGGGAGAGAGTTCAACAGGTTCTGGAGGAACATACAGATGTATTAACAGATAAACCAGGACATACACATTTGCTACAGTATGACATGAAGCTGGTAGACTCAAACCCAATCTGTATGAGAGCCTATTCTGTTCCGTTCGCGAAGGAGAAGGCATTGAAAGAGGAAATAGATTATTTGTTGAAAGAAGGGATTATTTCACACAGTGAATCTTCTTTTAGCTCCAGTGTAGTTTTGTTGAGGAAACCGTCTGGGGAACATAGACTGTGCATAGATTACAGGAAACTGAATGCTGTCACAGAAGGACAAGTGGATCCATTACCAGAGACAAAACAGTTATTTGCCAGATTGAACAAGGCAAAATACTTTTCGAAGGTGGATCTTAGCAAAGGCTATTACCAGATTCCAGTGAAGCCTGAAGTTACACCTTATTTAGCTTTTAGCACCTCGGAAGGACATTATGAATTCAACATGCTACCATTCGGATCGAAAAATGCTCCGAGTGTATTTTCTAGGATGATGCGCAAATTGTTGGATCCCTTGAATAATCCATGTATCACGAATTTCATGTCGCCACAGAGACATTTGAAGAACACATTAACTCTCTGAAAATGTTATTTGATAGGCTCAGAGAAGCAAACTTAACTGCTAGACCAACAAAATGTTGTATTGGATGCAAAGAGTTGGAATTCTTGGGACATACTGTATATCAGGGTAACATGACCCGTGACCCCAAGAACTTGGAAAAACTGCAGAGAGCACCTAGACCACAAACAAAAAAGGACGTGCGATCTTTCGTGTCGTTATGTGGGTTTTACCAAAAATAAATGTAGGCCTGGGGGCGGCTCTGTTGCAAAGGTCTGCTTCACCTAATGGGAAACTGAACCCAGTCGCTTATGCAAGCCGCAAGTTGAACAAAGCGGAGCAAGGATATTCCACAAGCGAAAAAGAATGTTTAGCGTTAATCTGGGCAATAAAAAAGTTCCAAATCTATCTGTATGGTAGGACTTTTGTGGTCCAGACGGATCACCAGCCCCTAGTGTTCTTATCTCAGGCCAAGCATGAAAATGCAAGATTGTTAAGATGGTCTTTATTGTTGCAACCTTATCAGTTTATTATTGAATATATCCCGGGGTCACAGAATGTTGGTGCAGATTTCCTCAGTAGGCACCCCTGTGATCAAAATTAGAGTAGTTGGCAGGCGGGAGGTTAATTTTATCTATGTGTATCACTGGTTTTAGAACTTGCATTAGTGCATGTTCTCAGGTGGGGAGATGTGTGGTGAAAAATACAGTGATACAACGTTAAAATATCTCCAATTATAAAGATAACGGGTAAGATAACATGTAGGGATAGAATTATACGTAAGATACGAGGATACATTCTAGCCTACGCCAGCGCTTTCTACCGCCATTGAAAGTAACTAATTGGAACATGCAGACTAAACGGTTTACCCTTTTAGACGGGAGGGAAACGGAGATAAAAGAAAAAAATTGTGACGGTCTTACACGTGTTTGAATCTAAAAAGCAAAAAGACGCAATTTGTAGTTTAAAGGAAAAAATCACGCCACTAGTTGACACAATGTAAGGAATTGGTAGAAAAAAGACCTTAGCTCTTATTCGAAACAGTCGTATCTTAGACGTTTTACCGTAATTAGTTGTTTTGTTTGAATACAGCGGCAATCGCCGTGGACGAAGGTTCAAAAACAAATTTCAAAAACTAACCTTGAGAAAAGTAGGGTTTTCTTTAATAATAAAGTTATGAAAATAAAACCTAGCTAGTTTGATAGCCCATCTTGAGCAGAGAAATAATATACTTTTAATTATACAGACGGACAGATAACACGGAAGATATTGACGAAAGACCGTATTGTTCCAATCAGACTAGCGAACAGTTTTTTTGTGCATACTTTCACTAAAGTTACATTTTGGAGTCCTTGAGACAAAAAATGCAAAAATCAAACTGCAGATGAACGAGGGGCAAAGTCGGAGTATTGTAGCTAAAAATAACTTAGGGGGGCAGGTTTGTGTAGTTTTTGCATGTAGTTAGTCCAAAAAACAAGTGTAATTTTGGAAAAAATACTACATACTAGACTGAGATTGGACTGAAATTTGACTTTTAGTTTGAATATTTGAAAAAAGTTAGAGGGGAAGTCCGCTGATTGGACAAACGCATTCATATTATTGAGAAAGAGACGCACGCTTGTGCCATTTGATAGAAGACTGTCCATTGACACAGTACGTTACAGCTAGGGGTGATTTCCAGGAATTACTAAATAAAAATCAGTGGGACGCCCTAATCTAGCCAGCAGCTCAGCTGAGTTTTGCTAGTACTAAGTAACTGTGTTCTCAATTCTGAATTGTGGTAAGGAAAAAAAAGCATTTATCTTGTTTATTTTAATATTTTGAGTGATTGATACTGCCATATCACGAAAAATGATTACGACAAGTGAGTGCTTGCTCTAGGTCCCCAGCAGCAGTCCAGGGCCTAGAGACAAACTAATAATATATGAAAACCTATCTAAGACTATGGAAGGAGGATCTATAACTGAGATCAGTGGGAACATATCACCCACCTTATTGAATGGAGGAGGAAACTATTGAACATATTTTGGATGCAATGCAGTCTTGGGAAACTGGTACTATTTGATAACAACTGGGTGAGATGTTCTAAGTTGGTCAGAGAGATCTGACCCAATCTGTGTAATGTTGTTTTGTGGTGTTGTGTGTAAGAGTGGCGCAGTAAATAGAGTGTTGACACATGACACAAATTTTGTTTCAGAGTTTCTGATCTGGCACTACGATTGTGCCAGATGCTTTTGTAGAAGTACAAAAGCGGGTGTCTGTGCAGCCTAACATTTTACTCCAGCTACTGAGAGGAGTGGGCCACAAGAATTCTGTACTACATCGTCACAGGCCAGATAAGTGCAAACCTGGCCTGCTGAAGATTCATAAACTATTTCCACCATAAATAAAAAAATAAATCTTGTTTTATAAACATTAACATCAGTCCATATGTCCAGGACAAAGAACTTTGTAGCCATAGATTGGGCATGATGACGCCACCCCAACTAAACATCCAGTGCTAGTTTTTCCCAAGACATTGTAGACATTACTTACTTACTTCGTCGTTCCCCTTCTACCGTGAGGTGTAGAGGTTTGGAAGAGAGAGCGCCAGACCATTCTATCAGCTGTCTTCTTCCTGGCCTGGTTCCATTCTAGTCCTCGGTCCTTCAAAGATCGTCTAATGTTGTCCTCCCAGCGGACTCTGGGTCGTCCTGGAGGTCTGGATCCCTATCTCTTTGTTTCCCATGCTTGTCGTGGTAGCCGATCTTCTCCCATTCTGCAGACATGGCCAAACCATCTTAGTTGGGACTGTTCTATTTGGGTCTGCAGCGGATGGGATTTTAGGCCTTGACGGATCGTCTGGTTGCGGACCAAGTCTCTTCTTGTTACTTCAACTACTTTCCTCAGATACCTCATTTCTGAGTTTTGGATCTGGCTTTTGGGGGTTGTAGTCATTGCCCATGACTCGCATCCATATGTCAAGACTGGGACATAGGTGGAGCGGTATACAGCCATCTTCGTTTTCTTACCAACCTCTTTCTTGCTGAGGAATCCTCGATTTATGGCCTGAAAAAGTCTCCCAGCCGCTGCTTTTCGAGTGGCCAACTCTTCTTTGATGCCTCCCTTTCGGTCTATAATAGCTCCGAGATATTTAAAGTGGTCGACCTGCTCCAGGACCTGTTCTCCCAACTTAATCTGATGTTTTCTTTCTTCTCGTGATATCACCATGGATTTTGTTTTAGAGCTGCTTATGACCATCCCTCTCTTCTCCAGCTCTTCCTTCCAGACTTGCAGGTTGGATTGGAGATGTGCCTCTGATTTAGCAATCAGGGCAACATCATCAGCAAATGCCAGCTCCGAAATATAGACCTGTCTCATCTTCCAGTACCCCACTGAATACTTTCTTGTTCTCTCCTTACATGCCTTGATGACATCGTCCATAAGGAGTATGAAGCGGTAAGGTGATAGGATATCACCTTGTCTTACACCAGTGGTGGTCCTGAACTCTTCTGACTTATGGTTTGCTGTCCTCACATAATTTCTGCAAGACTTGTAGAAGCTCTGTATAGCATGAATCAGAGGTGCTGGAATATTCTTCTTTGCCAAACAGTCCCAAAGTTTGCTCCAGGGGACCCTGTCAAACGCCTTTTCCAGATCTATGAAACAAAGATGGATCTCACTCTTATACTCAAGGGCCTTTTCACTCAGCTGTCTGAGTGTGAAGATTAGGTCTTGAGTACTTCGGTTTGCTCGGAATCCGCACTGGACCTCATCCAATTGTGGCTCAGCTAGGCGTCGGAGTCTCTGCTCTAGGATTCTAGAGTAGATTTTACCAGGGACACTGAGAAGGGATATGCCTCTATGGTTTCCACATTATCGATTGTCACCCTTTTTGAAAATTGGTGTTATGATGGCAATCTCCCAATCCTTTGGTATGGTCTTGTTGCACCATGCTGCCTGTAGGACCTTTAGGAGTAATAGGTCGCCTGATGCTCCCATGTATTTAATCATTTCTGGTGTTATACCATCATGCCCTGCTGCTTTCCCCATCTTGATTTTCTCTAGTGCTGCCCTCAGTTCTTCCATCTTTATGTCATCTTCACCATCATTGGTTTTCTCTTCTGTGCTAGTGGTTATCATTTCTGATGCTTCACCATGCTCACCATCCAGGAGTTCTGAGAAATATTCTTTCCATCTTTCCATTACTTCCTTCGGGGCAGAAAGCAATTTGCCTTGCTTGTCCTTTATAAATTTGAGAGGGCATTGTTTTTCCTTCCTTATGTTCTTTAGGGTCTTATAGAACAATTTCTGGTTTTCTTGTGCATCTTTTTCTAGCTTTTCTCCAAATTCTTCCCAGGACTTCTGTTTTGCTGCTAGCACTCTGTTCTTTGCTTCTGTTCTGAGTGTCACATATTCTCTATATTTTTCCATTTGTCCTGTTGTGTTTTTAGCTCCTAAGTATTGTTTCCATGCCATTTTCTTCTCTCTTATTTTCTCTTTGACTTCCTCTGTCCACCAAGGTGTCCTCTTTCTCTGGTTCCCAAGTCGGACTTCACCACATGCTTCTGCAGCTGCTGTCTTTATGATATCCTTGAATTTATTCCAGAGGGTTTCCAAGTCATCAGGTTGTTCTTCTGTGTTGCTCACCGCTGCAGCAATAAGCCCCTGATATCTGGTCTTAATTTCTGGCTCTCTCAGCTTGTAGGTCCTAATGCTCATTTCTCCTGCTCGTTTACTTGGTTTCTTGCATGATGTTGAGCAGTTCCTAGGCTGAGCAACTCTTTCAGTTGTTCGTTTGATTGTTAGCAGGTAGTGATCACTTCCAATCTCTGGCCCCCTCCAGACTCTTGCATCTCGGACATATTTGAATGAGCTTCTCCGAACAATGGCATAGTCGATCACTGACTTCTCATTCTTTGTTGGTTCACATCTAGTGTATGCATGTATGCGCTTATGGGGGAACTTTGTGTTTGTAATGATCAGATTCTGCTCACTGCAGAATCTAAGGAGTCGCTTTCCATTGTCATTGAGAGTATCTTCTCCATATCTTCCGATAACTCCACCCCATCTAGCATGGTCATTTCCAACTCTGGCATTAAAATCTCCGAGCATGATAACTTCATCTAGGCAGTCATCCACTGTCCTTTGAAGCAGCTCGAAGAATTCCTCCTTGACCTCTGCTCTCTCATCCTCATTTGGCCCATACACTATGACCAGGTTGACTATGGTTTCTCCTTCTTTTAGTTTCACAACCATAATGCGCTCTGAGACAAAGTTCCACCCCTTGATACTATCTTTTTGATTTTGGGCCACAATGCAACCCACACCCCCCTTAGCTCTTTCGGATATGGGTACACCACTGTAGAGCAGCGTGTTGCCATTGAGATCCATGACTCCTTGTCCTTTTTTCTTTGTTTCCGTTATAGCCAGGATTTCTAGTTTTGCTTTCCTCATCTCTTCCACCAGCTCCTCTTCCTTCCCATTTATACTTCTTGTGTTCCATGTTCCATAAGTCGTAGTCCGTAGTCCGTTCCAGTTCGTCGCCTTTAGAATCAGTCCGGTTTTCTCTCTTGTGTTACTCGTAATCGTGGTTTGAAGCAAACAGGTGATTGGCCTGTTGTGCCTTTGCATGGTGGAGGGGCTGCCTCCTTACGGCCTCCATGCAGGCCGCCCTCCTCCTTTTTCATCCGGGCTTGGGACCGGCATAGGCGGAGTTCATTGTAGATATTATTAATATTAACTATTGTAATAATATACCTATGTACAAAAATTACATTTGATTATGCAATATATATATGCATTTCATTGATAAATACATATTATTTCATATGTTCTGACCAAAAGAAAAAATTGGTTCAGGACGAATAAATTTTAAAAGATTTTCAAACTTAAACTTTAACAGCCAGATTTCAGTGTATTATAGAGTTTATTATTATTATTAGACTTATTAATTACATGTGTGTGTCTGTGTATTTTATTACCTACACATTACATTTCAGTACCCTAGACTTTTAACGTAGCTAACATTCATTATAGTAGAATAGGTCTGTTTGAGGTCGTAAGTGGTAGCAGAAAGGCCTTCTGTAACTCACATAAACTTTTATCTCAGGAGCCTTCACAGCTGACCTCATCCAGTACACTAGGTAACATAACAACCATACAATAACATCAAAAACCACTACAGGCTTCCATACCATAAGCATGTCAAGTACAATACAGCATGTGACCTCTTGATTACTTCATTTTAACATTCTCTGTATGTTTATTACATGATCTATGAACACTGTGTCACTCCAGAAGAAATACTAAATTAAACCACTAATAACATTTACTTGTCGTAATTGTGCCATATTTTCAAACATTAGACACATTTTTTTCATTGCGAATAGGCCTGCTTACAACACACATTCCTACTTAAGTCGGCATGACATAACACATCCCGCCGGCAGTTTTCACTTTCGAATGAATATGGAGCACATAATCTTTGTAATTACAAGTCAAATATTTAACAAAGTATACTAATAAAATTATCTCTCTTACCCTCAGGTAAATATGTTCACTCACACACAAGCTGACTGGCCGTAAACGGGTTCTTATCACTGCTTTCACAGATCAGATGGCAAAGGCTTTGTCATACTGTCTTCTTAAAATACGTCAGCTCGGCGTGGTGTTTATGAATCAATTGCGGACTAACCACAAGAAGTTGATACTATTTACAGCATTATCCACCCAACCAATCAGAGAAGAGTAAAAAAACAGAAGTTAACTTTTTGAGACTTGAAAATATTATGGTTTCTAAGCGTGGTTGTCTAATCTGACCAATTCTGAATATTTTATTTTAACGTTATTTGTGGACCGATTTCAATTATCTCTATCGTTCTATATAATTTTCCCTTAGTTATTCCTTTGCATTTCACTCTAGGTAATTTTTAAGTAATTAAATTGTGCCATGACCGTGATGTGAAAATATTGCAAAAATAAATTTTTGTCCTGCAACAAAAGTTTATCATGCGGTAATATTTATGCTTATATGTTAAGCAATATCAGCGCTATAATTTAAGACATTTCCCACTGTTTAATTCTCTTTAGTTTTTAAGAAATAAAATATCTTCGTTCGGTCAAAAACACAAAATAGGCATATTTCCATATCAACCAAAATTTTCTTAACACTACAAGAAAGAGAAACGATTTGATTGGTTGTTAAATTTGTACTATGCTCTTAGATAATTTTTAGGGTGGGCGGTAACCTTTTGACTTGTTTCTTAGAAAAATTCAAATCCGCTAGATAAATTGTTGGCGGTAAATTTGACTAGCCCCTCAGACAAATTTCAAATATTGTAGTTATTTATAGATTTAAAAAATACGTTAACTAGTTTTTGAGCGGGGAATTTTTGAGCGTGTTGTTATACAGATTCACTTCACTACACTTCTACCCCAAAACTTAATTTGTACTTCCTTGACCAGTAATACCATACATAAACACATAAATAAAATATGCATCATCATTCTACCCACATGGAATAATCCCGTATGTATTCATCATATAGTAATTATATTATACTAACTACAAAAGATACTCTGCAATCAATACTATAAGTGATTTTCATATACACTGTACGCTTCTTTCATCCACAATTTATTATACCTTTCACATTCCATTTTCACTCTCAACCTCTCCATTTCTTACTTTGTTTCCGAGTTCAACCTTTTAAGTATTCTCTCGTGTCCAGCTCTATTTGTCTACCATCGTTAAGTCATTCCATCATGACCTACTGAACATCATCATACCCGTACTTACTTTCGTATTTACTTTTTCTGTAGCTAACACTTTTTCCGTAATGTACTGTAACTGCCTGTTACTCTTAATCTACAATATATACAGCCGTTTGTGACCCATTTAAAACATCATGGTGTCACTGATTATTTATTACTGGTATCCCTCTGGCTCAACCTTTCACTTATCTTTGGACCTAAAAAAAAATCTGTGGTCCCCTAATACGAACTACTTGCGTTTCTGTATCGTCTATCTAATTCTAACATCTTTAATCTTCTTTCTATTTTGCTAATTTCACGTGCCTCCACACCCCTCTATCCCGCTATCATTTTATCCATATTTTCCATTGTCCCTGTTCTCTCTTCCTCCTATTTCTTCCTTCTCAGTTAAATCAGTTTCTCTTGTCTTGGCCTCTTTTATTTCACTCTCTCTATTCTCTACCTTCTGTATTTGTGTATCTCAATCTCTTTCTTCCCTATTCTTCTGTTCCTCACAACACTCTGTCCTTTTCGTAAAGCTTCTCTTACTATACCTGTTCACTCCAGAACTCACTTTCGCCTCTTGTCGTCTCACTTCTAATTCCTCCGTTATGTATTCGTTCCTTCTAAACTTTCCTTTATATCTCTGCCATTTACACATGGCTTCCCTCAACATACTCCTTTTCACCCCTCTTGTCCAACAGCGCCATGAATTCATCAACAGTCATGTTTTCAAATACCTCTTCCTCTTCATCTGACGGTACACTGTCTGAGTAACTTGACATCGAGTCTGAAAACACGTCTCTATCCACTATATTAATTTCTCGGTAATCAAGTTCCTCTATCGCTTTCAACACAACCTTGTGAATTTCTTCTTTTCTTTCTGATAAGTCTGTACCAAATTACCTCTCCAGATGTTTCTGCGCGTATTTTAGTACCACGGTGTCGGGTTTAGCTTTTCTCAGTTCGGCTTTTATTTCTTTCTTCATCTCCTCTGTGCTTGGTTTGACCATTTTCGTCACTATTTCACACCTCGCTGTCTGCCATATTTTCCTCATATCTTCTTCTTCTTCTTCGTTCGCCCTGAAAAGGACGGTGGTTGCGTTGTGTCTGTTTACAACGTAGCTGTGATATCTGCACCTTTCGGTCGACACATCCGACTTCTGCACGGCATTTTTTAGGACCGGGTTTGCCTTCCCATTTCGATCCACACTCGCTCAGCCAGCCTGCACAGCTGCAGACTGTTTCCAGGACCACCACGTGGAGGTGGAGTGCGGTCTTGACCAGCTCTGGTTCGCTGGTCCTGACGCAGGCAGTCAAGCTATGAGTCGCTGACTGCGGTCTCTATTGCTGCGTCTTGAGGTCCCTTTTCCTCATATGACTCCCATGATTTCTCCACTTTTCATTTTCTTCTACACTTCTAACTTCCTCCACCGTTTGCTTTGATTTCTCCGTTTCTTCTTCTCTCATGTCTCTTGAATTTTTCTTAACTCCTGAATTTCTCTCTACTTCTCTTTCCTTACTGTTATTTCTCCTATTTGTCTCTCTATGTCCCTGGTGACTCTTGGACCTGTAATCCCATGGATCCGTACTTCTACTTGTTTCGTGTTTCTTAACTTCTGCTTCTTTTTTTCTCTTCTCCAAACCTTCAAATATTTCCTCGAGCTCTGCACAAAGTGCAGTTATCTCTTCTATTTTTGTCGTACCGATATTCTCTTTTTCCTCTTTGTTCTTACTCCGTTCCTTCTCTCGACTCTTGAACCTGTACTCTCCTCGATCTTTAATTCTTCCTTTACTCATCTCCTCCTTTTCTCTTCTAGTGTTATTTCCTGCCTTATTCTTCCTGCTAGATCTCACATCCACCTGTTCTACCTGTCTCAAATTTCGAGGCGCCTTCTATAATCTGATGAAAAGTCTGTAGACGACCAACATCTCTTCGTCTTTCGTATACCCCCTTCCTCTATCTCTCTTCTATGGAATCTCCGTTTGCTATGTCTGTGACCCTCGTCACTCTCCTTAGACGACATACTGCTAGTGACCATTGTCACTCTCCTCAGACGACATACTGTCTGTGACCCTCGTCTCTCTCCTCAGACGACATACTGTCACTGACCCTCGTCACTCTCCTCAGACGAATACTGTCCGAGTCACTTGACATCGATACCTTTTCTGGAGCCTTTCTCCGTCTGCTCCTATTTTTCACCTCATTAATCGTTTTCCGACCCTTTCCTCTTGTCGGTCTATCATATTCTTGTGTTTCCCTGTTTCTGTTTCTCCACTTCGAGGGTACCTGCATTTGTGCTTTATTTCTTAACTTCGCGAGTGGCATATTTTCTTCTGACAAATCGTCGGATGAAGTATAATATCTCTTCTTCCCCCGTCTAATGTCTCTTGCCCTTTCCTCCTGCTCGTCTGTTTGCGTATTTCCTCCATTTCCTCTTCTCTCTGCTGATTTTCTTGTTGCCTCTCCGCTTCCTGCATCTGTCGCAATTGATTTTCTTGCTCTGCTAATCTATTTTCTCTCTCTTGCAACTTCTGTACACATTCCATGAGCGGAATGTCCACTTCGCTTTCCGAATTATCTCTTACATTTCTTAACCTCCTTAATTCTTCTGGTAATGTTCTGTCAACCCTTTTCTCTTTCCGACGTTCTCGTCTGATCACGCTGTACATCTTCTTCTTCTATTTCTACTTCCGACTGTTTTCTCTGCGAGTTCCTCTCCTCTCTCCTTTTTACCTTCTTATCCCTGAATTATCTGTCTTTCTCTCTCTGTATCCTGTTTGTCTTTCTCCTCTTTCTCGTTTCCTCTCTCCTTTTTATCTTCTTCTGACTGAATTCTGTGTCTATTTCTCTCTGTATCCTGTTTGTCGCTCTCCTCTTCCTCGCTTCCTCTCTCCTGTTTCTCCTGTTTGCTTTATGAATCGTTAAAAACTCCAGATCTCTGGTTTGGGTTTTTCAGTTGTTCATGTACTTCTGCTCTAGTGACTATCTAACTTCCTCCTGCTCCTGGTGTATATGACTCTTCTGGAGAACTTCCATCTGATTTAACCTCATCCATCTCTTCTGGTATCACTACCCAATTATCTCCCTTGATGGACCAATCACTGTCCCTTTGTGTTGTTGTGTGTGTACCAATGTTTATGGTTGTCTCTGTTTCTATAGCGACACTAACCATCTTCTTATACTCTCCTTCTGGTTTTTCTATATGTCTGGGTTACATGTTATTCCCAGGGGTGTGCTGTGACCTATCCGTATTCACTAAATTTACTTGTTGGTATCTGTTAACTTTCTTTCCTGGTCTTATTAGACCTATTTGTGCCCTCCATCCATCTTCTGTCGTTATGAGACATCTTTGTCCGTTCTCTAATGCCACGTTGTTTATCTCCCATACCTTTCTGTTTCTGATCTCGGCAATGGAGTTCCTTACTTCCATTCTTGTCCTTCTCCGAGTCATGCTATTCCAATATCCTGTTCCTTGTTTTCTGTTGAAACTTGGGAGTATCTTCTCATTTTTGTTTTGTCTCGTAGTATCCGCCACTCTTTCATGCATTTTGTCTTGTTGTATTGTCCTTTGTTGAACTCTGCCCCTCTGTTGCACGAATCTGTTGTTGTATGTACCGTTCACTGTTTGTATATCTCTATTCTGTTTCCTTATCTTTGGTTTCCTAGTAGGTACCTGCCTTTTCTTCTGTGACCTTTTTGTCACTCTATTCCTGTCAGTCTCCTTCATGTGAGTAGGTCTGCCTTTTCCCTGACTACTGTATCTACAGTACCGAGGCGTCTCGAAAGCCCTCGTGTGGTGCGTGCATGAGTGTGCCCCTTGTGTGCGGGGGTAATTATGAGGTTGACACCAATTCTGGAGTAAGCTGCCGTGGCACCCACCTTGCAGACACTTTGTGGTACTGTAGCACATCAGAGATGATGTTGTGTGCTGAACCGTGACTGATGTCAAGATGTGTGGCATTATCATCCACAGTCAATCGGCGGTTTCCCTGTACGAGTCGTTCAACGGTTGCTATCGATTCTGGAGTCACTACTCTGTGTGCCTGACCCGGTCGTGACCAATCTGTCACATAAATCACACCGTTTTTGAACTTTGTACACCATTCATACACCTGCGACCTTCACATGTATGCATCACCGTACTTGAGCTTCATTTGCCTATGAATTTCTATTGGTTTCACCCCTTTGCTGATCAAAAATTGAATAACAGAACGCTGCTGCTGTTTGGTACATTCCACTAGCAGGGCGGCCATCTTTAAAACGTCATTATGACGTCACCTTATTCGTCATCACCGCCATGGTGCGTGCATGGCACTCGAGACATCCAGGACAACAATATTTGCAAGTTACAATATAATGGCATGATTATTCTTATTCTTATAACATATCTCCGGTTTTCACTTGACTCACCCTCGTAACTGTGTTGCTTTCCTCCGTAGTCCTTCCCAACAAAGAATTAGTCATGTGTATCGGCACGTACCTGTCTTGTTTACTCTGTTGACCTTAATGTTGTCACTCATCGCTGGCGTCCTAATAAGTGGTCATGTGTAACAAACTTAATATTTACACCAGTGTTCACGGGCACCAGAAAGAGATTTGTGATAGTGCTTTGTAATACTTGTAAACTGTGTTGTCTTCCTCGGCATTGCTTCTCACAACTGGTCACGTGTACCAAAAGTGGTAACCCAGGTACTGTGCGATTAATCGTGAGAGCGAATGCTGGGTGGAGCAACGACTTTTTGATCGTGTGTCAAAGATGTTACGAAGATGGATGCGGTGGCAGCAAACTGATGGTTGATGTATTCTATCTTTATTGTGAATGAAGACGAATAAACTTCTACTGTAGTAAACATTGGCTGACACACTGTTGACGACTAATATCTTTATTAATGTCAAAAGAACGTACCTGCAATTAGGCGAACACTGTGCCTCAATATAAAGTAGAATAGACTTCAAAATACAGTCTTGTTGTCAAACTTGCAGAGTAATTCTTTAAACAAATTATATTAGGTTCTTCTGGCTTGGCTGTAGTATACTGGCCCACTACCAGAGTTGAAAACTTTATCCATTAGCCCTTTAAATATTCGTTAATGACGTTTGTCTATGTCTGTACTGGTTAAACCTGCTTGCACGTGGTTTTCGAACTATCTTCAGGATTGCAATCTAGTAAATCATCTACATACCATTTTCTTTGACGAGATGCTCGAACCAATTAACTTGACCATAACTCGATAACAACACACCGTTGTTGGAGGAATCTTGATCTGTCTTGATCTTGATCAAAACTGCAGTCAGTACTACTTTTGATGATTGTACCCGAGCTAGTTTCCTCCTTCTGCCTTCTACATCGTGCAGATGTCTACCCTTGTTAGCCTATGCTAACTTTCACATAGCTGGCTTACAGCAAGGAGTAAAGTAACGGGTAAAAAGCTTTTTCCGACTACCCACGGGTTTATATACCCCTATGTCACGTGACCAAGTCCCCCTATTCACAAATTATAACTCGTTACTCTTCTCTCAGTTATCTCCCTTTTCCTATCACAGTTGCTTGATTGTGTTTAGTTAAAACATCTGCTCAACTGGTAGATTATGTAATGTCAGTGTCTTTCTACATCGGTATCCTTGGACTCTGAGGACACGATGCCTGTTCCAGGTGACAGCGTCGGTTCCGTAAGACAATTCAAATTCCGTAGTGGTTCTCTCTCACTACAACGATCTGACCAACAGACACAAGTATCAGGCCGATGATAGCTGTAAAGAAGTTAGCTTGCCCACAATGTCAGTCATCTTCCTGCTAGTATAACACAAAGGAGGATTACGATACTATCAATAAGATCTCAGCTCTCTCTAGGTACAGGCAGCAATTCGTCGACTGACTTTTTGAAGACTAAGATTGTGTCCGAGTCGAATCTCAGCGCTCTTTTTTAGTAGACTAGCGGTCGTATAGGAAGACATGCGCAAAACCCATCTGCCGCGCCTCACGTTTTTTTAAACATCCGATTGATTTGTGTTTGTTTTGCTTCAAAACCTGCAATATCTCCAACATAAAATTATGTAGGGACTCCAAACTGTATTCCTTGGAATTTATCTTAGTTCTAGTTTGTATGATGAAAATGTGATCCGATTACAAGCGATCTTTAAGGAGATAACACACATATACAAGTATGCAAGTTTTTTGTTAACAAAGCTATATACGAAAATAATCAATCATCCATCAGATTTACCCGTAACTGCTGTATTTGTTTGACAATGAAAAGAGTTAAGTGTTTAAAAAAAAAAAAAGTAAGTGATAAATCGACAGAAGATTTCGCCGAATTCATGACAGGAGTTGCTATTGTGTTGTCTGGTGACGTTCGGCAAACTCTCATTCTAAAGGGAATAAAAGCATAATAAATGCAAACTTGCCTTAAATCTTTTTATTTGTGGCGCAATGTCAAGACAATAAACTTTTCTACACACATTAGAGATCATAACTTTTGGAGATCAGCTATCTGGCCAGCTTGCACACAAGTTATTACAGCTTGGAGAAGGAAAAGTACCACTTGAGAGTAATGGTACTTAAACTTCGCTTTAATCAGCAAAGTGGCCAAGTAAGTTGATGAGAAGGTAACAAGGGTATAACCACACCCGCAACAACATTACAAAAATCATACCTTGCTATGAGACAGAGCAATTCTTGCACGAAAGAAATCATTGTGAACAACATTAACAATCACCTTTTGAATGCATACCCAGAAATTCCCATACCTACAAATCAGAGGACGCTATTATGGATCCTTCAGAGGTTACCAGTTATAATACAGAATTCATAAATCCATTAGAACTACAAGGCCTACCTCCACAACAACTTAAGCTAAACGTAGGAGCACAATCCAGTGTCTACGTAATTTAGACCAAATACGAATCTCCCATGGCACAAGGCTTGTGGTTAAAAAAACTAATGCCACATGTCACCTAGGTTACTATTCTTACTGTCTGTGACAAAGGAGAAGATGTATACTAAGGATGCCCCTTCTATCTGACATGCCCTTTAGATTTAACAGATTTCGGCCGAATTTTGCAACGTCGGTTAGCTTGTCTCAAGGACAAACTTTAGATGTTAGTGGCTACAACTGGAGGATTTTTGATTTTCACAAAGACAGTTGTAGTGTGTACAACAGTTGGAAGTCCAGATAACCTTTCTGTGTATTCACCTTCTGGAAAGACGCGCTACGTTATGAATACTGAGGTATTCAGTAACAATGTTAATCATTCCTAATTACGTGCATGTATTTTTCTGAGAATCTCTTACTTTGGATTGAAAAAGAATACAAAAATATTTTACCAACTAGTATATGTCTTTTTAGTCGGCGGAAAACCATATTAAGTATTTGGTTGCATTTAATCGCGTGCAACGCCAGGTATTTCTGCTGGTATGCACTAAAAGACAAACATTATTCCGTACATTCTGCTGCATAGAATAAATGTTGACTGCCAGATAATTTTAATCAGACATTCTTCAAATAGTTCACAAATTGATATTGTTTTGTGAAAGATATGACAAATTACGGAACAATTACAACTGGCAGTAGATTGTATTTATTATATGTAATCAAATGTATGGACCTTTTATTAATTTTGTTTTAGAGCATACGACAACAACAAAAATCAGGTGGATCCCTAAAACTCTTTTATCTTTACTTATGTCCTCTCTGCGTAAGAATCCATAAGTAATCAAATAATCTCTTGGAGGAGTAGTTTCTGTAATCATGTTTCAAGTGTACAATTAAAACAAAAACATTTCGCTCACCAAAATTACACATAATACAACTGTAATCACACTTTAATCACAGCAAGTCTTTTCACACGACTATGGTTGCAGCAAGATCATTCAAATAGAATCGTGCAGTTATAACCATCATTATTTCCTTGAGCTTCCCGAGGAGTATAGGCGATCAGCTCATGACCGTTCTTCCTCATCTCTTTCATTTGTCTCCAGTTCTCTGGTCTTTGATGAAACAAGGAAAAAATCTTGTCACCACATTCCTTCCCTTTTCACATAAAGATGGACCTATGTGATGTGGACTGGAAAAGAGCCTACAGTAATCTGACAGCTTATTGTAACCTTCTAGCTGCTCTCTGATTGGCTAGCTAAACATGCATTATACCAGCTGTCTATTTTTGCAATGTACCATTTTGTCCCCGCCCTCTTTTCTTTAAACACTAACCAACGCTGTGTTTACCATCTTCCATGACCTGTCAGTCATAACAAGAAACAAATCACGCTTTATTTTACTCCTTTCCACTCACGTGAGCTTATCTGTCAATCATATAATACTCGACAGACAGACAGCACGCGAGAAGGGTGGAACTGACCCTTTGAAGCTGTCCAGTGAAAGTATAGAAATCCCTAGTTTCTTTGATCTGGCAACACGGGCAATCTACAGGTAAAAACGCTAGGAGAGCGAAAGTCTTTGATAACTGTCACCACTCCAGACGAGAACAGCTGGAAAGACCGAGACTTAAGCCTTTGAACTTTCATCTTTCGCTTCTGAATTTTTGGTTTCACACAGTAATGCGAAATAACGCCATTAGAGATGAAAAAAATTTAATTTTATATATATATATATATATATATATATATATATATATATATATATATATATATATATATATATATATATATATATATATATATATATATATATATATATATATATATATATATATATATATACTACTGTTTCTATAACCCATCTATCAGTCGTCACTCAAAAGTTGAGAGGAATTTAGCGCGCAGCCTTAAACCATTTCTTTTGGATTACTGGTTAAAAAGTGATTCGTGGAGATTTTTATTCTGAAATTTCTGGTAAATAGTGCTTAGTGTTAGAAGTGTTTTACAGTGATAGCATTTAAAGTTAAACACTTAAATACTTTAAATATACAGTTAAATATTTCACTTAGATCTTTTCTCTTGCTAGTAAGGCGTATTAACTAAAATAGCACGTAGCGATTTCCATAACCAGATATTCAATTAAAATGTTAGACCGTTCCCGACCGCTACCTAGCTGAGACGAGACGTTAATTTGTGTTTACAGCGTAGTCGGCTAACCAGACCGAACTTAGAGGTGTTAGACCGATAGATAGGGGGAGGGAAAGAAATATTATTTATATTTCATTTTATAATTATTGTTATTATAGCGTCTATTATTTTTTTAAAATCCCATACGAGAGATTAACAGATACCGACAATTTACTATCTACTAAGTGATAATTTGTACGTGGCGCATTGTGAGAAATAAATAATAAATAACACACTGTGCGTGTGACCCCAGCCAGTCACGAGAAGGGGCGGAGGAGGCTTCATCGGCTCAGTCTGACCCACCTCCGCTGCCAGCGGTGTCTATGTGTAAGGCGTAGGGAAAACACCGTGTATCTTTTAAATTCGTCAGGATTTGACAGAGCGGAGGAGAGACTATCGTGACCCCGTCTATACATATTTATATTTACATAGAGTGGTAGCATTTTCCCATAAAATGTTTCTTACATTTTTAGCAGAACTAATCAAAGTGGACGGATCAGCGGTCATTTCGTTTCCTTTTCCATTTCCATGGTTAAGTGTGTGCAAGCAGAGATACTGTATGACTGTAACTTATAATACTGGACTTACCAAATCCAGGATACCATTTTATCCGCCAACAGTGGCGTATACATGAAACATTATTATTAGTTTCCTCAACATCTGACAGCTGTAATCCAAGTGGAGTAATAAAATATACGCTGTGCAGGGACTGGCACTCTGTCAAAGAGTCGGCCGACAGAAAATCCATCATCATCATTTGTAAAAGCCGGATTTTTCCAGATTTTCTAGAAGTGTTCCCCTCTCTTAAAACGGTAAACACCAAGGACCCTCATTTATTCAACATTTGTAGTAAACCCTATAAATATCCAAATAGACGTTCTAGCCGAGCGGGAAACAAGACTGTTTCCCCGTCCGCCCTCAACACTGCAACGAAATTATTCAGTTGTAGTTCCTGTATCTAAAATCACATTCCACATTCGGAGGAACAGTGCTAGTTTTTTTAGAACAGTGAAGACGCCCCTTTATGACTCATATTGTCACCAGGATTTATCGTGGAAGTAAACTTATTCGGCGTCCACCTCATTTTTTTAAATTTTTGTGTGTGGGATGAATTGGGGCCAATTTGTATCCTCGACAGCTGGGATGATACATTAGTCAACAGAACCTTTAGGGATTATGTTCATGGAATAAATGTACCAAGAAATAACACAGACCCAAGGGAAGAAATACAAATTAGGTAAGAGTGTGAGAGGTGGCTACACGAATGAGAGAGCGTGTGTTAACTTTATTGTTGCTGGAAAGTATCTACTAATTTTGGTGGTTTGATTTGATTTTTTTCACATTACTTGGTCTTTTATTGTACCAATATTGTTATTCTGTAAACCTAGTGCAAACCTTCAACCTTTCTATAAATATTTTCTTTGGGTTATTTTCCTTTATACGGTGAAAGCGCACCATCCTTCTTTATTTTCCTCTATATGTAAATGCTTTTCTTGATATTCTTTGGGTAACTTGGTGTTGTAAAACAGTTTAGTGAAAATAAACAACAAGACAACTTAACTTTGTGTGTTGGTCAGACCCATACCCATTTATCCTTAGTTTTTTCACGTTTGTGTGTCATTGTTGTCACATATTGTTGTGTGTGTGTAGAGCAACATGTTTTTTTTCATTTGATAAGGGAGGCAAAGACTGTCTTAGAACAAAGTACAGATGTACGGATAGGCTGGATGAAAGAAACCTACTCACACCAGAGACATATCTTTCCCTCAACCTACCACCTGTGAAATCTATTTTCTATACATTCTCGTGTATCATAAAATGTAGCTGTGAATTTTCAGAAGGCCTTTCTTGCTACCACTACGACCTCACACCTATCTTTTTTTTTCTAATGAATGTGGCTACGTTAAAATCTAGGGTACTGAATGTAATGTGTTGTATTGACATATACAAACACACACACACAGATATTAAATAATATAATATTATCAATAAAATTTAGAACACAATGAACTAAATTCAGCTGGTGAAATTTTAGAAAGTAAATCTTTTTTAAATTTATTTGTTCTGAACCAAGGTTTTATTTTGGCCAGAACATATGAAAAGATTTTGGAATTTATGAGTGAATGGCATGAATAAATGGCATGATAAATAAAAGGTGTGTGCGTATACAATGTTCACAATTAGTTAATATTTCTACAGTTCATAATTTTATTTTCCCTGGGAGAACGATGAATAGATGTGCTGTTGGGGTGGCTTCATCCCTCCCTGTCTAAGCCTACCAAACATTGTCCATTAATGATGGAAGGAAATGGGATGTTTTAGTAATAATTCACTTTGGGTGCTATGTCTATGAAGTTGGTGTAAATCCAGCAGACCAGCCTGCTTACGTAACTTTGAAAGAGTAGTTCTGGTGCTGGAATCTGGTGGCCCCACCTCTCCGTGCTTGGGGGCAATATATCGGGTGGCCCCACCTCTCCGTGCTTGGGGGCAATACAAGGCTGTTCTGCCGAGATGCGACACTGCACGGGTCCTCACTGTCAATTATTTACCCAGCATTTGACACCACCTTTTGGTGTCAACATAAAAAAACTCACAGCTCTGAAATAAAGTATTGGTTTAGGTTCAGAACCTTACCTAAGGAGCCACTTCTACACGTAACAATTTACAATAACACCACTTAGACAGGGTCAGATCTCTCTGACCATACAACACATCTTACCAAGTTGGTTTCACATAGGATAAGTTCTCCCAGACTACATATTCCGAAATATGTTTATTAGCTTCTTGCCATAGGATAGGATAGGTGATATGTTCCACTGATCTCAACACTTGATCTGTCCTTCCTAATCCTTGCTGGAGTTTATATATATTGTTTGTCCCTAGACCCTGAACTAGGGCGGGGGGTCTAGAGCAAATCCTTACTTGTTGTAAGGCTAGATTTCGATATGGCAGTATCAAATCACTCGAAACATTAAACAATATTTAAAATATACAAAGAAATAATTTCAATCTTACCAGATTATGAATAAAGAAAACAGAAATGCTAGCAAAACTCAGCTGAGCTGCTGGCTATAGTATGGCGTCCCTGAACTTATTTCAATTTACTTCATTGGAAATCACCACACTTAAAATTTACTGTGTCTATCACTGGACAACTATTGAGGAATGGCAAAAAAAGCGCGTCTGAGCGCTGATAATATGATTGTCTGTGGCCAATCAATGCCTTGTGTTTTTTCAAATTCAAATTTCCTACACTAAAGTCATTTCAGTCATGCTTCAGTCAAGTATGGATTTTTATCTGTTAGTCCGTCCGTCTCTACTTGCGTTTTCACAAAAAACGTACTTGGTTTTTGAACCAACCTATCCGTCCCCTCTACAAATTTTGTCTGTAAAGTTATTTTTAGCCACAGCTCCCACCAATGTCCCTCTCTTTCATTCTAACTAGATTTGAACACTTGAGTCTCAAGGTCGCGGTTTTTTGTGCAAATTAGTGACATGTTTGATTCAATGCAGTCTTTCGCTGATGTGAACAACACAGTCTTTTGTCAATGTCTTCATTATTATCTATCCGTCTGTATAAAAAAAGCATATTATTTCACTGCTCAAAATGGGCCATCCGGCCAGCTAATTTTTATATTCCTAACATTAGTATTAAGAAAAAGTTACTTTTTTAATTTTGTAATATTTCAAGCATCTGCGTTGTAATGCTTTTGCCGCTGAATTCAAATAAAGGCTTGGTATCGCATAAGCGTCCCTTTCCGTACCTCGTGTCAATTTGGGGACGTGATTTTTCCTTTTCCCCCCCAATTGCATCTTCTAAGCCTTGCTAGTCTCACGCAATTTTTCAGTCATATTTTTTTTTTTCCTTTTGATCCGCCGTTCTCATCCCGTTCAAATGGTAACCGTTTCAGCAATTTAATTTCCATGGCGGGTGATGACCCGCGGCGTGGGCGATCATGCCTTCTAGTAACTTACGCATTCTTTTTATCCCTACATTTTATCCTTTGGAGATATTTTTACGTTGTATCACTGTTAATTTTATGACACATCTCCCCACTTGAAAACATGCCTACGGCAAGTTCTAAAACCAGTGATACACATAGATAAAATCTCTCCTCACGTCTGCCATTACTCTAATTTTGATCACAGGGGTGCCGACTGAGGAAATCTGCACCGACATTCAATTTGCCTGGGATATATTGGATACTAAACTGATAAGGTTGAAGCAATAAAGACCACCTCAGCAATCTTGCGTTTTCATGCTTAGCCTGAGATAAGAATACGAGAGGCTGATGATCCGTCTCGACCACAAAAGTCCTACCATACAGATAGATTTGAAACTTCTTTATTGCCCAGATTAACGCTAAACATTCTTTTTCGCTTGTGGAGTATCCTTGTTCCGCCTTATTCAATTTGCGGCTTGCATAAGCGACTGGTTTCAGTTCCCCATCAGGTGAAGATGATCTTTGCAACAAAGCCCCTCCGAGTCCTACATTACTTGCATCGGTTCTTAAGACAAAGTCCTGTGTCAAATCAGGCAGTTTGAGAATAGGCTTGCTAGTGAGTTTTTCCTTTAAGTCTTGGAACGCTAGTTCACATTGTGCAGTCCAAATAATTTTATCTGGAAGTCCCTTGCGAGTCAGATCAGTCAGAGGAGCACAAATAGAGTTAAAATCTTTGATATATTTTTGATAAAATCCGCATAACGACACGAATGATCGCACGTCCTTTTTTGTTTGTGGTCTAGGTGCTCTCTGCAGTTTTTCCAAGTTCTTGGGGTCAGGGGTCATGTTACCCTGATATACAGTGTGTCCCAAGAATTCCAACTCTTTGCATCCAATACAACATTTTGTTGGCCTAGCAGTTAAGTTCGCCTCCCTAAGTCTATTAAATAACATCTCTAGAGCTTCAATGTGTTCTTCAAATGTCTCTGTGGCGACGAGAATATCATCCATGAAATTCGTGATACATGGGTTATTCAGGGGATCCAACAATTTGCGCATCATCCTTGAAAATACACTCGGAGCATTTTTCAGTCCGAATGGTAGCATATTGAATTCATAATGTCCATCCGAAGTGCTAAAAGCCAAATAAGGTCTCACTTCAGGCTTCACTGGGATCTGGTAATAGCCTTTACTAAGATCCACCTTTGAAAAGTATTTTGCCTTGTTCAGTCTGGCAAATAACTGTTTTGTGTCTGGTAATGGATCCACGTGTCCTTCTGTGACAGCATTCAGTTTCCTGTAATCTATGCACAGTCTGTGTTCCCCAGACGGTTTTCTCAACAAGACGACACTGGAACTAAAGGGTGATTCACTGTGTGAAATGATCCCCTCCTTCAACAAATAATCTATTTCTTCCTTCAATGCCTTCTCCTTCGCGAACGGAATAGAATAGGCTCTCATACAGATTGGGTTTGAGTCTACCAGTTTCATGTCATACTGTAGCAAATTTGTATGGCCTGGTTTATCTGTTAATACATCTGTATGTTCCTCCAGAACCTGTTGAACTCTCTCCCTCTGGTTTTTAGTCAGGTGCTTACTGACTTTTACCTGTGCTGCTGTTTCACAAGGATGTAATGGGTATTCATGTGAGGTGAGTGGTTCCTTTTGCATTTGAGTTGCGATAGCTAAGGTCAGTAAGGGGGTGCTTTCCTGGAGTGGTCTGTCCAGATACTTCTTTAACAGGTTTACGTGATAAACTTTCTCCTTCCCCTTTTTGTCAATTTTATAGTTTGTTCTAGACACCTTCTCTAGAACCGTATATGGACCTTGCCATCCAATTTGTAATTTATTCTGGCTACCGGGTAGTAGAAGCAGCACCTTCTCTCCCACAGCTAGTTCTCTGTCCTTTGCCTTCCTATTAAAATATGCTGCATGTTTCTTCCTGGCTTGTTTCAAATTATCATTTGCCAGTTTCCATCCAGCTTTCAAACGAGTGGTCAGTTCGTTCACGTATTGATAAGATGAGGTAACAGTCTCTTCCGCCTTCTCATCTGTCCAGGTCCTTAATAAAGCTACATCTGGATTTTTAATTTATCATACGTATTTTTCCTGGAACCCGTCTGGTCCCGTCCATTAGAAGCGCCATAGTGAGGACTTTTCTTCCTAGAATCATCACTCACAAATCGACCACTACCAATTTTTTTCTTGGGTTTATCTCCC
This sequence comes from Oreohelix idahoensis, assembly GCA_024509875.1. Taxonomy (NCBI): domain Eukaryota; kingdom Metazoa; phylum Mollusca; class Gastropoda; order Stylommatophora; family Oreohelicidae; genus Oreohelix; species Oreohelix idahoensis. The sequence continues at coordinate 119,085 of JAMPIV010021328.1, forward strand.
CACTTTAGATTGCTTATGAGAGATCTTCGCTCTCTTTTCTGTTCTTCCAGTTTATATAAGTCTGACCGAGGGATTGTCATCTTATCCTGGGTAAAATTTCTTCTTTGTACTCTTCGCATAGTGGCCATGTTAATCCATTCAAGTGAAGACTGGGTGTGAAAAGGGGGCTCCCATTGCACTTTGTCTCCTTGAGTATCATTAGTTTTCCTTCCAGGCCTAATTTTGCCCCGTGGCGTTTCTAGGTCCTGCACATATTTTCCCTTTGTGGGTGTTCCCTCATGAAATATGCCACATGCTTCTACAAAGTTTTCAATATCGACATTTACGTCGGGCCAATAGTATTTGCGAGCAACTTTTTGGCAGATGGTACCGACTTTTTCATGGTCCCCATCTTTTCCAACATGTAAGCTCCTTATTAAATTTGCCCTATATATCTTGGGAAGAACCAACTGTCCGTGACCAGTGGATCTAGCTCCTGTCTTCCTGTATAAGAGTTTGTTCTTCATGAAATATTCCCCCTTGCTCGGAGGTGTGTGGCATTTGGGCAATTTTTTAAAACATGGCTTGAGTGTCCTATCCTCAGCCTGCGCCTTTCTCATCTCCTCTGGATGAGCATTTATAGGTTCACCTTCTTCCTCCTTCTTCTGTGACCTGGTCTGCACTGTCGCCATGATCACAGGCCTCTCGGGATTCCCCAAGAAGACGTATCTACACCCCAATATCAGAGGGTAGATTGGTTCATCTATCACTGCTGCTCTGATTTCTCCTTCCACATAGCGAGTTTTCACCGTTATCCTTGCGATGGGAAGTGTCATGAGTGGTATGTCCTTAGTCGCCCCTTGTATTTCCACTGTTTCTGTGGTATACTGACTTGGGTCCACTAGGCTAGACTTCACAACTGAATCATAATCCAAACCTGTATCATAAAGGCACCTTATGGTGACCCCATTACAAATAACATCCTCACAAACTGGGGGGTGATAAGGTTCCTGTTGTCCATTAGGATTAACCTTTAATCTTTGCGTCCCCGACTTCATTGCAGCAATGTTTGAAGGTTTCCTTCTACAAAATTCGGTGTTATGGTTATCTTTCTTGCACCATTTACACCATCTTTTTCCTTGGTTAAACGGTTTCCTTTCATTATTTTTTTTGGTCATTGAACTGTGAGTTTCTGTCGCGATAGTCATTTCTTGGCCGCTCAAAGTTTGTCCTACCTCTATTACCCTGTTCTCTATTGTCAAATTTATTAAATGGCTGTGGAGCTTTAAAATTATCTATGTGCTTCTTTTTAGCACCACTTACCTCTGCCTGGGCTGCCTGATACCTCTCAGCGACATTTAAAGCCTCTCCCAACTTCTCTGCACCTTGTTCCATGAGAAATTTTCTCATGTCTGGAGCCATGGACTCTCTCAATTGCTCAATCATGATCATTTCTTTAAGATCTTGGGTCTTCCCCAGAGCAGTCCATTTCTCCAAATAGGTTTCCAGTCTAGCAGAGAATTGGTGGTATGTCTCCCCAGACAACAGTTTGGCATTTCTAAATTTCTTACGATAAAATTCACCATTCTTCTCGTACCTTAATAACAGAGCCTGCTTTAACATGTCATAATTGTCTTGGTCTTCCCTGTTCATTTTAGCAAAGACTTCATAAGAAGTACCTCTCAGTCCTTGTGATAACTTTAAACTCCACCTCTCTCTCTCTAACCCATATGTAGTAGCTAATAACTCAAAACGTCCTAGGTACCCCTCTATGTCATCGTCTTTCTCAACAAAATGGTCTAAATGAAACCCCATAGCTGAGGTTGAGGCTCCCAGACTAGGCGTAGCATCTGAGGCAAAAGGGCTGGCACCATTTTCAGGAGCCTGGCCTTGTAACTCCAGCTCCCTTAGTCGTAATTCATGCTCCCTTTGCAACCTTTTATCTTCTGCCTCCCTTTCGGCCTTTTTATCTTCTGCCTCCCTTTCGGCCTTTTTATCTTCTGCCTCCCTTTGCTGTCGTTTGTCTTCTGCCTCAATCTGCAGCCTCTTAATTTCTCTATCCGCCTCAATTTGTAACCTCTTCTCTTCAGCTACCTTCCTATCTTCCCTTTCAATATACTTATCACATTCAGCCGTTACGTACTGAACTAAAACCTGACCATCCATTCCCATCTCCTTTGCGGTCAGCACAGCAGCTGATCTAAATTTTGCCAGCTCCGCCATACTTTTTAAACAAATCTAGCAATAAGCAAAGTAAAATTTCCAACCACTAAGTACTTATAATTACTCTAGACTAAAATAATTCTAATTAATTAATTAACTAACACTGGCTGTGAAGATTCACCAACTTCTAATTGCCCTTTTAATTTAAAGGGACACTTTTAATTTTAAGGGAATTTTACAATTTTGTTCCCCTAATTTTATTTCTCCCACCAGGAGATCCTTATATTACTGTTTATGCTAATTATCCCTGGACAAGACCCCAATATATGTAGTGGTTTTGATGGTATTGTATGATGGTGATATTACTAAGTGTGATGTATGAGGTCAGCTGTGAAGGCTCCTGAGATAAAATGTAGCTGTGAATTTTCAGAAGGCCTTTCTTGCTACCACTACGACCTCACACCTATCTTTTTTTCTAATGAATGTGGCTACGTTAAAATCTAGGGTACTGAATGTAATGTGTTGTATTGACATATACCAACACACACACACAGATATTAAATAATATAATATTATCAATAAAATTTAGAACACAATGAACTAAATTCAGCTGGTGAAATTTTAGAAAGTAAATCTTTTTTAAATTTATTTGTTCTGAACCAAGGTTTTATTTTGGCCAGAACATATGAAAAGATTTTGGAATTTATGAGTGAATGGCATGAATAAATGGCATGATAAATAAAAGGTGTGTACGTATACAATTTTCACGATTAGTTAATATTTCTACAGTTCATAATTTTATTTTCCCTGGGAGAACGATGAATAGATGTGCTGTTGGGGTGGCTTCATCCCTCCCTGTCTAAGCCTACCAAACATTGTCCATTAATGATGGAAGGAAATGGGATGTTTTAGTAATAATTCACTTTGGGTGCTATGTCTATGAAGTTGGTGTAAATCCAGCAGACCAGCCTGCTTACGTAACTTTGAAAGAGTAGTTCTGGTGCTGGAATCTGGTGGCCCCACCTCTCCGTGCTTGGGGGCAATATATCGGGTGGCCCCACCTCTCCGTGCTTGGGGGCAATACAAGGCTGTTCTGCCGAGATGCGACACTGCACGGGTCCTCACTGTCAATTATTTACCCAGCATTTGACACCACCTTTTGGTGTCAACATAAAAAACTCACAGCTCTGAAATAAAGTATTGGTTTAGGTTCAGAACCTTACCTAAGGAGCCACTTCTACACGTAACAATTTACAATAACACCACTTAGACAGGGTCAGATCTCTCTGACCATACAACACATCTTACCAAGTTGGTTTCACATAGGATAAGTTCTCCCAGACTACATATTCCGAAATATGTTTATTAGCTTCTTGCCATAGGATAGGATAGGTGATATGTTCCACTGATCTCAACACTTGATCTGTCCTTCCTAATCCTTGCTGGAGTTTATATATATTGTTTGTCCCTAGACCCTGAACTAGGGCGGGGGGTCTAGAGCAAATCCTTACTTGTTGTAAGGCTAGATTTCGATATGGCAGTATCAAATCACTCGAAACATTAAACAATATTTAAAATATACAAAGAAATAATTTCAATCTTACCAGATTATGAATAAAGAACACAGAAATGCTAGCAAAACTCAGCTGAGCTGCTGGCTATAGTATGGCGTCCCTGAACTTATTTCAATTTACTTCATTGGAAATCACCACACTTAAAATTTACTGTGTCTATCACTGGACAACTATTGAGGAATGGCAAAAAAGCGCGTCTGAGCGCTGATAATATGATTGTCTGTGGCCAATCAATGCCTTGTGTTTTTTTTTTTCAAATTCAAATTTCCTACACTAAAGTCATTTCAGTCATGCTTCAGTCAAGTATGGATTTTTATCTGTTAGTCCGTCCGTCTCTACTTGCGTTTTCACAAAAAACGTACTTGGTTTTTGAACCAACCTATCCGTCCCCTCTACAAATTTTGTCTGTAAAGTTATTTTTAGCCACAGCTCCCACCAATGTCCCTCTCTTTCATTCTAACTAGATTTGAACACTTGAGTCTCAAGGTCGCGGTTTTTGTGCAAATTAGTGACATGTTTGATTCAATGCAGTCTTTCGCTGATGTGAACAACACAGTCTTTTGTCAATGTCTTCATTATTATCTATCCGTCTGTATAAATAAAAGCATATTATTTCACTGCTCAAAATGGGCCATCCGGCCAGCTAATTTTTATATTCCTAACATTAGTATTAAGAAAAAGTTACTTTTTTAATTTTGTAATATTTCAAGCATCTGCGTTGTAATGCTTTTGCCGCTGAATTCAAATAAAAGGCTTGGTATCGCATAAGCGTCCCTTTCCGTACCTCGTGTCAATTTGGGGACGTGAATTTTCCTCCGTTCCCCCCCCCTCCCCCCCAATTGCATCTTCTAAGCCTTGCTAGTCTCACGCAATTTTTCAGTCATATTTTTTTTTCCTTTTGATCCGCCGTTCTCATCCCGTTCAAATGGTAACCGTTTCAGCAATTTAATTTCCATGGCGGGTGATGACCCGCGGCGTGGGCGATCATGCCTTCTAGTAACTTACGCATTCTTTTTATCCCTACATTTTATCCTTTGGACATGCCTACGGCAAGTTCTAAAACCAGTGATACACATAGATAAAATCTCTCATCACGTCTGCCATTACTCTAATTTTGATCACAGGGGTGCCGACTGAGGAAATCTGCACCGAAATTCAAATTGCCTGGAATATATTGGATACTAAACTGATAAGGTTGAAGCAATAAAGACCACCTCAGCAATCTTGCGTTTTCATGCTTAGCCTGAGATAAGAATACGAGAGGCTGATGATCCGTCTCGACCACAAAAGTCCTACCATACAGATAGATTTGAAACTTCTTTATTGCCCAGATTAACGCTAAACATTCTTTTTCGCTTGTGGAGTATCCTTGTTCCGCCTTATTCAATTTGCGGCTTGCATAAGCGACTGGTTTCAGTTCCCCATCAGGTGAAGATGATCTTTGCAACAAAGCCCCTCCGAGTCCTACATTACTTGCATCGGTTCTTAAGACAAAGTCCTGTGTCAAATCAGGCAGTTTGAGAATAGGCTTGCTAGTGAGTTTTTCCTTTAAGTCTTGGAACGCTAGTTCACATTGTGCAGTCCAAATAATTTTATCTGGAAGTCCCTTGCGAGTCAGATCAGTCAGAGGAGCACAAATAGAGTTAAAATCTTTGATATATTTTTGATAAAATCCGCATAACGACACGAATGATCGCACGTCCTTTTTTTCTTTGTGGTCTAGGTGCTCTCTGCAGTTTTTCCAAGTTCTTGGGGTCAGGGGTCATGTTACCCTGATATACAGTGTGTCCCAAGAATTCCAACTCTTTGCATCCAATACAACATTTTGTTGGCCTAGCAGTTAAGTTCGCCTCCCTAAGTCTATTAAATAACATCTCTAGAGCTTCAATGTGTTCTTCAAATGTCTCTGTGGCGACGAGAATATCATCCATGAAATTTGTGATACATGGGTTATTCAGGGGATCCAACAATTTGCGCATCATCCTTGAAAATACACTCGGAGCATTTTTCAGTCCGAATGGTAGCATATTGAATTCATAATGTCCATCCGAAGTGCTAAAAGCCAAATAAGGTCTCACTTCAGGCTTCACTGGGATCTGGTAATAGCCTTTACTAAGATCCACCTTTGAAAAGTATTTTGCCTTGTTCAGTCTGGCAAATAACTGTTTTGTGTCTGGTAATGGATCCACTTGTCCTTCTGTGACAGCATTCAGTTTCCTGTAATCTATGCACAGTCTGTGTTCCCCAGACGGTTTTCTCAACAAGACGACACTGGAACTAAAGGGTGATTCACTGTGTGAAATGATCCCCTCCTTCAACAAATAATCTATTTCTTCCTTCAATGCCTTCTCCTTCGCGAACGGAATAGAATAGGCTCTCATACAGATTGGGTTTGAGTCTACCAGTTTCATGTCATACTGTAGCAAATTTGTATGGCCTGGTTTATCTGTTAATACATCTGTATTTTCCTCCAGAACCTGTTGAACTCTCTCCCTCTGGTTTTTAGTCAGGTGCTTACTGACTTTTACCTGTGCTGCTGTTTCACAAGGATGTAATGGGTATTCATGTGAGGTGAGTGGTTCCTTTTGCATTTGAGTTGCGATAGCTAAGGTCAGTAAGGGGATGCTTTCCTGGAGTGGTCTGTCCAGATACTTCTTTAACAGGTTTACATGATAAACTTTCTCCTTCCCCTTTTTGTCAATTTTATAGTTTGTTCTAGACACCTCTCTAGAACCGTATATGGACCTTGCCATCCAATTTGTAATTTATTCTGGCTACCGGGTAGTAGAAGCAGCACCTTCTCTCCCACAGCTAGTTCTCTGTCCTTTGTATTCCGATTAAAATATGCTGCATGTTTCTTCCTGGCTTGTTTCAAATTATCATTTGCCAGTTTCCATCCAGCTTTCAAACGAGTGGTCAGTTCGTTCACGTATTGATAAGATGAGGTAACAGTCTCTTCCGCCTTCTCATCTGTCCAGGTCCTTAATGAAGCCTACATCTGGATTTTTAATTTATCATACGTATTTTTTCCTGGAACCCGTCCTGGTCCCCGTCCA
>JAMPIV010021329.1:0-180000 GCA_024509875.1 Oreohelix idahoensis
TAAGCGAGCTGTGTAATCTTTATGAGAGATGGAGATAACATTTCCACAAAGTCACCAATCTAATGGGAATAACAATCACTGAATATTGATCACTTGCTGCTCCTCTGAGATAGTTTTATCACACAACTTTAAGCGATTGAAGATGCACGGAAATGGGAGCGTTTTGGTTGACAACAACAAATTCGTAGTTTATTATGTTACAAGAATGAAAAATATGGTAGCATCGTATAAAACTATACCTTTAAAACACGTGAAATTATTACCCGAGTCTTTCAACTTTAAACAACAATTACTATTATTACCTCTTATTCTTCTTCTTCTATTACTACTACTACTACTACTACTACTACTACTACTGCTGCTGCTGCTGCTGCTGCTACTACTACTACTACTACTACTACTACTACTACTACTACTACTACTACTACTACTACTACTACTACTTCTTTCCTTTCTGTTCCACAAAGGGTCAAGGGCCATAACTCTAATAACAAGATCCTCTGCTATCTTTGTCTTGTTATTTTCTCCGTGGCCTCTCAACTCTTCTATTTCTCTGTGGGTTCCAGTCATGGGCATGCCCGGTTATACTAAGTGATTGATTCATGAGCGCCTGCCCTATCCATTTCCTCTTTCTCTCTTTAACTCGTGTTGTCTCCAGTCACCTTTCAGGTTTTACCATCGCTACACAATTGATTTCACGTCTTGGCCCCCACCATTCTCCGCCAAGATGCAAAGAATGAATCAGAGCTGGGGCACTACACGAAGGAGGACGGCCGACCGAGCAGGGTAGAACCAGTTTGTTTACTGCCCTACAAGACGCATTGGGCGTGATGGCCATGACTTCTGTGACAGTCAGCGGCTAAGGACCAAAGAAGAAGAAACAATTGATGCAATTTTTCTACGTGTAGCATTTTAAAACATGCAATAAACATGTTTTTTTTTTAATGAAACTTCAGGACCCCCTCACCAGAAAAGCGTTCGTGGTTGACGTAAAGAGACGATATCTGATTACAAAAAGCCAGGAAAGAACAGAGACCGACGATGTCGACCAGAAATTCAACACCATCTCAACAATATACAAAGAAAGCAGCAAGTCATGCTTGGGATTCCAGGACAGAAAGAGCCAAGACTGGATAACACCAGAAACACTAAACACCATAGCGAAGAGAAAGGAAATGAAAAGAAAGAAAACAGAAGCTAAGTCTCCCAGGTTAAAGGCAATATATAGTGAACAGTACAGTCAGCTGGACAAGGAAGTAAAACGTCAAACCCGTGCTAACAAAAGGACATTTCTGGATGACCTTGCAAGACAGGCAGAAGAGGCAGCACTGAGAAATGAACAAAGCACAGTCTATAAAATAACTAAAACTATCAGTGGAAAACGAGGTGCAAACAACATAACGTTAGTAAGAGACAAGCAAGGAAATCTCATCACCACAGCACAGGGGCAGGAAACAAGATGGGCAGAGCACTTCAGAGAAACACTGAATAAGGAACCACCAGAGACTCAGCTGAATGTTCCTGAGGCTGAAAGTAACTTAGATGTAAATACAGACATTCCACGAAAAGAAGAAATCATCACAGCCATCAAAGGGCTAAAAAATGGAAAAGCGCCTGGTCAAGACAATCTAAATGCTGAGCTATTCAAGACAGACCATGAACTAGCAGCAGAACTATTAGAACTACTATTTGTACAAATCTGGGAAACTGAGACAACACCAACAGAGTGGAGTAAAGGAATAATTGTCAAATTGCCCAAGAAGGGCGACCTCGCAGACTGCAACAACGGCAGAGGAATTACCCTCCTCTCAGTTCCCAGCAAAATACTAGGCAGGATAATCATCCAGAGAATTTCAAAAGCAGTTGACCATAAACTGAGGAAAGAACAAGCGGGCTTCAGAAAGAACAGAAGATGTGCAGATCATACATTTACCCTCAGGAACATTATAGAGCAGTGCTCAGAATGGCAGAGACAGCTGTTCATTAACTTTGTTGATTTTGAAAAGGCTTTTGACAGCATACACAGGGACAGCCTATGGAAAATTCTGAGGGCTTATGGAATTCCCAGCCGCATTGTTTCCATCATAAAAAGCCTCTATTCTAATTTTACGTGCACTGTTGGATCGAGTAATGAAACTTTCGAAGTGAAAACAGGAGTACGACAGGGATGCCCCTTATCAACAACATTATTTTTGACAGTCATAGATTGGGTGATGTGCCAGACAACAGAGGGCAGTCCAAGAGGAATTAGATGGACAACGTTTTCTACACTGGAAGACCTCGAATATGCAGATGACATTGCACTACTCGCGCATTCACATCAACACATTCAAGACAAAACCGATAGACTGAATAAGTATGGCCAGCAGGTTGGCCTGAACATCATTTTGAAGAAGACAGAGGTCATGACACTAAATGTGGGCAATCCTGAGCCAATAACAGTAAGGAACCAGAAGTTAGAACAGACAGACACATTTACTTACTTAGGATGCATAGTAACACCTGACGGCGGAACAAGCAAGGACATTAACAACAGAATGAATAAAGCGAGAACAGTCTTTGCTGTTCTCATCAACATTTGGAAGTCTTCCCAGTACAGCACAAACACCAAATTAAGACTGTATGAGAGCTGTGTACTTTCTGTGCTTCTCTATGGTGCGGAATGTTGGAGAGTAACAGAGAAGGAAATGTCGAAACTGTCCTCCTTCCACACAATCTGCCTAAGGAAAATTCTCCGAATCTTTTGGCCAAACACCATCAGCAACCAAGAACTACTTATTCGGAGTAACCAGGAGGACATGCACACCATCATAGCTGGCAGACGCTGGAGTTGGGTTGGCCATGTCCTCAGAGGGACCCTGATACCATCACAAGAACAGCTATGCTATGGACCCCCGAGGGAAAGCGAAAGAGAGGCCGACCAAAAACAACTTGGCGGAGAACTGTGGAAGCTGAGATGCAAAGAATGAACCACAGTTGGGGCACTGTACGAAGGATGGCCGCCGACCGCGCAAAGTGGAATCAATTTGTTGCTGCCCTACAAGACGCCACCAGGCGTGATGGCCGCTGACTGCTTTGACGGTTGGCGGTTATGGATCAAAGAAGAAGAAGAATAAACATGTCTCGTCGTGAGTGCTTGTTTGTTCTAACTCCATTAAAAAAAATATTATTTTGTTGTTGTTACTTTTGTAAATGTTATTCCACGTTTACAAACGGAAAGGGGCATAATAAATCTGACATATAGTGTGTTAAATCAGATGATTATACCCTTTATTATACTGATGTGATCAGTGATCCGGGGTGAGAAATCAAGGTTGGGGCTTCTCTGCTAGAGTAAAGGCCAGAATCGTCGCCGAACATAGCGGAGCTTACAAGATAACAACTTCCAGCACGAGAATGGAGGTAAAGGCAGCTACTGCAGCTTTAAGGTGGCTAACTTAAACTTCATTAACAAAAGCAGTTATTGTGTCAGACTCTCAGTCTATACTTCAAAAGGTTCAACATGTTTTGCTAAGATACTAATGGAAAGCATTCACAGAATCTTCGACTCAGACGTAGACCTACTGTCCTGGTCATGCAGGAGTACGCGGTTTTGAGAAAACTGAGACTAGCATCAAGAGCACCCACACAGTGGACACTGGATATGGATAAGGGAGAGATACTAAAAACAATTAATGATCGCTGTTTAATCATACTTTGTTAGTAGGAGTTAAGTGTTAAAGATTTTTATGTACAGGGCGGATTTTTGTACACACGCTAGTAAGCACGCTCTTAGTGATGAGATGATTTTTTTAGTTGGGGGCTTTGTGCTCTGTATTCTGTCTTGAACATTGCACAACCGAGTAGGTGTTAGTCTTTTTTAAAGAAATATGATAAAGAAAATGTTCGAATGTTCTTAGTGATAATTTTGGGGAAGAGACGGTTGAGCTGAGCTGTAGTTTCACGCGGTTAGTTTGCGCACGAGGAATTTTTTACTGAGTTGTACTGAGAGACTGAAATCGGGGAAGTTGGTTGCTGGCAGGGCTTCGAGATGGTCGCCCCATCTCGCTAGTGCGTTCCAGTGTGTGGTTTTTTTCCTGTGAAGGGGAGAGTTTGATATTGAAGATATCTTTTGAGGCCATGGATTGTACCGGCCATTATTATTATGATTCGTATTTCCTATGATGGATTTTCCCCTGTGATTTGGAATAGATACATTGTGCTTAAAGTTGCTGTGTGCAACCGTTTGATGAATAGTTATTGCATGGATTTACTGTTATAATACTGTGTCAAGAGCTGCTGTGAATTGCGATGTATGCAGTCCTTTTGATTGATATTTTTGCTGTATTACTAGGAAATGAGAGCTGCCGTGAACTGCAATGTATGCAGTCCTTTTGATGGATATTTTTGCTGTATTACTATGAAATGAGAGCTGCTGTGAACTGCGATGTATGCAGTCCTTTTGATGGATATTTTTGCTGTATTAATATAAAATGAGAGTTGCTGGGTTCTGCAGCCTATGTACTTCGGATTTTGTACCTGTAACTGAGTTTCTATGGATTTACTTACCTGATGCTTCATGATTATGCTGTGGACCGTTTTGCCATGGTGTCTACGTTACCGTGTTGTCAATAAACTGTAAAGTTAAAGCTCGTTGAACTGTTTCCTGACCTATCGTTACTGTGGTGTGGGTGATTGTACTTAAAGTACCCATGACATTTGCCTATGTTCATTTATACACATTTACACACTTGTGGGCCACCTGTAAGCCCGACCAAGGCTGATTGTATTCATCAGCGATTGTATTTACTCTGTCTAACCGTGCCACCCACCACAAACACTCACCACCTACAGAAGTGTCTACAACCACACAGTAACATGATCCTGTCAACCAAGAAAATAAACTTTAAAATAAGTGGTGAGCCAGCATTTTGGGGTGTTACCAAGTACAGAAGTTGTGATGTCAAGTTCAACAGGATTTACAGTGTTGACAGTGCTAGTTTTTGAGTGCAAGCTGTTCAAGTAAACTTCATCCTATGTCAAGGACCTGGGAAGCTAGGAGATCCAGTAGCCATCAACGTTGGACTGTATTGTGATACCCGATGCCCATCATTGTCGTTGTCACGGAGGCCGGGAGTTCCTTATTTTGAAGATAAGTGGTCTTTTTTGTTTGTAAACTGTACTCTGTTCTGTGTTATCGAGCCTTCCTCAGAGCTTTGACTATTTATTCTATTTCGTATTCTATGTTATATGTTCCATGTTTATGTGGGCGGTTGGGTTGGTGACTTGCGTTAGGATATATCCCAGTTCATCCAGGGCCTACGTAAGCGTTCTGTACGGACATTTTGCGGATTTCCCGCAGTGGAAATTTCCATCGAATTTTTGCTGAAGCATTGCAGTCCACTGTGTTTGGTAATCTGTGACATCATTGTTTAGGTGTGACGAACTGTCTTATTGTTGTTATTGTATTATTTTTTCTCTGTACTGTTTTTAGATTAATTCGTTTGTAGTTGTCATCCTCTATCTCTGTATTGTTTATTTCTATACAAATTTGTTGTCTATACACTGTGTTGTTATTTGTCTGGTCAGTCCATTCGCAGTGTCATTGCATTCTTTGCAATATTTTTTCTTTGGTTGCTTTCTTGTTTAGTTGATTCTGCGAACGTAGTCATTTGTTCTTTATATCTTGTCTTTGTCACTCTTGTTTACATTGTCTATTTTTCTTATGATCGGATAATATTATAATGCATATTTTAATAAGTAATTAATAACATTGTTAACTGTTGGAAAGATAATTGTACAAGTTCTTAAGCAAGGACTTGCCACCCACTGAGTTGGGATAAAGTTGGTTTCTCCAGATATTTTGTACAAGTTACATATCTTATAAAATCGAGCATAATGTCTAATTTAGACTACTTAATTAAACAAGGGAAATCCCTTGGTATGACTACTGAAGAAGTAAGAGAATTCGCACTTGTCGAATATGACAAGGCTCAGAAAATGGAGGCTGAAAAACAGAAAATGGAGGCTGAAAAACAGAAAATGGAGGCTGAAAAACAGAAAATGGAGGCTGAAGATAGAAAATTGCAAATGCAGGCCGAAGAAAGAAAACTTCAGATAGACGCTGAAGATAGAAAACTTCAAAGGGAATTGGAAGAGAGAAAACTTCAGATGCAAGCTGAGGAGAACCTTAGACTCCACGAGCAAAAGGTGTTATCTATGGAGCTTGAGAGAATAAAGGTGGCAAATGAAAATGAGCTAGAAGATGAGATGAGCTTATTACAATACGAACAACGTTGTAGGGAAAACACTTTCACCGGTGAGTTAGAACAAGTCAAAATGGACTATGAGGAATTAAAAGTTGAGGCCGGGAAACGTGAGGAGTCGAATACAGAAGAGCTTCTTGCTCTATTGGATGACAACACAGATCTCAGTCGCCAACTTAAAGAGAAGAATACTGTATTTCCCGAGAAGGTTGATGAGCTTATGAATAGCCATCATAGTGCTATTGAAGCACTCAAACTTGAACTTGTACAGGAGAGGGCTAAAGCTTTGGAAACTATCCAAACTCTCCAACACGAAATTAAGAGCCTTAAATTGGAGACTACATCTCAGAAGGAAAAATTGAGAATATATCTTAGGGATAGAATTGCTAAAGAGAAGACTCTTACTTCTCAGTTACACAACTTAAGATTAGATTACAACAGGCTTCAAGTTAAAACCAACGAGAAAATACATAAAGCTCTGGCTAAAGAAAAAGCTAGTACAGAAGTAGAAATTATTAAACTTCGTAACAGAGTTGATGGTCTATTAGATATTCTCTTAAACAACAAGGTGCTCTCTACTGTCAAGGTTGACAGGGTTAAACATAAAGTTGATGATCAACACTTCACAAATGCAAAGAGTCAGCCATATGCACTCAATGCTAACTATAACATTAAACAAGGCGTAAACAAATCTTTTCGTGGCAAATATAGTTTCCCACGTGATAACGATACTATTTCTAATAGAAGTGATTTTTGGCGTCAGGCCAACAAAAATAATCCTATTGTAACAGTCAGTCCTTTAGATCACGGTAAAAACTCTGATAAATTTCATGTCAAGGCCCAAAAGACAAACCGTGCATCGAGTTTTCAAAGTTCTCATAAATTCGTAACAGGAGACAAAACTATTAGTACTCGTTCCCAAAATAATACCCATTATGTTCGTAACAATAAGGATTCTATCATTCCTGTGCACAGGGGTTTCGCTCATGCCGTTACTCATCATACTCAGCACAGTCAGTATGATGCTCCTGTTAAGCACATTCCCACTTGCATAAATACTAGAAATAACCAAGGTTCTCCCTCATTAGAGAGAGCACACCATCCACCTAGAGCACAATTTCGTGCTGATAACGCGAACGTCGTCGGTTCGATCCCCACATTTGATAGTGTTATTACACGCTCACGCACCGTATTAGTGCGCAATCTACCACCTCATACTCCATGGCAGGCAGTGGCTCAATTTTTTCACTTCACTGCAAAAGTAAAATTTGTGCGTGTTTTGCCACCTCACAATATCAGGTATAATGAGGCTTTAGTATCCTTCTATACCAATCGGGACGCTCGTATGGTTGTTGAGCGGGACAATGGTGCTCTTTTCACCACCATTCCCTTAAGTTGCAATTGGTTCCAAACTCTGCTACACGCAGATATTGATACGTTTCTACTTGCTTTTTCTGGTGTATGTGTTTTATGCAGCACATTGTCCTCAGTGCGACTTACATTACACGAAAACATTTTCTCGAAAACAACAAAATCCATCTAATAGATATTTTGATCCAAGGGGAAATAGTAATCGCAACTATGCTAACTGGGGTTCAAATCATAACAATGGTCTCAATAGAGGAAATAGGAATGGTCCCAATAGAGATAATAATTGTGATAGATCTCGATATGACGGTAGATCTCCAAATGATAGATCGCATCGCCATGCTAACTCTGCTCAACAGGAGCCCCAGGTTATTGATAATCAAGGTAACAATAATAATAGTACACCTAATGCTACTGCTTGCTCTACTTTCGATTTCGAGAGAGCATCTCAGTGCCCTGAGTGCACAACTTTGTTTCAGCTTACAGCGGTGACTACCTTGAGTTGCGGTAATCATCTACCTACTCTTCCTGCCTTGTCTGTAAATGACGGAAGAGGGTCTTTTACCCAATATAATTAATGATTCCAGGTTAGACTGTGCTATTTTCTCTGTTACCCTTTCTCGTGTAACGGAGGAAGGTTTGATTATTATCGTACAGGGGTCGGAAGTTTACACAAACACTCCCGGTAGGTTAAACTTAAAGGTAACTGTTTTCTTTCATAAAATCCCACCGTTATTAAAATAGAAATTTTCATTCATTTTTCACAGCTACCGGCCTTTCCATGAGAATCAGAGCTGCTATGTTACTTGATTAAGCTGTTCTACAACCTGTTGTATGTGTCGCCTTGTGCCAGTTTTGCTGTTCCAGTGAAGACAGTCGGAATTTTGACGCTACAGTAGATGATTTTGTGTCTTCATGCTCACAGGATGTTCCAAGACTGCTGGAGCTTTTTGATATTGATAGTGAATGATTAATTTAGGACATTGTGTTATTTCATTTTCATGCACCATGTCATTACCATATTATTATTATATGACTGTGTTTTTATAAACGTTGTACGTATGACAATTGTATTGATAATACCATTTAAACTTAACTTATAATTGCGATACATTTCGGTATTGTACATTTAAAAAAGGTGTTTTTTCTGACAGTGTGAGGTATTTTCTTTACCCAGCGCTTGGTTGTGCGCCAGGGGTAACTATTTATAACGGTATTCATTATTTCTTTTTGATGTCTATAATAGTTTCATTATTACTAGCACTGAGTGAATTTTATTGGCTTGTTTAAATTGCCTATTATGCTCTATTTAGAGTATAGCTTTTTTTTTTGGTTTTTTGGTATATATATAAATGCATTGCCTTTCTGTTCTATGCTGTTTTGCCATAATTTTATTTCTTTATACAATGCATTGTTTAATTTAATTGTTACCATGACGTGTCATTGCTTTCTTTCCCTATTCTCATTTCATTGCTTTCTTTCTTTGCTGGTCATTCTACATTTCATTCCATCTCTTCTTTTCACTTTCCACTTATTGTTTCACAGTTAGTCTATATTTTATATACTTCATCTTTGTTTGAATTTGATTCTCTTTGCATACTTCACCTTCATACTCTACACATACTTCCATCCCTCTATTGTTGATTTAGTAATATGACTTAACATAGTGTAATTCTTTGTTGTAGATATTAGAATTTCATCGACCTCGCATTTTTGTTCCATGTAATTTTTTCCAAAAAAAATGATATCATTTTTTTCCCCCGGGGGTCGGTGTAATCTGTTAAGTCATAATTTGTTAATTAGAGTTAAGTGTTAAAGATTTGTATGTACAGGTCGGATTTTTGTACACACACTAGTAAGCACGCTCTTTGTGATGAGATGATTTTTTAGTTAGGGGCTTTGTGCTCTGTATTTTGTCTTAAACATTGCTCAACCGAGTAGGTGTTAGTCTTTTTTTAAAGAAATATGATAAGAAAATGTTCGAATGTTCTTAGTGATAATTTTGGGGAAGAGACGGTTGAGCTGAGCTGTAGTTTCACGCGGTTAGTTCGCGCACGAGGAATTTTTTAATGAGTTGTACTGAGAGACTGAAATCGGGGAAGTTGGTTGCTGGCAGGGCTTCGAGATGGTCGCCCCATCTCGCTAGTGCGTTTCAGTGTGTGGTTTTTTTTCCTGTGAAGGGGAGAGTTTGATATTGAAGATATCTTTTGAGGCCATGGATTGTACCGGCCATTATTATTATTATTCATATTTCCTATGATGGATTTTCCCCTGTGATTTGGAATAGATATATTGTGCTCAGAGTTGCTGTGTGCAATCGTTTGATGAATGGTTATTGCATGGATTTACTGTTATAATACTGTGTCGAGAGCTGCTGTGAATTGCGATGTATGCAGTCCTTTTGATGGATATTTTTGCTGTATTACTATGAAATGAGAGCTGCTATGAACTGCGATGTATGCAGTCCTTTTGATTGATATTTTTGCTGTATTACTATGAAATGAGAGCTGCTGTGAACTGCGATGTATGCAGTCCTTTTGATGGATATTTTTGCTGTATTAATATAAAATGTGAGCTGCTGGGTTCTGCAGCCTATGTACTTCAGATTTTGTACCTGTAACTGAGTTTCTATGGATTTACTTACCTGATGCTTCATGATTATGCTGTGGACCGTTTTGCCATGATGTCTACGTTACCGTGTTGTCAATAAACTGTGTAAAGTTAAAGCTCGTTGGACTGTTTCCTGACCTATCGTTACTGCGGTGTGGGTGATTGCACTTAAAGTACCCATGACATTTGCTTATGTTCATTAATACACATTTACACACTTGTCGGCCACCTGTAAGCCCGACCAAGGCTGATTGTATTCATCAGCGATTGTATTTACTCTGTCTAACCGTGCCACCAACCACAAACACTCACCACCTACAGAAGTGTCTACAACCACACAGTAACATGATCCTGTCAACCAAGAAAATAAACTTTAACAATCGCCTGTTAGAGAATGGCACTGCAATAGATGAATCATCAAGATTAAGACTGTTGTAATTTGGCAACAAACGTCAGGATAACAGAGATGGACGTATGAGAGGATGCATCCATCGTGTAAATAACCAGTGAGCTACAAGAACAATTAGCATTCACACTCTTCGACATATACTGAGGGAGACTGAGCACCTATGGGTTTGCCAGGAGTGCAATGAAGTCGATGCCTTCATAAAATGTATGAGAGTTTAATTGTGTTCGATCACCTATAATATTTTATATAACTATATAACTACACAAAACGTCCCGTTTCTCAACATATTATTGTTTGGAGTTAGAAAAGTATTATACTTGTGTAAAATATCTCATTATACTTGTGTAAAATTTCTCATTATACTCGTGTAAAATATCTCATTATACTTGTATCAAATATCTCTTTATACTTGTATCAAATATCTCTTTATACCTGTATCAAATATCTCATTATACTTGTATCAAATATCTCATTATACTTGTGTCAAATATCTCATTATACTTGTATCAAATATCTCATTATACTTGTGTCAAATATCTCATTATACTTGTTTCAAATATCTCATTATACTTGTATCAAATATCTCATTATACTTGTATCAAATATCCCATTATACTTGTATCAAATATCTCATTATACTTGTATCAAATATCTCATTATACTTGTGTCAAATATCTCATTATACTTGTGTCAAATATATCATTATACTTGTGTCAAATATCTCATTATACTTGTGTCAAATATCTCATTATACGTGTATCAAATATCTCATTATACTTGTATCAAATATATCATTATACTTTTGTCAAATATCTCATTATACTTGTGTCAAATATCTCATTATACGTGTATCAAATATCTCATTATACTTGTATCAAATATCTCATTATACTTGTGTCAAATATCTCATTATACTTGTATCAAATATCTCATTATACTTGTGTCAAATATATCATTATACTTGTATCAAATATCTCATTATACTTGTGTCAAATATATCATTATACTTGTGTCAAATATCTCATTATACTTGTGTCAAATATCTCATTATACTTGTGTCAAATATCTCATTATACTTGTGTCAAATATCTCATTATACTTGTGTCAAATATCTCATTATACTTGTGTCAAATATCTCATTATACTTGTGTCAAATATCTCATTATACTTGTGTCAAATATCTCATTATACTTGTATCAAATATCTCATTATACTTGTATCAAATATCTCATTATACTTGTGTCAAATATCTCATTATCTTCTTCTTCTTCCGTCCTTAGCCAAAGACCGACCAAGCAGTCAGAGGCCATCACGCCTTGTGGCGTCTTAAGGGCAACAGCAGATTGATTTTCTCTGTTGTAGTTTCCCATCACGCCTAGTGGCGTCTTTAGGGCAACAACAAATAGATCCATCTGCCGTTGTTTCCGTAATCGGTGTGACAAGCCAACGGGTGATCAGCCCATTGGGCATCTCATTATACTTGTATCAAATATCTCATTATACTTGTATCAAATATCTCATTATACTTGTGTCAAATATCTCATTATACTTGTGTCAAATATCTCATTATACTTGTATCAAATATCTCATTATACTTGTGTCAAATATATCATTATACTTGTATCAAATATCTCATTATACTTGTGTCAAATATCTCATTATACTTGTGTCAAATATATCATTATACTTGTATCAAATATCTCATTATACTTGTGTCAAATATCTCATTATACTTGTATCAAATATCTCATATACTTGTGTCAAATATATCATTATACTTGTATCAAATATCTCATTATACTTGTGTCAAATATCTCATTATACTTGTGTCAAATATCTCATTATACTTGTATCAAATATCTCATTATACTTGTATCAAATATCTCATTATACTTGTGTCAAATATCTCATTATACTTGTATCAAATATCTCATTATACTTGTATCAAATATCTCATTATACTTGTATCAAATATCTCATTATACTTGTATCAAATATCTCATTATACTTGTGTCAAATATCTCATTATACTTGTATCAAATATATCATTATACTTTTGTCAAATATCTCATTATACTTGTATCAAATATATCATTATACTTGTGTCAAATATCTCATTATACTTGTATCAAATATCTCATTATACTTGTGTCAAACATCTCATTATACTTGTGTCAAACATCTCATCATACTTGTGTCAAATATCTCATTATACTTATGTCAAATATCTCATTATACTTGTATCAAATATCTCATTATACTTGAGTCAAATATCTCATTATACTTGAGTCAAATATCTCATTATACTTGTGTCAAATATCTCATTATACTTGTGTCAAATATCTCATTATACTTGTGTCAAATATCTCATTATACTTGTGTTAAATATCTCATTATACTTGTGTCAAATATCTCATTATACTTGTATCAAATATCTCATTATACTTGCGTCAAATATCTCATTATACTTGTGTCAAATATCTCATTATACTGGAGTCAAATATCTCATTATTCTTGTATCAAATATCTCATTTTACTTGTATCAAATATATCATTATACTTGTGTCAAATATCTCATTATACTTGTATCAAATATCTCATTATACTTGTGTCAAATATCTCATTGTACTTGTATCAAATATCTCATTATACGTGTGTGAAATATCTCATTATACTTGTGTCAAATATCTCATTATACTTGTATCAAATATCTCATTATACTTGAGTCAAATATCTCATTATACTTGTATCAAATATCTTATTATACTTATATCAAATATATCATTATACTTGTGTCAAATATCTCATTATACTTGTATCAAATATCTCATTTTACTTGTATCAAATATCTCATTATACTTGTATCAAATATATCATTATACTTGTGTCAAATATCTCATTATACCTGTATCAAATATCTCATTATACTTGTTTCAAATATCTCATTATACTTGAGTCAAATATCTCATTATACTTGTATCAAATATCTCATTATACTTGAGTCAAATATCTCATTATACTTGTATCAAATATATCATTATACTTGTATCAAATATCTCATTATACTTGTGTCAAATATCTCATTATACCTGTATCAAATATCTCATTATACTTGTGTCAAATATCTCATTATACTTGTGTCAAATATCTCATTATACTTGAGTCAAATATCTCATTATACTTGTATCAAATATCTCATTATACTTGAGTCAAATATCTCATTATACTTGTATCAAATATCTCATTATACTTGTATCAAACATCTCATTATACTTGTGTCAAATATCTCATTAAACTTGTATCAAATATCTCATTATACTTGTGTCAAATATCTCATTATACTTGTGTCAAATATCTCATTATACTTGAGTCAAATATCTCATTATACTTGTATAAAATATATCATTATACTTGAGTCAAATATCTCATTATACTTGTGTCAAATATCTCATTATACTTGTGTCAAATATCTCATTATACTTGTCTCAAATATCTCATTATACTTGTGTCAAATATCTTTTTATACTTGTGTAAATATCTCATTATACTTGTATCAAATATCTCATTATACTTGTATCAAATATCTCATTATACTTGTGTCAAATATATCATTATACTTGTATCAAATATCTCATTATACTTGTATCAAATATCTCATTATACGTGTATCAAATATCTCATTATACTTGTGTCAAATATCTCATTATACGTGTGTCAAACATATCATTATACTTGTATCAAATATCTCATTATACTTGTGTCAAACATCTCATTATACTTGTGTCAAATATCTCATTATACTTGTATCAAATATCTCATTATACTTGTATCAAATATCTCATTATACTTGTATCAAATATCTCATTATACTTGTATCAAATATCTCATTATACTTGTATCAAATATCTCATTATACTTGTATCAAATATCTCATTATACTTGTGTCAAATATCTCATTATACTTGAGTCAAATATCTCATTATACTTGTATCAAATATCTCATTATACTTGTGTCAAATATCTCATTATACTTGTATCAAATATCTCATTATACTTGAGTCAAATATCTCATTATACTTGTGTCAAATATCTCATTATACTTGTGTCAAATATCTCATTATACTTGTATCAAATATCTCATTATACTTGAGTCAAATATCTCATTATACTTGTATTAAATATCTCATTATACTTGTATCAAATATCTCATTATACTTGTGTCAAATATCTCATTATACTTGTATCAAATATCTCATTATACTTGTATCAAATATCTCATTATACTTGTGTCAAATATCTCATTATACTTGTGTCAAATATCTCATTATACTTGTGTCAAATATCTCATTATACTTGTATCAAATATCTCATTATACTTGAGTCAAATATCTCATTATACTTGTATCAAATATCTCATTATACTTGTATCAAATATCTCATTATACTTGTGTCAAATATCTCATTATACTTGTATCAAATATCTCATTATACTTGTGTCAAATATCTCATTATACTTGTATCAAATATCTCATTATACTTGTGTCAAATATCTCATTATACTTGTGTCAAATATCTCATTATACTTGTATCAAATATCTCATTATACTTGAGTCAAATATCTCATTATACTTGTATCAAATATCTCATTATACTTGTATCAAATATCTCATTATACTTGTGTCAAATATCTCATTATACTTGTATCAAATATCTCATTATACTTGTGTCAAATATCTCATTATACTTGTATCAAATATCTCATTATACTTGTGTCAAATATCTCATTATACTTGTATCAAATATCTCATTATACTTGTATCAAATATCTCATTATACTTGTGTCAAATATCTCATTATACTTGTATCAAATATCTCATTATACTTGTATCAAATATCTCATTATACTTGTGTCAAATATCTCATTATACGTGTGTCAAATATCTCATTATACTTGTGGCAAATATCTCATTATACTTGTATCAAATATCTCATTATACTTGTGTCAAATATCTCATTATACTTGTATCAAATATCTCATTATACTTGTGTCAAATATCTCATTATACTTGTATCAAATATCTCATTATACTTGTGTCAAATATCTCATTATACTTGTATCAAATATCTCATTATACTTGTGTCAAATATCTCATTATACTTGTGTCAAATATCTCATTATACTTGTGTCAAATATCTCATTATACTTGTGTCAAATATCTCATTATACTTGTGTCAAATATCTCATTATACTTGTGTCAAATATCTCATTATACTTGTATCAAATATCTCATTATACTTGTGTCAAATATCTCATTATACTTGTATCAAATATCTCATTATACGTGTATCAAATATCTCATTATACTTGTATCAAATATCTCATTATACTTGTATCAAACATCTCATTATACTTGTGTCAAATATCTCATTATACTTGTATCAAATATCTCATTATACTTGTGTCAAATATCTCATTATACTTGTATCAAATATCTCATTATACTTGTGTCAAATATCTCATTATACTTGTATCAAATATCTCATTATACTTGTATCAAATATCTCATTATTCCTGTGTCAAATATCTCATTATACTTGTATCAAATATCTCATTATACTTGTATCAAATATATCATTATACTTGTGTCAAATATCTCATTATACTTGTATCAAATATCTCATTATACTTGTGTCAAATATCTCATTGTACTTGTATCAAATATCTCATTATACGTGTGTGAAATATCTCATTATACTTGTGTCAAATATCTCATTATACTTGTATCAAATATCTCATTATACTTGAGTCAAATATCTCATTATACTTGTATCAAATATCTCATTATACTTGTATCAAATATCTCATTATACTTGTGTCAAATATCTCATTATACTTGTATCAAATATCTCATTTTACTTGTATCAAATACTTCATTATACTTGTATCAAATATCTCATTATACTTGTGTCAAATATCTCATTATACTTGTATCAAATATCTCATTATACTTGTGTCAAATATCTCATTATACTTGAGTCAAATATCTCATTATACTTGTATCAAATATCTCATTATACTTGTGTCAAATATCTCATTATACTTGTATCAAATATCTCATTATACTTGTATCAAATATCTCATTATACTTGTGTCAAATATCTCATTATACTTGTATCAAATATCTCATTATACTTGTGTCAAATATCTCATTATACTTGTGTCAAATATCTCATTATACTTGTGTCAAATATCTCATTATACTTGTATCAAATATCTCATTATACTTGTGTCAAATATCTCATTATACTTGTATCAAATATCTCATTATACTTGTATCAAATATCTCATTATACTTGTGTCAAATATCTCATTATACTTGTATCAAATATCTCATTATACTTGTGTCAAATATCTCATTATACTTGTGTCAAATATCTCATTATACTTGTGTCAAATATCTCATTATACTTGTATCAAATATCTCATTATACTTGTGTCAAATATCTCATTATACTTGTGTCAAATATCTCATTATACTTGTGTCAAATATCTCATTATACTTGTCTCAAATATCTCATTATACTTGTGTCAAATATCTTTTTATACTTGTGTAAATATCTCATTATACTTGTATCAAATATCTCATTATACTTGTATCAAATATCTCATTATACTTGTGTCAAATATCTCATTATACTTGTATCAAATATCTCATTATACTTGTATCAAATATCTCATTATACTTGTATCAAATATCTCATTATACTTGTGTCAAATATCTCATTATACGTGTGTCAAACATATCATTATACTTGTATCAAATATCTCATTATACTTGTGTCAAATATCTCATTATACTTGTGTCAAATATCTCATTATACTTGTGTCAAATATCTCATTATACTTGTATCAAATATCTCATTATACTTGTGTCAAATATCTCATTATACTTGTGTCAAATATCTCATTATACTTGTGTCAAATATCTCATTATACTTGTGTCAAATATCTCATTATACTTGTGTCAAATATCTCATTATACTTGTGTCAAATATCTCATTATACTTGTGTCAAATATCTCATTATACTTGTATCAAATATCTCATTATACTTGTGTCAAATATCTCATTATACTTGTGTCAAATATCTCATTATACTTGTGTCAAATATCTCATTATACTTGTGTCAAATATCTCATTATACTTGTGTCAAATATCTCATTATACTTGTATCAAATATCTCATTATACTTGTATCAAATATCTCATTATACTTGTGTCAAATATCTCATTATACTTGTATCAAATATCTCATTATACTTGTATCAAATATCTCATTATACTTGTGTCAAATATCTCATTATACTTGTGTCAAATATCTCATTATACTTGTGTCAAATATCTCATTATACTTGTATCAAATATCTCATTATACTTGTGTCAAATATCTCATTATACTTGTATCAAATATCTCATTATACTTGTATCAAATATCTCATTATACTTGTGTCAAATATCTCATTATACTTGTATCAAATATCTCATTATACTTGTGTCAAATATCTCATTATACTTGTATCAAATATCTCATTATACTTGTGTCAAATATCTCATTATACTTGTGTCAAATATCTCATTATACTTGTATCAAATATCTCATTATACTTGTGTCAAATATCTCATTATACTTGTATCAAATATCTCATTATACTTGTATCAAATATATCATTATACTTGTGTCAAATATATCATTATACTTGTATCAAATATCTCATTATACTTGTGTCAAATATCTCATTATACTTGTATCAAATATCTCATTATACTTGTGTCAAATATCTCATTATACTTGTATCAAATATCTCATTATACTTGTATCAAATATCTCATTATACTTGTGTCAAATATCTCATTATACTTGTATCAAATATCTCATTATACTTGTATCAAATATCTCATTATACTTGTGTCAAATATCTCATTATACTTGTGTCAAATATCTCATTATACTTGTGTCAAATATCTCATTATACTTGTGTCAAATATCTCATTATACTTGTGTCAAATATCTCATTATACTTGTATCAAATATCTCATTATACTTGTGTCAAATATCTCATTATACTTGTGTCAAATATCTCATTATACTTGTGTCAAATATCTCATTATACTTGTGTCAAATATCTCATTATACTTGTGTCAAATATCTCATTATACTTGTGTCAAATATCTCATTATACTTGTGTCAAATATCTCATTATACTTGTGTCAAATATCTCATTATACTTGTATCAAATATCTCATTATACTTGTGTCAAATATCTCATTATACTTGTATCAAATATCTCATTATACGTGTATCAAATATCTCATTATACTTGTATCAAATATCTCATTATACTTGTATCAAATATCTCATTATACTTGTGTCAAATATCTCATTATACTTGTATCAAATATCTCATTATACTTGTGTCAAATATCTCATTATACTTGTATCAAATATCTCATTATACTTGTGTCAAATATCTCATTATACTTGTATCAAATATCTCATTATACTTGTATCAAATATCTCATTATACTTGTGTCAAATATCTCATTATACTTGTATCAAATATCTCATTATACTTGTATCAAATATCTCATTATACTTGTGTCAAATATCTCATTATACTTGTATCAAATATCTCATTATACTTGTATCAAATATCTCATTATACTTGTGTCAAATATCTCATTATACTTGTGTCAAATATCTCATTATACTTGTATCAAATATCTCATTATACTTGTATCAAATATCTCATTATACTTGTGTCAAATATCTCATTATACTTGTGTCAAATATCTCATTATACTTGTGTCAAATATCTCATTATACTTGTATCAAATATCTCATTATACTTGTGTCAAATATCTCATTATACTTGTATCAAATATCTCATTATACTTGTATCAAATATCTCATTATACTTGTGTCAAATATCTCATTATACTTGTATCAAATATCTCATTATACTTGTGTCAAATATCTCATTATACTTGTATCAAATATCTCATTATACTTGTATCAAATATCTCATTATACTTGTGTCAAATATCTCATTATACTTGTATCAAATATCTCATTATACTTGTATCAAATATCTCATTATACTTGTGTCAAATATCTCATTATACTTGTGTCAAATATCTCATTATACTTGTATCAAATATCTCATTATACTTGTATCAAATATCTCATTATACTTGTATCAAATATCTCATTATACTTGTATCAAATATCTCATTATACTTGTGTCAAATATCTCATTATACTTGTGTCAAATATCTCATTATACTTGTGTCAAATATCTCATTATACTTGTATCAAATATCTCATTATACTTGTGTCAAATATCTCATTATACTTGTCAAATATCTCATTATACTTGTGTCAAATATCTCATTATACTTGTGTCAAATATCTCATTATACTTGTATCAAATATCTCATTATACTTGTGTCAAATATCTCATTATACTTGTGTCAAATATCTCATTATACTTGTGTCAAATATCTCATTATACTTGTGTCAAATATCTCATTATACTTGTGTCAAATATCTCATTATACTTGTGTCAAATATCTCATTATACTTGTGTCAAATATCTCATTATACTTGTGTCAAATATCTCATTATACTTGTATCAAATATCTCATTATACTTGTGTCAAATATCTCATTATACTTGTGTCAAATATCTCATTATACTTGTGTCAAATATCTCATTATACTTGTATCAAATATCTCATTATACTTGTATCAAATATCTCATTATACTTGTATCAAATATCTCATTATACTTGTATCAAATATCTCATTATACTTGTATCAAATATCTCATTATACTTGTGTCAAATATCTCATTATACTTGTGTCAAATATCTCATTATACTTGTGTCAAATATCTCATTATACTTGTGTCAAATATCTCATTATACTTGTGTCAAATATCTCATTATACTTGTGTCAAATATCTCATTATACTTGTGTCAAATATCTCATTATACTTGTATCAAATATCTCATTATACTTGTGTCAAATATCTCATTATACTTGTGTCAAATATCTCATTATACTTGTGTCAAATATCTCATTATACTTGTGTCAAATATCTCATTATACTTGTGTCAAATATCTCATTATACTTGAGTCAAATATCTCATTATACTTGTGTCAAATATCTCATTATACTTGTGTCAAATATCTCATTATACTTGTGTCAAATATCTCATTATACTTGTGTCAAATATCTCATTATACTTGTGTTAAATTGGCCTTCTTCTTTCTCTTTTTCTTCTTTATCTTTTTATTTTCTTCTTCTTCTTCGTACACTCTGGGGCGTCTACTTGAATATTTTCAAAGACAGCAGTGGTCAGCCTGAGGCTATTTCATACCTGTCAACCTGTACGAATTTTTCGTACAATGTACAGATTTTTGATACTTTTAGCAGTGTACGGCCGTACAGACTCGTTGTACGGATTTTCTCCCCCTCCAAAAAAAAAAAAAAAAAAAATTTTTTTTTTTTTTTTTTTAAATTCTAAAAATATTTTCCACCCAAAGTTTTTTTAAATTTTAAATCAGAAAATGTTTTCTAGCCCAGGTTTTTTTTTTAAACCAATTTTTAATTCCGGGAATCTCGGCGTCCGTTTTTAAACTGAGGTCTCTCCCAGCAACCAATCAAAATCTTTTATACCCAACAATTCGGCAAAAACTTTGAATTTGGCCTCAAATATTTCGGTTTTCAGCTTGACATGACGTATTTTTTAAAGTTACCTGTTATACAATGACCACGCTATACTTGCCACCAAATTTCGACGCCATTTTGTTTCAAAAAGCTAAGTACTTATAACTTGGGTTAAATTTGCTGTTGTTTTGCTTGTTGCAATTTAATCGCTGTCTTAATCTTTCCAGCTATATCTTGCCCTTCAATATATTTCCGATAAATTGTCATAATATTTTTGTTAGGCCCTAATAACTACAAAAAAAAAGTTTGTTGTTTGCATTGATTATGCCTACTTTATTTTCCAGTGCTCAAGATTCGCTGCTTTAATTTTTTAATAAAGTGGCAATCTGTTATCATGGTCTAGGCTACCAACTCTTAAATAATAATTTTTGTACATTTTTTGGTGTACTTTTTTCTTTCTAGATTTGATATTCTGTTTCATAATTTTGTTTCTTCTTTTTTTTTTCCTCTTAGCGTTTGCTTTGTTCGTTGTATTTTTTTAATCATTCTCTGTTGTATGTTGTTCTGATATGTGTGTGTGCCTCTATGACATTAGTGGTCAGAACATAGAGCATCTGTAGCTATTGGCTGGAAGTTGTTCTCAGAAAACTAGTATGTTGCCATCCGTTCCCTAATTTGAAAGTCATCATTCAGCGACTGCTGATACTCCCTCACAGCAATGCTGACTGCAAAAAGATCATTTTCAATGATGAAAAAATCCACACAGACTGCAGGAGGTCCATGAATGCGGACACACTCACTTCTATTTTACAGTGTAAGATTAACATTGATACATGCTGTGCAGACTTTAAGCCCACAAATGCAATTCTGCAAAGTGCTAAAAGTGCATGTGTTGATTATAATACAAAACACTGTACATCGAAAGAATAGTGTACATCATGATCACTAAGTTTTTTATATGTAAAGAACAGCATGAGACTATTAGCATGTTTTATATCACAATAATTCAAATGCTAATAGATTTGTATATGTCATTTCTCATTTTAAAACTGTATTGCGTATAATTTGTTAATATATTTTTTGCGTAAGGATTTTTGGGTGTTTGTAAGGATTTTTTGGGTCCTGCGTACAGATTTTTGTCTCAGGAGGTTGACAGGTATGCTATTTATATCTCCATAAAACTTGTTCCAGGAATGTTACCGTTCAACGTTCGCCCATTTCAAATATGAAAGTCTATATTCGCTGATCATGTTTTTAAAGTTATTATGTAAAAATCGGGGGCCAATGCCGGTCAAAATTGGTAGATTAAAAGATACCACAAAAAGGAGCCGCATGCATTGTTTCAGCCCCTTACGATGACTGGAACATTTATATTTTGAACGTCAAATATTTGAAACGTGACAAATATCGTTCACGTGAACTTAAATAATAGTGGTTAAAAAAAAAAAAGACAAAGCATCCGCGACCTTGCATAAAGATCTGAAGTGGAGGATCCAAAGTATCAATCGGCGGCCACCAACAACTGAAACCCTGTGCTCTATGGGAAACTATAATTATGGATGATTATGTATCTAGCAGGGGCGGACTGAACGGTCGAGATATCGGGAAGTGCCCGAGGGCCCACAAGTGTAGGGGCTAAACCTGTTAAGTGTGTCTGATGGGTGACTAGATGGCAATGACCCTAATGCCCCGGGGCTGAGGGGCCTAGTCCATGTCAGTCAGTCCCTGGTATCTAGAAATCTCAACATGCAACAATGGTACGTCTGTAATTTGGAAATTACAGCATGCAACATGTGAGTCATACATCATAAATCTAGAAATGTCAGCACGCAACATACAACGCACATAAGATAGTCTAGAAATCACAAAACACCAGTATAGAAACCATATAATTTAACCTAGAGATAAGACCACATAATTCGTCTACAACAAACCCTAGAAAGCCATGTCACAAAACGTGCAATGCAAATACTAGCTAAATTATGGATGTTATAAATATTCTGTTTCCGTTGTTCTTGTCAGATTAAGAGTAAACACACTGAGCACGCGAGCCAATCAGCAAGTTACACTCGTTAGTTCTGTTACGTTTACTTCCTTTAACTAGATAGACTGCTGTGTCAAAAAATAAAAAAAATAAATAAACCGTAATCCGTCTATAATAAGCCCCGAAAAGCCATTTAACACAATGTGCAAGCAAAGATTAGCTAAAATGTGTATTTCATAAATCTTATATCTCCGTTGTTCTTACCAGCGCATGACTACACATGAGCACTTGAGCCATACAGCAAGTTGCGCTCGTTAAAATATCACTTTTACTACACAGGCTGACGTGTATTTAGGAATCAAAACATTCGTTAGTGAGTCACTTTGCTACATAGGCCGCTGTGTATTAAAAAAAAAAAAACCCCGCCTTACTACACAGACTACTGGGCTGTCTCACAAATATCAGAATCCTGCATAATCTATTTCAACTGTACTTTAGCCTTGATATGAGGTCATTACCCATATGGGCCTGCCTTTCCCTTTCGTTCCGACTGTATGTGTTCAATATCTTATCAGCTCCTTGTGAAAATGTGTTCAATTCTTCCACTTCATGTACCATGCCACCTGTCGAGGGCGATCATGTCTCTCCACAACTTCCTATCCCTAGTACTGTTTATAAATTATGTTTTTGACTTATTTCTGTGCCACGATGTTAATGTGTCCAGTATTCTTTCTCCTTTTCGCTCTAGGCTCGACTTATTCAAGAAAAGTTTAGCTTTTTCTGCTGCTCATCTGTGGAATACTCTTCCACACGACTTAAAAAATACTCTTAGTCCATATTCATTCAATCACAGACTTTTCAAATACATCATGAGTGCAGATTATATGCCACCCTAATTTCGTTATGTTCTTAAATAATTACATAACATCAAATGTAGGTTTTAAAGTTAATTTTGTCCTGTTTAGTATAAATTATGATACGCATCTGTAAATCTGTGTAACTGTTATTGTACTGTTACAATGTTGGGATTTTATTTTATTGTACTTTTTTGTTATTTTATTATTTAAGTAACATTTAGGATACGTGTGAGAATAAATGGATTAACTATGGAAGAAGAGAGAAAGGAAGGGCAGAATGTTAGACGGGCCTGCGTGACCAATTCTAAACCCTTTGAAAATAAAGTTCTATCTATCTATCTATCTATCTATCTATCTATCTATCTATCTATCTATCTATCTATCTATCTATCTATCTATCTATCTATCTATCTATCTACCTACCTATCTATCTATCTATCTATCTATCTATTTATCTATGTATCTATCTATCTATCTACCTATCTATCTATCTGTAAAGTTTGTTTCTTCTTTCCACTCTGTAAAGTTTCAGTCTGTATGCTCTGTAAGGAAGAGTGGTGTGTTGTTGAGATCAGGCATGCTCCAGTCTACCCAGCTGTAAATGGGTAACTCACCCTAGTCCTGAGTTAGGGAAGGCAAAGGCTCCAGGGGAAGCAGGCCCTAAACTTGGTCACTTCAGCCGACGCAGGATGGTGTATGTATGAAGTAGAAGTGTAGAGTGTGATTACCGCGAATGGTGTACTGTTCGTGTGCTGACCAATATAACCACTCACACTTGTGTCTACAAGGCACCAATGCAGACTGCTGGAATCTTAGTTTACTCAATTTATTCAGACGTACACACTGGGACATACGAGTACATCATGGTTCGTTGACATATCAATTTGTAGGTATACATAGCAGATCTGAAGTCATGACACATTCAGAAATAATGGGCAGTACATCAAAAGTTCAATGTCATGATACATTATGGCCACATTCCCCTATCTGACTAAACGCGTCAGTGAAGGCGAATCGATAAATAACCAAAGTTACTTGACGTCCATAGTTTGTAGTATATATTATGAAACCACGAAAGGGGGTTTCTAGCAAGATTGAGATCTCCCTGTCACTGTCCGATAATAAGATAAATAATCTGTTCTCTTGGCAGTGATCAAAACATATGATGACCGAAATCCAACATGGCTACCTCCCTGAGTTGTCGTTCACTCATTCATAGGAAGGAGAATATAAGCCAGAGTTAATTTATAATGGGTATATAAAGGATTTCATAAATGTTTCCATACAGCTCTACGGTGATCAGGTTAATTCACGTAGCCATAACCGCTGCAGGAAAATCTGTCATCTTCGTCGATACAAAACACGACACTAGCATAGCGAAGCACAAAAGTCAAGCTAGGCCTAACCGACGAGAGATCATCAAAAATAGGAGCTGGGTTTACCTGGAGTCCGAATCATCTATATACTGACATAAGGAGAGTCTCTAACACAAACTATCGTAGAGACACCATCTCCTTCAGAAGAAAAACGTACCCCGCCATTTGTAAGCAGTACATCGGAACTCATCACGACTTGTCAAGACAACTCATACTTCCGCTAACAAGAATCTAGTCCCTCCTACCCATCCAAAATATACAATATAGGACTGATTCTACTTGTACTAATAATATGTAATACATATGAATTCAGGCCATAAACACAATAAGCAAATTAATATATTTTCTGGCCCTAAAAAATAAGTACAAACGCAAGCGCAATATCCTTGCGCTGGATCAATATCCAGAACGATTACTCCTATAATCAAAAGTGTGAATCAAACATGGATTATCTCGCTTTTACCATAGACAGCATTTTCATACACAAATGAATGAATGTCTATATTTTTCCCATATTAAATAGCCATATCGATTTTTGTAATATGTGCGTCAAAATATGCACGCAACAGATTACCACACCCCTCGGGAAAAAAAAATGGTACATTTTTTTTTTGAAATACATCTAGGAGCAACATACAATAGGCTCACAACGCACCAATAACAATGCGCAGATGATAAGCATAAGTTTTATGACCTTAGAGAAAGTACTTCTCTAAGTATAAATATTTCCAGAGAGGTGTCACCAACGCATACTACAATATTAGCAATGACACAATTTCCACATTAGTTTATACATAAATTCCATCTAAGATATCTTAACATCATGATCATCAAAGACGAAAAACATTGAAAGATCAGCGGTGAATAAATATCAATGAACCGCTAAGTAGTGTTACAATCAATATATGATATATTACATATGTGTACACATTTCAACATAGAAACAACTGTATCAAAGTTGTATAACAGTTATGAATCATGTGGGCATCTAGACAAAATATCTGCCATCACATTTTCTGACCCACGGATAGCTCGCACCGAAAAATGAAATGGCTGTAGAGCAATCGCGTATCGCGTTGATCTCGCGCTCTTCAGATTTTTACTCTGAATAGCCGTAAGAGCTTTCTGGTCAGTTTCCACAATGAAATGCGCGCCCAGAAGAAATCTTTGCAGTTTAAGGATTGACCAAACCATAGCCAATAATTCACGGTCTAGGACCGAGTAATTCTTCTCTGCGGCATTTAATTTCCGAGAAATATACATCACAGGATGCAGAGTTCCAGAGTACTCTTGCATTAGTGCAGCTCCAATCCCGGTGGATGAAGCGTCACTACGAAGAATAAATGTCTTATCCTTAGAAGGCAATACTAGGATAGGTGAAGTAGAAAACATAGTTTTAACCTTATCCAAAGAGGATTGACATTCTTGAGTCCAATGGACTACATTAGGAGACCCTTTCTTTAGCAAGGAAGAAAGAGGTGACATAATGGAGGACAGATTCGGGATGAATCGTCCATAAAATTGTATTAGACCTAAGAGACTTCGTACTTGCTTTTTAGTCTTAGGAATAGAAATGTTAAGTATCTTACTTGTATTATGGTCTTCTGTTTTTAGGAACCCATGACCAACACGGTGTCCTAAGAAAGATATTTCGCTAAAACCAATACATGCTTTCGATGGTTTCGCTGTCAGGTTATGCTCGCGTAAGATAGACAATAGTTCATTTATACCATTATAGTGATCGTTCCAAGTATCACTGAAAAGACAGATGTCATCAAGATACGCAATGACATCTGAGCGATGAGATAGGATTCGACGCATCATGCGTACAAATGTAGCAGGGGCGTTCATAAGACCGAAAGGCATGAAATTCCATTGGAATAGACCCCTAGGCGTCGAAAAAGCAGTAAACGGTTTGGCGTGTTCGGATAGTGGAACTTGCCAATATCCCTTAGACAAATCGAGTTTAGTAAAGAAGTGAGAATTCGATAGTCTCGTAAGTAGCTCTTCTAGTAAAGGCATAGGTTCAGCATCGAATTTAGTCACTTGATTCAATTTGCGATAATCCACGCAAAGACGTATGTTATTGTCTTTTTTCCGTACTGTGGTGAAGTGGGATGTTATAAATATTTATACGGGACTTAGTGTACTGACTGAGATCAGCTGTGAAGGTATCTATATCTAATAAGAGTAGTGTATTATAGATAACCTTACTTGCTGCCACATATATATATATATCTCAGTCAGAATTATTCTGGAATAGTGTGATGACTACGTTGTATGTCTAGGGTATGTGTATGATGAAGTGTAAGTCAAAACAACAACAGACAGATAAACAATTTAATTTATTCCACTACACTTGACAACACTGTGACACTCACATACATAAAACACTCTACAAGGATATCTTAAAGGAGTCACTGATAACTTTTCAAATAACAATATGTATTCATTGCTGTATGAATGAATATGTGTCCTGATTCAACTACAAAGGGAACCAGGAATCACAATCAATTTAAATTACAAGTTATATGTACAGAATTTATCAATATGAATATTGTAGTGACATATATTATTAAAAGTATCCTATGTGTGTCAGTTGTGTAGTAGTAATATGAGGTAATAGTGGTTTTGTTTTGTTCAAGCTCTGTTGGTATTTGTCATCATGACTTCAATAGTTTGTCTTTTGGGACTAGTATTGGAGATGTTCTCAGTTCCTGATATTAAGACAATTAAATTCCCCTCTTAATGTTATTTTTACAAAGTCATTTCAAGATGAGGGGACATAATGTTGAGCTCAGCTGGCCAAATCAGCTTATCTTGCGTGATGGCGGCAGGAAAGGACTCCTCTGCTCGAATTCTCCCCTGGGCTCTGGAGACACCTCACTGATAGCTAAAAAGACCAAGGAGTATGCTGTCCGACTCTGGATTCAGCAAAGCTCTGACCAGGTGCTGCTCAATACCATCAAGACCACGGTCCCTGAAAACAAGAAGGATGTACCTTCTACTTCATAACTAATTTATACTCTCTTTTTACACTGATCACAATACATCACAAACATTGAGTTCAGAGCGTTAGGCCAACTGTCAGCTTCATCTGAAATACTTTATACCAGTATTAACCTCCTTAATGGTTACTACGCCTCTGCACTTCCAGCATTATTTCTGTCTAGTCAATCATCTAGGTGTCAGTGTACTGTTTGGCCATTCCATGCCGTTTTACTTTCCTCCGACACCTTCTGTTCAGGCTGGAGCATTATAGGCTTTATATCATGTTTGCTACTGAACTACACATATATACAGGCATAAATTAACAATTCACATTCAATTTTCATTAAAAGATACTGAATGTTTCAAGCTTACCACAATTCATGGAAATAAACACAGATACGTTGACTCGCAATGAATTCTGGCACAAATACTGGCACAAATTCCCATCTGCTTATGTTCCAGGCTTTTATTTAGCAAAAATATGAGCTGGCTTCAACGCACTGTTGCTTTATCAAGCTTATTTGCACTAGTGGTCTCGAACTAACGCTCCTAAGTGAGTATATCAGCGAGTCTAGCCAATGGAGCCACGTTTCGACAAGTGTTTGAAAAAATGTTACCTTTCTACGTCTCCCCTAACAACCAAGATAGTATTTATAGCCCGACCAATCGTGGTTAGTCTTACATTTGTTCCGCCAATCAGTTTGAATGTAACATGTGGCTATTTCCGTACAATGGTTTTTAAAAAAAAATCTTTACTGAGCGAAATGATTTTGGGTGTTGTCAGGCATCCCCACTATTTTATTTTGGTTATAATTTATTAATTCCTGGACTATTTGCGTAACGTTTTACATATTCTTTGTCAGCAAGCCCTAAGGAACCCAAATATCCAAATTTAAAAGAGCTACATGGCTGCGTTCAAAATATGCAATTTCTTCTACCTCCTGTTTCGAAGATGTGCTGTCTGGGTACTGTAATGTTTTCAAACGTAAACCCATCTATTGTTATCTTTCCTAATAAGCGTTTTTTATGATTTTAAAACCTAACTCTGGGAAGGGTAGTGAATTTATCACTGTCCGTCTGAAAAAAAGTTAGTGCATGTAGTCTTACACGCGTGATGGCAGCATTTGTGTATCGCGCGACGCGTGTTTAGTGTTCGGCTTTCTGCCTCTCCCTTCTCGCTATCCTTTAGTCCATCTGTCTTTTGTTTTGGTAACATAGTGTAGAAAAAGACATGAATGGAATTTAAAATTTAGGTCAACTTGCATATTTCAAGGTTTTTCTTAGAAAGGCAGCACATTTTATTGTGTGTTTGAAACGCGTGTATAATGCAGAAGGCCTTTAATATCAACGTGAAAGCGTTACAATTTGCAGACGAAGTAGAAAACAAGGGGGATTTCGAGTACAGTCATTGTGACAGCACTGTTCTTTACCATTCTTCTTCTTTATTTATTATATGTATTTATTAGGCTTTATATTTACTTGATAATTTATATATGTGGATTAGAATATTCCACGACACCTCCCCTCTTAAAACAGACATTATATGTCAGTCCTTTATTCTATATACACATAGAGAAATTTATTATTATTTCTGGGGTTTACGGTGATTCTCATCACACGGATGGCGGCTTAAAAAATCCGCTCCCAAATTTGTTTTTCCAGATATATACTCAATGCTAAAATTATATGGAGCCAAAAGTAAAGACCATCGGAGTAACCTGGAGTTCTCATGCTTAGCCTGTGCTAGAAACGATAAAGGTTTGTGGTCTGTTTGCAACTTAAATGCCTTCCCATATAGATAAATATTGAATTTCTTTATTGCCCATATTACTGCAAGACATTCTTTTTCGCTAGTTGAGTAGTTGATTTCAGCTTTATTCAACTTTCTGCTAGCATATGCCACTGGGCTTAATTCCCCATCCAATGCATCTGATTTCTGTAGTAGAGTTGCACCTAACCCAATATTACTTGCATCCGTCCTTACTATGAATTCTTGACTTAAGTCAGGTAATTTCAAAATGGGTTTACTTGTGAGCTTTTCCTTCAATTCTTGGTAAGTCATTTCACATTGTGGTGTCCATGTAATGCGATCTGGATGTCCTTTACGTGTCAATTCAGTTAACGGTGCACATATGGAATTAAAGTTTTTGATATACTTCTGGTAGAAACCACATAATGAGACAAAGGATCTCACGTCCTTCTTGGTTTGTGGTCTCGGGGCTTTCTGTAGTTTCTCTAAATT
Organism: Oreohelix idahoensis; assembly: GCA_024509875.1. Taxonomy (NCBI): domain Eukaryota; kingdom Metazoa; phylum Mollusca; class Gastropoda; order Stylommatophora; family Oreohelicidae; genus Oreohelix; species Oreohelix idahoensis. The sequence goes on from JAMPIV010021329.1 coordinate 30,814, forward strand.
CTTTGGGTCAGGGGTCATGTTTCCCTGATAAACTGTGTGTCCCAAAAATTCCAATTCTTTACATCCAACGCAACATTTGGTTGGTCGGGCTGTTAAATTTGCCTCCCTAAGTCGATCAAACAGCATGTTCAGAGAGTCAATGTGTTCCTCAAATGTTTCTGTTGCTATAAGGATATCATCCATAAAATTTGTTATACAGGGATTATTCAGAGGATCCAATAATTTTCTCATCATTCTAGAGAAGACACTAGGCGCATTCTTCAATCCAAATGGCAATCTATTAAACTCATAGTGTCCTTCTGAGGTACTAAAAGCTAGGTATGGTCTAACCTCAGGCTTTACTGGAATCTGATAGTATCCTTTACTCAGATCCACTTTTGAGAAATATTTAGCTTTATTTAGTCTGGCAAACAGCTGATTTGTATCCGGCAATGGATCCACCTGTCCTTCTGTAATAGCATTCAGTCTCCTGTAATCTATACAGAGTCTATGTTCTCCAGAGGGCTTCCTTAAGAGTACAACACCGGAACTATACGAAGATTCACTGTGCGAAATAATTCCTTCCTTCAACAGATAGTCTATCTCTTCCTTCAAAGCTTTCTCCTTAGCAAACGGAATCGAATATGGTTTCATACAGACAGGTGTGGGGTCTATCAGTTTCATATCATATTCCAATAGGTTTGTATGCCCTGGTCGGTCTGTTAACACCTCTGCATGATTATTTAGAACCTGTTGCACTCTCTCTTTCTGAGTTTTCGTTAAATGTGTACTGATTTTCACCTGTGCTGCTGTCTCACAGGGGTGTAATGGATATTCAAATGATGAAAGTGGTTCCTTTTTCATCTCCATGGCGATGGACAAGGTCAACAAGTGTGTCTCTTCCTGATGTTCTCTTTCCAAATATTTCTTCAGGAGATTCACATGATAGATTTTTTCTTTCCCCTTCTTATCTATCTTATAATTTGTTCTAGACACCTTCTCTAAAACTGTATATGGACCCTGCCATCCAATTTGTAACTTATTCTGACTCCCGGGCAAAAGAAGCAGTACTTTCTCTCCCACAGCCAAATTTCTGTCTTTCGCCTTCCTGTTATAATAGGCAGCATGTTTCTTCCTGGCTTGTTTCAAATTTTCATTGGCAAGTTTCCAGCCAGTTTTTAAACGAGTGGTCAGCTCATTCACATATTGGTATGAAGATGTAATGTTTTCCTCTGCCTTTTCATCAGTCCACGTTCTTAACAAAGCTACATATGGACCTTTTATTGTGTGGACCTATTTGTCCATGCACCGGTATGGTCTCTTCCACTCGAAGCTTTATAGTGATGATTTTTCCTCCCAGAATTATCATTCACAAAACGACCGCTACCAATTTTTCTTTTGGGGGCTTTCTCCCCACTTAAAATTCTTGATGAGAGATTTCCTCTCTACATCCTCTTCCTCCAGTTTGTTTAAGTCCGATTGAGGGATTGTCGGCTTATCCTGGGGTAAGACATCTTTTTGCACTCTCCGCATAGTGGCCATTGTAAAACAGTTAAGTGAAGCTTGTCCGTGAAAAGGGGCTTCCCATTCCATTTGGTCCACTTTATCAAATCTATTTTTCTTTTTATTATCAGGCCTAATTTTGCCCCGTGGCGTGTCCAGGTCCTGATCCATGTTCCCACTTGTGGGTGTTCCCTCATGTGCTATGCTACACCTTTCTACAAAATTCTCAATGTCCCATCTTGCTTTGGGCCAATAATAATTGTGAGCCACCTTTTGAATGATGGTACCTATCTTCTCATGGTCCCCATCTGGTTTCACATGTAGGCTCCTTATTAAGTCTGCCCTATATCTTTTAGGAAGAACCAGCTGTCCGTGACCTTTGGATCTAGCTCCAGTCTTCCTATACATCAACTTGTTTTTCATGTAAAAATCTCCCTTGCCTGGAGTTGTATGACAAGTTGACAATTTTCTGAAACAAGGCTTGAGTGTTTTATCCCCAGCCTGTGCCTTCCTCATCTCTTCTGGAGTGGTATCTAACATAATATCCTCCTCCTGTCTTGAGGTCGACCTGACCTGAAGGGTTGCCATATACACAGGTTTCCTTCTGCAACGGTCAGTGTCATGATTGTCCATCTGACAATTTTTACACCACCTTTTTCCTTGGTTGAAAGATTTTCTTTCATCATATTTCCTTTCATCGAATTGTGGGAATTTATTTTTATTTTCATACCGTGGCCTATCAAATTGGTGCTTACCTTTATTTTGATCCCTAGGATCAAATTTATTAAAGTTCTGTGGTGCCCTAAAGTTATCCACTTGTTTCTTTTTATTACCTGTTACCTCTGCTTGAGCTGCTTGATACCTTTCAGCAACATTTAGCAACTCACCCAGCCTCTCTGCACCTTGTTCCATGAGAAACTTTCTCAGGTCTGGAGCCATGGACTCTCTTAATTGCTCTATAAGGACCATTTCCTTAAGATCTTGGGTTTTCCCCAGAGAAGTCCATTTCTCCAAGTATGTCTCTATTCGTGCAGAGAACTGGTGATAGGTTTCACCTGACAGTAGTTTAGCATTCCTAAATTTTTTCCTATAAAATTCTGCATTCTTTTCATATCTTAACAAAAGAGCCTGCTTTAGCATGTCATAATTTTCCTGATCACCTCTGCTCATTTTTGCAAAAACTTCATAAGCTGCCCCACGAAGTCCCTGAGATAACTTTAAGCTCCACCTTTCTCTCTCTAACCCATACGTGGTAGCTAATAGTTCATACCTATTTAGGTAGCTCTCTATATCATCGTCTTTCTCAACAAAATGATCTAAATGAAAATTCATAGCTGAGGTTGAGGCTCCTTGGCTAACAGTGGCATCAGAGGCAAAGGGACTGGCACCATTTTCAGGAGCATGGCCTTGAAACTCAAACTCCCTTAGTCGTAACTCATGTTCCCTTTGTAATCTCTTCTCCTCCTTTTCTGCTTCCCTCTCTGCAGCTAATCTCTTCCCTTCTCTTTCTGCAGCTAATTTCTTCTCTTCCCTTTCTGCAGCTAATCTTTTGTCTTCTCTTTCTGCTTCCAATTTCTTAGCCTCTTTGTCAGCCTCAATCTGCAACCTCTTAGTCTCAGCCTCAGCTTGCAACCTCTTAGTCTCAGCCTCTAACTTTCTTTCGGCCTCTTTTTCTAATCTTCTTTCTTCGCGTTCAATAAATTTGTCACATTCCGTAGTGACATAGGCAACCATAACTTGCCCATCTAATCCTAACTCTTTTGCAGTCTGAACAGCAGCAGATCGAAACTTGGCCAGGTCCGCCATTGTCTATCAGGTAAATTTATACAATGTCTAACCAACAATTTAATCTCTAAATATATCTAATGGACAACACAGGCACCGTGAGCTCAACCTTATTTAATTCCACCCAAGGATACCTTTTAATTCTTATATTCCCTGAAGTGAATTACCCCCAATATTTTTAATAGGGAAAGATTCAAAATCCCAAGAGCGAGACCCCAATATATGTGGTGAAGTGGGATGTTATAAATATTTATAGGGGACTTAGTGTACTGACTGAGATCAGCTGTGAAGGTATCTATATCTAATAAGAGTAGTGTATTATAGATAACCTTACTTGCTGCCACATATATATATATCTCAGTCAGAAATATTTCTGGAATAGTGTGATGACTACGTTATGTGTCTAGGGTATGTGTATGATGAAGTGTAAGTCACAACAACAGACAGATAAACAATTTAATTTATTCCACTACTCTTGACAACACTGTGACACTCACATACATATAACACTCTATGAGAATATCTTAAGGAGTCACTGATAACTTTTCAAATAACAATATGTATTCATTGCTGTCATGAATGAATATGTGTCCTGATTCAAATACAAAGGGAACCAGGAATCACAATCAATTTAATTACAAGTTATATGTACAGAATTTACCAATATGAATATTGTAGTGACATATATTATTAAAAATATCCTATGTGTGTCAGTTGTGTAGTAGTAATATGAGGTAATACTGGTTTTGTTTTGTTCAAGCTCTGTTGGTATTTGTCATCATGACTTCAATAGTTTGTCTTTTGGGACTAGGATTGGAGATGTTCTCAGTTCCTGATATTAAGACAATTAAATTCCCCTCTTAAGGTTATTTTTACAAAGTCATTTCAAGATGAGGGGACATAATGTTGAGCTCAGCTGGCCAAATCAGCTTATCTTGCGTGATGGCGGCAGGAAAGGACTCCTCTGCTCGAATTCTCCCCTGGGCTCTGGAGACACCTCACTGATAGCTAAAAAGACCAAGGAGTATGCTGTCCGACTCTGGATTCAGCAAAGCTCTGACCAGGTGCTGCTCAATACCATCAAGACCACGGTCCCTGAAAACAAGAAGGATGTACCTTCTACTTCATAACTAATTTATACTCTCTTTTTACACTGAGCACAATACATCACAAACATTGAGTTCAGAGCGTTAGGCCAACTGTCAGCTTCATCTGAAATACTTTATACCAGTATTAACCTCCTTAATGGTTACTACGCCTCTGCACTTCCAGCATTATTTCTGTCTAATCAATCATCTAGGTGTCAGTGTACTGTTTGGCCATTCCATGCCGTTTTACTTTCCTCCGACACCTTCTGTTCAGGCTGGAGCATTATAGGCTTTACATCATGTTTGCTACTGAACTACACATATATACAGGCATAAATTAACAATTCACATTCAATTTTCATTAAAAGATACTGAATGTTTCAAGCTTACCACAATTCATGGAAATAAACACAGATACGTTGACTAGCAATGAATTCTGGCACAAATACTGGCACAAATTTCCCATCTGCTTATGTTCCAGGCTTTTATTTAGCAAAAATATGAGCTGGCTTCAACGCACTGTTGCTTTATCAAGCTTATTTGAACTAGTGGTCTCGAACTAACGCTCCTAAGTGATTATATCAGCGAGTCTGGCCAATGGAGCCACGTTTCGACAAGTGTTGAAAAAAATTTTAACTTCCTACGTCTCCCCTAACAACCAAAGATAGTATTTATAGCCCGACTAATCGTGTTTAGCCTTACATATCATTCCAGCCAATCAGTTCAAATGTAACTTGTGGCCCATTTCCGTACAATGGGGTTAAAAAAAAATTTACCACTGAGCGATTCTGATTTTGGGTGTTGTCTGACAGCACCATCATTTTATTTTGGTTATAATTTATTAATTCCTGGACTATTTGCGTAACGTTTTACATATTCTTTGTCAGCAAGCCCTAAGGAACCCAAATATCCAAATTTAAAAGAGCTACGTGCTGCGTTCAAAATATGCAATTCCTTCTACCTCCTGTTTCGAAGATGTGCTGTCTGGGTACTGTAATGTTTTCAAACGTAAACCCATCTATTGTTATCTTTCCTAATAAGCGTTTTTTGTGATTTTAAAACCTAACTCTGGGAAGGGTAGTGAATTTATCACTGTCCGTCGAAAAAAAGTTAGTGCATGTAGTCTTACACGCGTGATGGCAGCATTTGTGTATCGCGCGACGCGTGTTTAGTGTTCGGCTTTCTGCCTCTCCCTTCTCGCTATCCTTTTGTCCATCTGTCTTTTGTTTTTGGTAACATAGTGTAGAAAAAGACATGAATGGAATTTAAAATTTAGGTCAACTTGCATATTTCAAGGTTTTTCTTAGAAAGGCAGCACATTTTATTGTGTGTTTGGGAAACGCGTGTATGTTGCAGAAGGCCTTTAATATCAACGTGAAAGCGTTACAATTTGCCGACGAAGTAGAAAACAAGGGGGATTTCGAGTACAGTCATTGTGACAGCACTGTTCTTTACCATTCTTCTTCCTTTATTTATTATATGTATTTATTAGGCTTTATATTTACTGATAATTTATATAAATTAAAAAATAACATTTGGATTAGACTATTCCACGACACGTACTATAACCATCGGCGAAGAATATGCTGATGTGGATGGTTCAATAATTTTTAACTCTATCATCTCATCTAACTCTTTCTCTACCTGTGCTTGAAAATGTATCGGGATAGGATACGGTCTGACTCTTATAGGACTATGGTCAGTAAGATAATGTCATGTTGAATGACATCAGTTTGACCAGGAATGTCAGTAAGGACATCCTGAAATTGTTCTAACATAGTAGAAACTTGTTTCTGCTCTCCTGGAGATAATTCTGGAGAAATTGCAACATCTTTCCATGATTCATTAGAGTGAAGAGGAATCATTGGAAAAGGTAAATTTACATCCGAGAAACTCGTTTCCTCATCCTGTATTACTGACAGAGATGAGTACTGTCCATGTTGGACTGGAAAATCGTCCGTTGCCTGGAAAACAGGTTGTAAATAATCAGGACGTTCATGGAATTCCGTGAGCATGTTGATGTGGAAGGTTTTACGCTTCCCGTCATTATCGACGATATAGTCAACATCGGAAACTTTTGATATTATATCGTACGGACCTTTCCAAGAAATGAGAAGTCTATTTTCCCTACAAGGTAGCAAGACAAATGCTTTGTCACCTGGACAAAGTTGTCGCAAACATCTCTTTTTATTGGCAAATTCCCTTGCCTTCTGTTTCGCAAATTCAGAAGAAGCAGTTGCCAATTTGCATGCTTCAATAATCTTGTGTCTAAGTGCGATGACATATTCATAAGAGGATTTTGTGTCATCGACAATATTATCAGCAGTTATAAGATCATGAAGTAAGGACATAGGACCTCGCGGTTTCGCGCCAAAGACAAGTTCAAAGGGAGAAAATCCTGTATGTTCGTTGGCGACCTCTCTATATGCAAAGAGAGCCGCGGGTAAAACCCTATCCCAATCCTGAGGATGATCTTCTGTTATCTTACCTAGTAGGTTTTTCAGAGTTCTATTCAAACGTTCCACCATCCCATTGGACATAGGATGATAAATACTACTCAGCGATCTCTCTATCTTCAGAGTCGACATTACTTGAGACATGGTATCCGATATGAGTTGGGTACCATGGTCGGATAATATTTCTGCTGGAAACCCCAGACGAGAAAATATTAACCAAAGAGCATCTGCGACATCAGCAGTAGTTATGCTCTTTAGAGGAACAGCCTCCGGCCAACGTGTGCACATATCAACACACGTCAAAATAAATTGGTGTCCTCTAGCAGACTTTATCTTAAATGGACCAATGATGTCTATCGCCATTTTTTGAAATGGCCGAATGGGAATGTCTGCAGCCTGAATAGGTGCATCATGGCGTGGACCTCTGGATTTAATCTCTTGACATACTTTACAAGATCGACAATAGATTCGTATGTCCTTATTCACAGCAGGCCAAAAGAAAGATTGAAGAACTCTAGCTTTAGTACGGGAAAAACCCATATGTCCAGCACACTGCGAATCATGAGCGTGCTGTAAGATTTTAACTCTCATATTTTTAGGCACAAGGATTTGAGAATGAATGGACTTAGCGGAGTCTTGTACCATACGTACAAGTACGCCATTCTTCATCGTAATCCAAGATTTACGATTTGTATCCTTATTCGGATCACCTTTTGTTGCCAGAGTAAAGAATTTCTTTAGAGTAGGATCATCTTCCTGCTGTTTGATAAAGGAATCGTGGGAAATCTCCAAGGGATCATCTTGGATCTGCGCATCATTATCTTCAGAATGTGAAGATTGTGGCATATTAAGAGCTTGAGCCCTAGTGATTACTGCATTAGCAGATTGCATATTAACATTTTCCCAATTAGAAATTTGCTGTGGAGTGCATTCTTTCACTCCATGAATGCGACCGATGATAAGATCAGCGATCGGATTCGGCAAGAGACATGCTTGCACCTCTCCTGTAAAGAAAGGCGTAGCAATATTGATAATGGCAGTGGAGTACTTCTCCAATGTGCCACCAAATGTTACACATTTGACTATATTGCCTGTAGCTCGAGAAGGATTTACGAGTGATTGCCTCACTCCAATGGTAGTGCACCCCGAGTCGAAAAGAATTGATACCGGAGTACCATCTATTAGGCCCCTATTAAAGACAAGAGCACCCCTTCCATTATGCGCAATTGACGCATGGAGAGCGGGAAGCGGGTGACCGCAGCTTAAAGTAGACACTGTGGTTGGATCGAATAATGTTTTGCATTGCGAACACTCAGATGCTCTAGCAAAATCGAAAGCGGAATTTGCTACACTATTGGAGTCTTTTTTATCATTATTCTGATTATCGGTGTCGTGGAACTCCTGTTGTGCAGAGTTAGCCTGGTAATAAGATTTACCATGTCTTTTGTGTTGTGATCTACCTCGGTTATAATTGTCTCTATAATTATTATTGCCTCTGTTATAACCCCTATTTGGGTTTGAATCATAATATTCATGATCATAATCATCATGCTCATTATATTGAGTATCCCTGTAATATTGTTTCTTTTGTCTCCATGAAGCACTTGGGTAGTTCCTATAGCTACTCCCTTTCCGAGAATTTCTAACATTATGGGTACCCCTCGCGTGTCGAGGACTATCAGCCCGATTCCAGTTCTTCGAAGAAGAACTCTGATTTGAGTGGTTATCTTGGTTTTGATACTTATTCCAATTAACCTTTTTATCAAATTTATTTTTAGCTCCTTGGAATTTGTGTGAGTAATTCTGATTATATTCTGTTGCCGAAGCAACTGGCATACTCTCTTTAATGTTAGAGTTACCAAGAATCATGTCAGGGTGTGCCGTGGCATACTGGTCACAATATTCTTCCATTTGCTTTATTGTACAGGTTTACGCTCATGTAAGAACTCTAGGAATGATTTATTTACAGAAGACATGACCTTGTCTCTTAGCAATAAATCCGTAAGACCATCAAATGTTTTCTCTGTTTTGGATAATTCAATCCATCGTGAAAGTGTAATTCGTGCTTTTGAGATGAAATCTGAGAATTCTACACCTACCTCAGGTCTCATTGTTTTAAACAAAAGACGGTAACCTTCCTCAGACAGCTGATATCTCTTTATCAAAGCTGCCCTAACAGCATCATAATTGTCTTTGTCGGCCTCTTCAACAAAATATAACTTACTCAGAGACTCCCCTTTTAGATTTTCAGACAACTGATTCACATACTGTGATTTGTCAACATTATGAGATCGACAAGCCCGTTCAAATCTAGAAAGCCAAAATGTTATGTCATCACTGGTAGGGTTAAACGCTGGTACCTTGACCTTGTACACAAAGGGTTTACCATTACCACCAGATGCCTGATTAACATTACTCATACATGTCAATTTTAATTTCTCTAATTCAAACTCATGTTCTCTTATTGCTTTTCTCTCTTCAGCTTCTCTATCTAATTTTTTTTGTTCTGCAGCAGCAGCAGCTTCTAATTTTTTCTGTTCTGCAGCAGCAGCAACTTCTAATTTTTTCTGTTCTGCAGCAGCAGCAACTTCTAATTTTTTCTGTTCTGCAGCAACTTCTAATTTTTTCTGTTCTGCAGCAACTTCTAATTTTTTGTGCTCTGCATCAGCTTCTAATTTCTTCTGTTCTGCCTCAAATCTCCTTTCCTCCACTTGCATCTGCAATTTCTTAAGTTCAGCAGCAGTATCAGCTTCTTTTTCTAATCTTTTTTCTTCAGCTAAGGCTTTCCTTTCTTCTGCAGCAGCTTTTTTTTCTTCTATTTGAAGTTTTCTCTCCTCAGCCGCAGCTTTTTTTTCCTCAGCAGCAGCTTTTCTTTCTTCAACAGCAGCAGCATTTTTTTCTCTTCTGCAGCTAATGCTTTGTCATATTGAGCAACAGCCCATTGTTCTAAGTCTTTTCCAGTCTTATCAAGAGATTTTCCTTGTGCAATGAAATAATCTAATGTAGACATATTGTCTTCTTAAATCAGAAACCTGAAAAAGTAAATAAATTACCCTCTTTCAAGTTAATGGGAGACAAGTCTATACCATAGACTTAGTCTTAGTCCAAACTTGTATGGTTTATAATAACCAATGATAACTTGAGTACCTGTGGACAACAATAACTGTATCTCAAATACTGTGGGGGACAAGCCTTACAAAGGTCTTGTATACCTCAATGTAATCAAAGATCACTTGAGTACCTGTGGAAAAAATATTTCCCTTTACCAATCACTTTGGGAGACAAGCCTTACAAAGGTCTTGTACATTTTGTTTTATAACAATAACAATCATAAAGTACTGATCTGTACTATACTATCAGTGTATACCACTATACGTCATATGTCAACTAAAGACATTACAAAGGACAAACAAGAAAAGACAATATGAAAACATTTGCAGAGATCAAATTAAATTAAATAGGAGAAATGAAAAAAATGATCACAGAAACCGTGATGATAACTGCAATAATATAACAAGACAAATAACGCCACAGTGTATAAACATAAGGGTGTAAAAAACTGAAATGAAAGAAAAGATGAGACCTACAATTATACAAACAAATCAAACAAAACTAAGGAACACAAAAAATGTTACAAATACAAATATGAAACAGTCGTCACAACTAACCAAATATTTGCAAACTATGTTGCATGCAAATTTCAATTAAGAAATTGCTCCCTATCGAACGCCAGAACAAGACCAATATCACTCGGTATTTCCTGTTCTAGTCACCGCCCATCCAGGCCCGCAACATATAAACACCTACACATATAAACAAATAACATGTAAGCATAAATAGCATATAGCATACAATATAATTTATGTCATGAATGGAATGTGTTGCAGGTATAGTGTTGTAAAGCAGGCACAGTTTATTTTAATACTAATAACTTGCCACTTTATTCAGTAATAGATTTAATTTTAAACTATTACACTGTCAATTTTTCTCTGTTGAGCATATGAAGATCCAACGATGAACTATGCACTTTATGTTCAACAACACTGTGATTCTTCTGTACGTTGAGAAATGTCAACAATACTGCTCCAGATATTTTCTACACTTGATACCACTGTCCTGTGTAATACTGTCTGTACAGCGAAAAACTGTCAACAAGCGCTGACCTAGATACAGCATCCTATCGGTAATACAGGTCAAGCTGACATCGACTGTATAGCTGTCCTACTGGTGTTGATGTGTTCAAACAAATGTTCTTTCAGCTGTAAACTGTGATTCTCAACACAAAACTGCGTAAGCTGGACCCAGGAATCTGGCTCGCCACTGTAAAATTTTGTTTCTTCTCACTCTGTAAAGTTGCTTTCACACACACACTGTAAAGTATCAGTCTGTCTGCTCTGTAAGGAAGAGTGGTGTGTTGTTGAGATCAGGCATGCTCCAGTCTACCCAGCTGTAAATGGGTAACTCACCCTAGTCCTGAGTTAGGGAAGGCAAAGGCTCCAGGGGAAGCAGGCCCTAAACTTGGTCACTTCAACTGACGCAGGATGGTGTATGTATGAAGTAGAAGTGTAGAGTGTGATTACCGCGAATGGTGTACTGTTCGTGTGCTGACCAATATAACCACTCATACACTTGTGTCTACAAGGCACCAATGCAGACTGCTGGAATCTTGGTTTACTCAATTTATTCAGACGTACACACTGGGACATACGAGTACATCATGGTATGTTGACATATCAATTTGTAGGTATACATAGCAGATCTGAAGTCATGACACATTCAGAAATAATGGGCAGTACATCAAAAGTTCAATGTCCTGATACATTATGGCCACATTCCCCTATCTGACTAAACGCGTCAGTGAAGGCGAATCGATAAATAACTAAAGTTACTTGACGTCCATAGTTTGTAGTATATATTATGAAACCACGAAAGGGGGTTTCTAGCAAGATTGAGATCTCCCTGTCACTGTCCGATAATAAGATAAATAATCTGTTCTCTTGGCAGTGATCAAAACATATGATGACCGAAATCCAACATGGCTGTCTCCCTGAGTTGTCGTTCACTCATTCATAGGAAGGAGAATATAAGCCAGAGTTAATTTATAATGGGTATATAAAGGATTTCATAAATGTTTCCATACAGCTCTACGGTGATCAGGTTAATTCACGTAGCCATAACCGCTGCAGGAAAATCTGTCATCTTCGTCGATACGAAACACGACACTAGCATAGCGAAGCACAAAAGTCAAGCTAGGCCTAACCGACGAGAGATCATCAAAAATAGGAGCTGGGTTTACCTGGAGTCCGAATCATCTATATACTGACATAAGGAGAGTCTCTAACACAAACTATCGTAGAGACACCATCTCCTTCAGAAGAAAAACCACTTCGTGAGACATTTTTTTCTGACGAAAGGACCAGCTCTAGAAAAACGTACCCCGCCATTTGTAAGCAGTACATCGGAACTCATCACGACTTGTCAAGACAACTCATACTTCCGCTAGACCGGAATACAAGAATCTAGTCCCTCCTACCAATCCAAAATATACAATATAGGACTGATTCTACTTGTACTAATAATATGTAATACATATGAATTCAGGCCATAAACACAATAAGCAAATTAATATATTTTCTGGCCCTAAAAAATAAGTACAAACGCAAGCGCAATATCCTTGCGCTGGATCAATATCCAGAACGATTACTCCTATAATCAAAAGTGTGAATCAAACATGGATTATCTCGCTTTTACCATAGACAGCATTTTCATACACAAATGAATGAATGTCTATATTTTTCCCATATTAAATAGCCATATCGATTTTTGTAAAATGTGCGTCAAAATATGCACGCAACACTACACTTCACAGTCGGGAGATGAAATGTGTTCATTTAAAGACTACGTCTCTCGAATGAAAGAAAACCAGAAAGATATTTACTACATCACAGGTAAGCATTATCTGCATCACATATTATTTTACTGGTGAAGTGCCAGTTTAGGACCTGAACCAAGAATTTTATAAGTTGACTTTAGAATGACTTTTTTTTAAAGGTTAATATGTGAAAATTGGTAGTGTCAACAGTTGAGTCTACCCAGCTGTAAATGGGTATGGGACAGTGCTCTAAAATAAAAGGCAGCGAGGATGGGAACTAATTAACCGCCAACCTCATTTAAAAATAAAAAGTTGGACCTAGTATGGCTAAGTCTGCAACACTTCACTCCCCTATGAAATTTTTGCTATGGGACTACTATTACCTTTTAAATTAATTGATGTGGCAGAGTAACTAGAGTATTTGCTTCTTGATGCACAGTTACTGGGTTCAAAAGCTGGTAGTCTTGTGCTCCACTTTTTTCCAGCTGTATGTAGGTACCCGATTCTGCTCTGGAGTTGGGGAAGGCAAAGGCGATGTAAGGGAACTGATCACTCGCCCTCATAAATATTTGTGATGTTTTATTATTACCACCGGCATTGACCTGGATATAGCTGAAACAACAATTTTAATCGTTAATTATTCTTCAGGTGCACATGTTTTTATATCACTGTCTTCCAACTCTGTCTATATTGCTGCCAAGCTACAACTTTTGAGGCGTTTACTGAATTTTTTTTTTCTATTTGGTTCTTTTTTAATCCTGTGTAGGTGAAAGCAGGGAAGCTGTTCAGAACTCTGCATTTGTGGAGAGAGTCAAGAAGAGGGGCTATGAGGTTATTTACATGATTGATCCAATTGATGAGTACGGTGTACAGCAGCTCAAGGAATATGAGGGCAAGAACTTGGTGTGTGTCACGAAGGAGGGTCTTCAGCTGCCAGAGGATGAGGATGAGAAAAAGAGACTAGAGGAGGCCAAAGCTCAGTATGAAGGATTGTGCAAGGTTATGAAAGAAATCCTGGACAAAAAAGTAGAAAAGGTATGTGACGAGATATTTTGCATTATTTAACAAAATTCTTGCTTCAGTCCCTAAACCGCAGGAAAATTTATAGTTGTGCATTCTATTATTAAACTGCAGTCGCTGTCATGGGGTGGCCTTAGAAAATATATATTCTTGGCATCTTGGAGCCACTGAGATTAGACTTGACATCTTGGAGCCACTGAGATTAGACTTGACATCTTGGAGCCACTGAGATTAGACTTGACATCTTGGAGCCACTGAGATTAGACGACATCTTGGAGCCACTGAGATTAGACTTGACATCTTGGAGCCACTGAGATTAGACGACATCTTGGAGCTACTGAGATTAGACTTGACATCTTGGAACCACTGAGATTAGACTACATCTTGGAGCCACTGAGATTAGACTTGGCAGCAGCAGCTGTGCTTAAAATTATTCATTCTTTTAAAAAAAAATGTTAATAAATTGAGGGAGACCCACTTTAAGATCACTTTATTAAGCATTCCCACCAGCTTCGATGTCACACTTGTAAGTCGCCAACATCGCTTTCTGTTTTGTTGTTGTTGTTGTTGCTTCATTTAAGACAACGTAATCCGTTCAACCCTTGATAGGTTATAATTAGGATATATAGTGTAATAAATTTAACATAATAAAATTTTATTGGGATTCCTAAACCTAACCATAACCTTTAACCCTTTTTACTGCGTCTCTGAATTCTTTTATAAGGTCGTATCGAACACCGGCTCACTGTGTTCATTTCAATCAAACATGTTTAAATCACTTTTATTAGGCTGTTAATATTAAAATAAAGACACTCGATAGTGATACAAACAATCAATAAAAAGATTGAGTTGGTTATTAAAAGAATATAGGGAGGAACAAAGATTAATATGTTTATTAAAGAGATATGGCAGAAATAAAGATTAAGCTGATCATTAAAGGAATATAGGAAGAAACAAAGATTAAGTTGATCATTAAAGAGAAATATAAGAAACAAATATTAAGTTGTACATTTAAGAAATATAGCGAGAAACAAAGATTAAGTTGATTATTAAAGGAATACTGTGAGAAACAAAGATTAAGTTGATCGTTAAAGAGATATAGCAGAAACAAAGATTAAGTTGATCGTTAAAAGGGTATCAGTATCGTCATTTTCCTTTGCACTTCTTATGGGACACAGAGACGCCGCTGCAACTGGATGTTTGTAACGAAGCATTTATACTCTTGCAGCGGTTGTCTCTGTAGCTATTTGTTGTATATGATGAGGTTGACAACCCCATGCACAATCTCATCTGTGGCGTGTTGTCTCTGTAGCTATTTGTTGTATATGATGAAATTGACAACCCCATGCACAATCTCATCTGTGGCGTGTTGTCTCTGTAGCTATTTGTTGTATATGATGAGGTTGACAACCCCAGGCACAACCTCATCTGTGGCGTGTTGTCTCTGTAGCTATTTGTTGTATATGATGAGGTTGACAACCCCAGGCACAATCTCATCTGTGGCGTGTTGTCTCTGTAGCTATTTGTTGTATATGATGAGGTTGACAACCCCAGGCACAATCTCATCTGTGGCGTGTTGTCTCTGTAGCTATTTGTTGTATATGATGAGGTTGACAACCCCAGGCACAACCTCATCTGTGGCGTGTTGTCTCTGTAGCTATTTGTTGTATATGATGAGGTTGACAACCCCAGGCACAACCTCATCTGTGGCGTGTTGTCTCTGTAGCTATTTGTTGTATATGATGAGGTTGACAACCCCAGGCACAACCTCATAACAGATGCATCTTCTGAGTGCCTTGAGGCAGTTGTAGTACTATTCTTTATGTCTCCTTATAATCTCGCGAGAACTAAATGGGGTTGTGTTGGAACTGTCTGAATTGAATTACTTGAATGACATGTTTTGAATGACATGTTTTGAATGACATGTTTTGAATGACATGTTTTGAATGACATGTTTTGAATGACATGTTTTGAATGACATGTTTTGAATGACATGTTTTGAATGACATGTTTTGAATGACATGTTTTGAATGACTCGTTCAAGTTGTTATTGAAGGTTAATAAAAGGTAAAGGTAGTCCCAAAGCAGATACTATCATAGGGGAATGAAGTGTTAGAGACTTCATCATACAAGGTCCAGTATGGAGAGGTGAGGTGATCGGTTCACTTCCTCGCTGCCTTTTCCTTTCCTAACTCAAAGTCAGGTACCCATTTACATGCTGGGTTGACTGGAGCGTGTCTGTACCGTGATTCGAACCCGGCACCTTTGATGCGAGAGACTAACGCTTTAACCACTCTGCCAGTCGAACGCTCGTTGTTGTAGGTACTTTGGCTTAAAGTTTACATAGAGTGGGGTGGCCGGATCCGAGCCCACACCTCCTTAGACGCCTTCTACTAATCCAGTGTTGTCACTCAAGTGTACCAGTGACTATATGAATTGTGCCTGCTTTTGATAACAACTTACATGCACTTACATTCACATGCCTGGTAAAGTACAGTGCTAGTGTTTTTTGTTCTCGTTTCGGGTCACACATTATGCAGAGGCAACCCTGCCGCACTCCAGTTCTATATAAATGAGCTATGAAAGTTGTCCTTCTTAAAACCTCTCATTTTCATGTCGTCATATTTTTTCTCTGTCATGTTACACAAGTTATGCGGAAACTCCGTAGTGCCTCGACTATTTCCACAGTAATTTTCTGTCCAAAACTGTCAAAGACTTTTTCAAATTCTTCAAATCCAGTTAACAGACGTGAGCTCCGCTAAAGTAAACATTTAGTTTTGTTTATTTTTTTTTTTTAGCACTCTGAACAACTTTCTATACATACCTTAGATGGATGGGTGTGAAAAAAATCGAAAAAAGGTGATTCGTCTTACGAGGACAAAAGACAAAGAAAATAGCCAACGTTACGGCCACAAGGCCTTCATCGGGGAAAGGAAAGAAAGTGAAGGCTAGATAGGACACATAAGAACCTAAATAAATATAAAAATTAAACCTAGGTACTTCCCTGAAGGCATCGAAGTCCTAACACTTTTGCTGCCCGCGAACGGACGAGCGTGCCCGGAAAAGAAAATGACTGCCACCACCGGATGTACACAATACATACTAAGAAACTAAAAAACGAAACTGAACAATAAACTACCCAAACGTAATATTAGTGGGGACTGGAAATAGAAGAGGACAGAATGAGTTGGAGATAAATAAATATGAAATAAAAAATCAAGACATATTAAAAACAGTGTATTATATATTCATACATATTATTAGAGGGCGGCAGAAAAAAATAGAAAAAATAGGATAAGAGTGGAAAGAGTCAAAATAGAACAAGAGAGGAAAGGTTGACCTCAGACAAAGGTGTGTAGATGTAGCGAAATCTGTGAAACAATCGCTAAATTCAGTAAGATTTTACTTCTATGATAATAAATAAACCCGCCCGTGTGTGCTTACCTATCGTCGTCCTCAACGCCAGTAGTGCGCTGAATTGTATACCGTAGTAATGCTTAGACAATGATCCCGCTGCCAAGTCTTACACGCTTTCCTAGTTTCGACCTTGAGTCTTACAATTAACGCAAATCATTAAATATTACCTAAACGCCGTTTTGCAGACAGCTAAGTGTTTGTTTCAGTCAGAGTGAGAGAAGAAAACGTAGGAGGGAGAGATAGGGGATGAATGAAAGCCTTGACAAGCGTTGGTTTTCGAATGGCATGCGACAATGCGACGTCACAGAATTGGTTTGAAACACTACAGGCGAGGTTAGTGTTTGAAAAATAGACTACAGGCCTTAGTTACCGTCGTTAGGGCATGTTTGAACATCTGCTATCGTTCGCTGTAGTTTTCTTAGAAAAAGTGAGAGAGAGAGAGAAATTGGAACGGGGGAATGGTATGGAGTCCGTTTAAACTATCGTCTGCATTTCTAAAGTGAAACTAACTGTCACAATTGAACGATAGATGGAAATAAATAATAGGTGACGATTAAAATGATAATATTTGGTTATTATACCTAACATATTACTAGTGTAATTGTATACTGTCTTTTTCTCTTGTTGAGGTGATCACTGGCCCAAGACAGTATACATGTTGTTAGGTGTGTAGTGCGAGCGTATGATGAACTGAGTGTGGGTGCGAATGAAGGCGCGAATGTGTTTAGGCTCGTATATATGTAGACCCTGCAACCCATACACTCACATGCAGTAGTCAAGGATGCTTGGACACTGCAGGCACGTTTCAAAACATTTATTGACGAGAACACACATGGTATCAACAGGAACAGTCAGTGTAACAAGGTCATGCTGACCGGAAATCGATAGGTATACATTAGGCATTCAACAAGCTGGTAAACATTTGAATATCCGTGCATGGTCAATACAATGTTCTTCAATGATGACAGTTCGTGGCGTCGCCCTGGTATCACTGACTAAACGCGTCAGATACCTTAATCACTTTGACACATAGGTGCAACTTGGCATTCCCCGCCAATTGCACATTATCAGGCTGTAGTATAATAGCCGAAAACACAGGCCTCGTTCTGACGTCAGCTGTGTACTTCTGATAAGCAGGTTACCATCAACCCTGCAGTAATGCTTATTGTAGACATAAATACCGCCAATCTGCGGTTCCCACAATATATCTTCGTCACTGGATTTCTGGACAATATAAAGACTAATAGTCTTGGATGGCTACCTCGAGCACAAAATATAAGTTCTGAAATGGAGGATCGGTGAGCTGCAGTTCACAGACTAGGCAATCTTCTAACATGTTCTGCCACCGAAAGCATAGTAATGGAAAAAGTCGGTATTACCTGTAACCGAATCCACAGAACATAATAAGGAACTCTGCTGTCATTCCAACGCACAGAGATTCACTGGGGAAAACTGCCATCGCAGTCACTTCGAAGATTCTCCCCGAAAAACACAATGGACCCTTGGTCCCTTCAGAAAATCCAGGACACTTCACGGCTTGCCGGAAGTCTAACTCAACTCCCGCTTAAAAAACCCTGCCTATGGGCATACGCCAGAACTGTCTACCTTTGACCCTAAAGGTCAAACACAATGAATGAATAAACAAGGGAAGACAACCCCTAATCAACCTGACATCGCAGGTAAAGACACAATTATTCTTATGATAAAAACATAAGCAAATAACTTGACAGATGACTCCGTCAAAAATGACAGCAACATATTACTACAACCCCCCTGTAAAAAAAAATGAAATTTTTTTTTTTTTAATATGTCCATGAGCAAGATTGCACAAGTATCACTTATGTGCTCATGAAAAAATGAACCTAATATCAGGTACAATAGACGCATAAACAAAGCGTCTGAAGAGGATACAAATCATCTCCCAACATAGGAGAAAATATTTCCTTTAAGCCAAACAAACTAAGGGGGTACCATTAAAGAAACCTAAGTTGCTGGCAATACCAATCATATATCAAACATTACTAAATACTATAATTATAGCAATATACAAATGTCATGAATTACAATGCTATATTAGCAACATATCACTGATGGATGGACAAAATGAAATTTGTTAAATTATCTAAACATCATCCAAATACATTTGTATTACAACATATTAGGATATTAAGGACAGACCTAAGTCCGAAAGTGTATCAGGAAAAACTAGGACACAAGATTTAACTGGAATCATGTGGGCATCTGGACAATATGTCCGCCATCACATTATCCGAACCACGGATAGCTCGCACCGTGAAATGGAAAGGCTGAAGAGCAATAGCATAACGAGTAGATCTCGAGCTCTTCAAATCCTTACTTTGCATAGCCGTAAGAGCTTTTTGGTCGGTTTCCATAAAGAAATGCGCGCCCAGAAGGAACCTTTGTAGCTTAAGAATGGACCAAACCATAGCCAACAATTCACGGTCTAAAACCGAGTAATTCCTTTCTGCCGCATTTAGCTTCCTAGAAATATACATTACAGGATGCAGAGTTCCTGAATATTCCTGCATTAGTGCCGCTCCAATGCCAGTGGAAGAGGCATCACTACGAAGGACAAAAGTCTTATCAATCGTTGGTAGTCTTAAGATAGGATGAGATGAGAACAAATTCTTAACCTGATCCAATGAAGATTGGCATTCTGGGACCAACGCACCATATTAGGAGAACCTTTTTTCAATAACGATGAAAGTGGTGCCATAATGGAGGACAGATTCTCAATGAATCTTCCATAGAATTGTATCAATCCCAAGAGACTACGCA
Source organism: Oreohelix idahoensis (assembly GCA_024509875.1). Classification (NCBI taxonomy): domain Eukaryota; kingdom Metazoa; phylum Mollusca; class Gastropoda; order Stylommatophora; family Oreohelicidae; genus Oreohelix; species Oreohelix idahoensis. The sequence goes on from JAMPIV010021329.1 coordinate 50,733, forward strand.
CTTGCTTTTTTGTCTTCGGAACCGAGATATTTAATATCTTCGAAATGTTTTGGTCCTCTGTCTTCAACAGACCATGACCAACTCGATGACCTAGGAAGGAAATTTCACTAAACCCAACAAAAGCTTTAGAGGGTTTTGCAGTCAAACTATGCTCACGTAGAGTAGATAGCAATTCCTTTAGACCCAAATAGTGTTCTTCCCAAGTATCGCTGAAAAGACAGATGTCGTCTAAATATGCGATGACATCTGCACGATCTGATAGAATTCGTCGCATCATGCGCACGAAAGTCGCTGGGGCGTTCATAAGCCCGAAAGGCATAAAATTCCATTGAAACAGACCCCTAGGTGTCGAAAAAGCAGTGAGAGGTTTGGCGTGTTCCGTCAGTGGGACTTGCCTATAACCTTTCGACAAGTCTAGTTTAGTAAAGAATTTAGCTTTAGAAAGTCTAATAAGTAGATCATCTAATAACGGCATAGGTTCAGCATCGAACTTCGTAACTTGATTTAATTTGCGATAGTCAACGCAAAGACGTATGTTATTGTCTTTCTTTCGAACAATAACTATCGACGAAGAATAAGCTGAAGTGGATGGTTCAATTATTTGCAGTTGAATCATTTCATCCAATTCTTTCTCGACTTGTGCTTGAAAATGAATAGGTATTGGGTATGGTCTTACTCTGATCGGATTACGATCAGTAAGTATGATGTCATGTTCTATGACATCTGTGTGTCCAGGAATGTCGGTAAGGACATCCTGATATGATTGTAACGTAGAGGATACTTGACGTTGCTCCTCAAAAGACAAGTTCGAAGAGATTGTAACGTCCCTCCACGATTCCGTTGAATTCAGTGGAATCGCAGGAAGAGGTAAGTTCACGTCAGAAAAAATAGTTTCCTCATCCTGTATAACGGACAGGGATGAGATGTGACCATGTTGGACTGGAGAGTCGTCCGTCGCCTGGAAAATAGGCTGCAAATAGTCTGGACGTTCAATAAACTCTGTTAGCATATTTATATGGAAGGTTTTATGCCTTCCATCCACATCGACAATATAGTCGACATCGGAAATTTTGGAGACTATAGTGTATGGACCTTTCCATGAAATGAGAAGTCTATTCTCTCTTGAGGGAAGTAAGACATATGCTTTGTCTCCAGGACAAAGTTGACGTAGGCGTCTTTTCTTGTTAGCAAATCGCCTAGCTTTTTCTTTCGCAAATTCGGAAGATGAAGTTGCTAACCTGCACGATTCGATAATCTTTTCTCTAAGAGCAATGACATATTCATATGACGATTGTGTATCATCGTCAATATTATCAGAAGTTATCAAATCGTGTAACAAGGACATCGGACCGCGCGGTTGCGCGCCAAAGACAAGTTCGAAAGGAGAAAACCCTGTATGCTCGTTGGGAACTTCTCTATAGGCAAAGAGGACTGCAGGTAAAACCCTGTCCCAATCTTCAGGATGATCCTCCGTTATCTTGCCAAGTAAGTTCTTTAGTGTCCTGTTAAGACGTTCTACCAATCCATTGGACATTGGATGATAAATACTACTGAGAGACCTTTTAATGTCTAGCGTAGCCATTACCTGAGACATAACGTCCGAAATTAACTGAGTGCCGTGATCCGACAGTATTTCTCCGGGGAATCCCAGACGAGAAAATATGAGCCAAAGAGCATCAGCGATATCGACAGTTGATATGCTCTTCAGAGGAATAGCCTCTGGCCAACGCGTGCACATGTCCACGCAAGTGAGGATAAATTGGTGTCCTCTGGCTGACTTAATTTTGAACGGACCAATGATGTCTATAGCCATTTTCTGAAACGGCCGAATCGGAATATCTGCAGCCTGAATAGGAGCAGCATGTCTCGGACCTCTAGACTTGACCTCTTGACAAATTTTGCAAGATCGGCAATAAATTCGGATGTCTTTATTCACGAATGGCCAAAAGAAGGACGCAAGGACTCTAGTTTTAGTTCTGGAAAACCCCATGTGTCCAGCACACTGAGAATCGTGTGCATGCCGAAGAATTAAGGCTCTCATACACTTAGGCACAAGAATTTGCGAGTGCATAGACTTGTCCGAGTGTTGTACCATTCGTACCAATATACCATTCTTCATAGTAATATACGATTTGTGATTCGTATTTTGATTGGGATCCCCTTTCTTTGCAAGAAGGAAGAATTTCTTCAAAGAAGGATCCTCTTCTTGACGTTTAACAAACGAGTCATGGGAAATCACCAAGTGCTCGTCTTGGCTATCAACTTCATTACTATTATCCGATGAGGTTGGGGGATTAAGAGCTTGAGCTCTTGTCACCACTGCATTGACCGTTTGAATGTTTTTTTTTCTCCCAACTAGAAATTTGTTGCGGGGTGCATTCCTTAACCCCATGAATACGACCGATTATAAGATCCGCAATAGGATTAGGAAGAAGACATGCATGGACATCTCCTGTGAAGAAAGGAGTGTCAATCCTAATAATAGCAGTAGGATAGCTTTCCATAGTACCACCAAATGTAACACATCTGATTGTTTTTCCAGTGGCACAGCAAGGATCTATCAGAGACCCCCTAATCAACCTGACATCGCAGGTAAAGACACAATTATTCTTATGATAAAAACATAAGCAAATAACTTGACCGATGACTCCGTCAAAAATGACAGCAACAGTAATATATCATCTTGCCGTAGAAGAACCCAAAAATAATAAAATATGTTATTTGAATAAGTGTAGAAGGAAAAAGTAAATTATGATGAAATGAAGAATAAAAACGATAATAGTGAATATAGTAAATAAAAGAATAAAACCACTGTGTGACAGACAGCAACATGATCATTAATTACTTGTCAGAATTATAAACTTTTAGGATATAACTGAGATATTGACGAAGACAGATGGACGAACAGACTTGAATCTTTCTCAGTTTGCCCTGTAGTGGGGATAGAGGGGAAGTTAGTCCAAGATTTGAAATTTGAGTTCAGTTTGAATAAAAAGACGCTAGAAGACAAACAGTCCCTGATTGGCTGGAGTCTAATATACTAACGGAGGGATAAAACTAATTTGTAGTTAGTGTTCGAGGCCACTTGTAAAAGAAATTTTCTACACTAAAGTTATTCTACAAGCAAGATAATAGTACTATCTTGACTTTGCTGATCTGCACCAGCAAGCGATCTGGATTTGACCATATTTATCGCACTTAAACTTATTAGTGGGAAATTTTCATTTGATGCGGTAAGAAATAAAACCTTTGTATCATTATTATGATTATTAAGATGTATGTATTATTGAATATGTATGAAAATTATGTGGGTAGAAGTATCTAGAGGGAAGTCAACATCAAACTTTGTGTTGTTTCACAGAGTTGTTAGGAAATATATTAACATGTTGTAGAAAAGCCAAACAGGCTTTCTTACATTTTGGAAGAAAGAAAAAATTAAACATTAATGGGGAAATTGTTGTACATTATTATGACATAAGACCAGGCAAACCACTGGCCGTCTTCTTCAGCAAGTCACCGTGATTGTACATGACTTGATATTATTAACTTAAAATGTTTCCTTTGTTAAGGAAAGTGTCAAACTGTAGTTTGAAGTTTATTTGACCATGAATGGGGTATACAACCAATTAAGAGCGTTAACTAATTGTTTAGTTACCATGCTGAGTCTGAATATGATTAAAAATGTTTAGTTAGGGAAAGAGAGAGTTATATGAGAGGTTGAGTAGGACGCATTTATATCGTTCCAGGGTTTCATCTATGACTCAAAGTGAGCCCAGGTCAACCTATACCTGTCTATATTTCTGCATCTAAAGAATTGAGGCAGTATCGACTGTGTGCCTCCGTGTTATATTGCAAGAGCAGAATCCTTACTTGACAGTGGAGGCTGGTGATCTAACCAAAATTCATCCTGCATACGAGGCACCACTCAGTTAAGAAATTGTCTCGGGCACTTGATATATCAAACTCAACTACTCTCAGTTCTCAAATGTGTATTAGATCATTCAGATTGTGATGAAGACAAACGTTCTTGTAATTAATACCCATTCATAGGAGCAAGAATAAATTGACACTGTTCCAGATTGACACATTTAATTAAAGTGGTGAATAAGAATATACTCAGTTATAAATTGAATTAATTTTATGTAAATACTTTGAATTATCATTTTGAGTTCAATATTCCGGTATACACAAATCTGTGATACTGGAACAATAAATTGTAAAAAAGATTTCACATTTTAAACTTAACTCTGGGTGTTGTTAATTACCTTTCATGGAGTTCTTAAGTGTATTTGTTGTCATTTTATTATACCACAATTTCATTACCCTAGACATTAGACGTAGCTGTCAGACATACTAGTCCAAAAAAAAGTCTGAGTGAGATCTTAGGGTGGTAGCAGAAAGGTTCTCTGAGAACACACCCTTATCATCTATTAGACTCAGAGGCCTTCACAGCTTGACCTCACTCAGTTACACTATAACAATAACACCAACCTTCATAACATCTAAACCCACCACAGTAGAGTGTTAAGACCAGCTGGTTTTAGACACCCCATGCGATGAATAAGACGGTTCTCAAGCTGTTCTCGACTAGCAGTGTCAGAGGAGCAGGATCTGATAACCGTGACCTGGATGTCGATGGGACCATGGTGGTCAGGACCATTAAAGTGTATGGCAAATGGTGTGGATTTTTGCTGAGAGATGTCATTCAAGTGCTGACTGAATCTGTCCCCAAGTCGTTTGCCTGTTTGGCCAATATAGGTTTTGCAGCAACGTTTACATATGATCGTATAAATGACATTGCGCGACTCACACGTGAAGCTACTGGTGATGGTGTACGTAGCCTCAGGAAAAGACACCTTGTGGGTTGAGATGACATACTTGCACGTGTTGCATCGTGTCCGACCACATGGTAGTGTACCAAAGTGAGTAGCATTCTCCTTTGGGAGACGGCTGTGAACAAGAAGATCCTTCAAGTTCTTGTTGCGTCTATATGCCACCAAAGGTGCTTCACCGAATACTACTTGGGTCATAGACTCTGCTTGGAGGATATGGAGGTGTCGGAAAAGGATCTTTTTGACTGCAGTACTGTGAGGGTGATAGGTCAAGATTAATTTGACTCAATCCGAAGTGGATTTATAGTGGGGTTTGGGGGCCTCCTGACGAGAGATGGGGAAAACACGTTGGACGGCAGAGGTGAGAACATGTTCCGGATAAAGTCTGCTACGGAAGAAATCCAACATCTCATTGGCTCGGAAGTGGAAGTCATCGTCGTCTAGGCACAAACGGCGGAGACGTTGTGAAAATGGAAGGGACGACAAGCTCGGGGATGAGAACGAACGAACGAACTTTATTTTCAAAGGGTTAAGAATTGGGCACGCAGGCCCGTCTTACATTCTGCCCTTCCTCTCTCTGTCATCTTGCATACTGTATCCTTTCAACCGCACATGTATTTTGAGATTTTTTTTTTTAAGCATACAACGTTATCAAGGTAAAATAATAACATACATTTGTAATATCCAGTCATAATCAAATTTAATAGAGACGGTTTTAGAGAGACAGAGAGAGAGAGAGAGAGAGAGAGAGAGAGAGAGAGAGAGAGAGAGAAAGAGAGGGGGGGGAAAGAATAGATATAAGAGCGTCTTCAAGATCATTCACCGAGCTTAAATTAATAAATATTAAATCTTTTTTCAGTCTTCCCTAACTCTTCTTTTAATTAATTTCCAGGTCCACAGAGAGAGAGAGAATGAGAACAAACGAACGAACTTTATTTTCAAAGAGTTGAGAATTGGGCACGCAGGCCCGTCTAACATTCTGCCGTCCTTTCTCTAGTCTTCCATACTGAATCAATTTATTCTCACATGTATCTTAAATATAACTTAAATAATAAAATAACAATAAATTACAATAAAACAAAATCCCACCATTGTAACAGTACAATAACAGTGTTGCGTATGGTTTTTTACAACATTTTGGTGTTGCGCATCAAAGATCGCTGAATTGAGTTTGGTGAAAATATTTGAAGATATGTGAATAGTACACTTAGGTGCATTATTATTGCGCGCAGTAAAAAAAGGGTGACGTAGGAGGGTTTTTGGTCTTGAAACAAGGACGTAGAGAACAAAATGGACCCCAAATAAAAACAAGACGTGAACAGCCTTGTGTTTGCTGGTTTGCTTGAAAACCCGTGAAAAAAGGGTATATTGATTCGTGCCATGCATAGGAGTGCATAACAGGATGAGTACTGTGAATCAGGTATAATTTGATGCTTATACATTTGGTAGACGGGCAGGTCTATACACCGTAAAAATCGGAGTCTAAAAAAATCCTGCTTTGTCGCTAATGTGTGCTGAATTTTGGGAAAATTCATGTCAATGAAGTTATATGAGTTTGAAAAGAAGGTACGGGAGAAGGGCACGGATATAATCAATACATAGAGATGTATAGAAGGATTGGGACTAATAAGCAACAATGTATTACCGTCAAGGAGTATAACACTATGTTACGAATAGACAGAATGACATTAACTAAGGACGGTTCATCATGTCTCATGGATCATGAGTTTTCAATAAACTGTGTTGTTATGTTACCGGAACAGCATTGGCTTCTTACCTGGTTATATTTGAGCTGTTGGGCATATCTGAGACATTACTAATTCGTGATCCCTTGTGAGAGAACACTGCATAAATAATACAGGGACGATACAGTGCAGTTTTTGGCATACCCACGAATAAAACATTCGCGTGACACTTTTGTTGTATACCAATGTTCTAACATTCATATAGACACATATGGGAATAATAATGGTATACATATATCAAATGCAGACAAACTCTTTTAATACACGGGAATAAACGAACGGGCGGACAGTACTTTAACATGGTGGCCAATATAATGTACCTTCCCGTTCTATAAAATTCAGATATTTTGGAGCTCAATTGATTGCCACGTATATTGGAACAATGACACTTGTTGCATGCTCAATAAATCGATCATTATGTCAAAGTCGTAACCTTGACTTGGAAGGTCAACGTTCGTGTGATGTACATACTCAAGTCTCCAGAGAAGTATCATAGTTGTACCGGGGAATGATGCTACAGTTTTCGATTTACATTTTCAAGTCCTGCTGTGTACCTGTGGAGGTTACATTGAGTGACGTCATTCGGTAACAGATACTTTCAACCAGAGCGAATTGCTGGTCCTTTTGAGAATTGCTCATCTTCAATTCAGCTGTATAAATTTCATAACCTGTGTTGGATAGAATACTTTACGAGGAGTATTGGGATTCCCGCAGATAAGTAGACATTGTTATTATGGTGTCAGTACCCTGATTATTATTAGTGAGCACCTTTCTTTGTCATTTTAACTCGTAAGATGCTTGTTCTTCATCATAGGTGTCCTGGGGTGCTTTCCTAGGTTGATTTTAGGTCGATGAATCACAAAGGCTTACAGCCAGTTTCTTTGGGGCTGCTGAAATGTCGTAGATTTTTGTGTTGACTCCGTGGTTCTTTACGATATGATCTCTTCTTTAATTGTTGAGGTTCGGTGATTGTCATTGCTAACATGTATATTTCTATGTAATTGATTCTCTTCATGGATCATTATGTTTTCAGTAGTACTATTATCTTGTATAATTTCTTAGTTGATTGATTTATAGCTGCATATTTTATTAAATAAAAGATGATTAATCTCCAATAATGAGTATCGATAAGGTTTCGATTATAAGATATTACTTATAATACTACAGTTTATTTGATGAGGTAAATATTAGAATTCAGAATTTGAAATGTCGACGGCGGAATACTTCATTAAACAGGGTAAAATTCTTGGTTTATCAGGAGACAAATTACAAGAGTTTGCTCAAACAGAATATAAAGAGGCGCAGGAAAGAGAGAAACGTCAGTTGGAATTAAAAGATAGAGAATTAGCCAATCAAGAACGTATGAAACGGTTGGAAATGGAAGAAAATGAGAAAAGGAGGCAAGACGAAGAGAGAATTAAACACTTGGAGATGGAAGAAAATGAGAAAAGGAGACAATATGAATTTACACTTGAGGGAGAAAAACGAGCCCATGAAGAGAGAATGTTGCAGTTAGAAATTGAAAGACAGAAGTTGCAAAATGGAAATGCTACTAGTCAATCACACACTCAGAATGATGGTCAAAAAGGTGACATTAAAATCCATTTGCCCATGTTTAAACCAGGGGTCGACGATATAACGTTCTTCTTGTCAAGATTTCAATTGGTATGCACAGAATATAAAATTGATAAAAGTAAGTGGTGTAGCAAACTGATGAATTTTTTATCAGGAGAGGCGTTAAGTGCAATCGCTTCGTTAGAAGGCGATAGTCAAAACTATGATGAAGCTAGAGCTACGCTATTAAAAAAAATATCAGCTTACAGCTGAAGGTTATAGAAGGCGTTTTAAAGAGTTGTTGCCGGAAACAGGAAAAGAGTTCTCACAATTCATTTCGGATATTCGTTTAACTTTTAATCGTTGGATCGAACTTGAAAAGGTACAACGGAATTTTGAAGATCTTGCCGATTTAATATTACGGGATAAGGTATTATCCTCAGTAAGTGATAAGTTTTTGGCATTTTTACAGGAGCGGAATCCTAAATCGTTATCGGAAGTTGAGACCCTAGGGCGCCAGTTTTCAGTTGCTCATCCGAACTTGAATGTCAGAAACACTAAATTACATGAATCGTTACAGTCAGCGGGTGTTGCTACTGTAAATAACAGACAAGGAAAATTTAGATCGAATAGTGGTGACAGAGATAGGTTTCGTCATAGAAGTGCCAGTTCAGATCGAAATAATAATTATCAAAGAAATTTTTCTCATTTTGAAGGTGGAAATAGAAAAGATTCACCAGCTGGCAGAAGATGGAATAACAATCATTTTGGAACTGGTCAACAGGTTGATTTGGGAAACAGAGACAGAATGAATTGGCAACGAAACACTCCTAACTTTTACAGTTACAATAAAGCACGTTACTCGCAGAATAATAATAGACATTTGTATAACAATAGACAACAAAATGACAGGGCATTTCGGTCAAATAGTTATAATCGATCTGCTTACCATGGTAATTCCGTTCAAATGTCGGAAAATAATGTCGCAGATAACAATAATACTGTTAATCAAGCAAATGCGTGTGCGTCATTTGATTTTAATAATGCTGAAACATGTTTGGAATGCAAGAATCTATTTCAGCCTGACGTGGTATCCAGACTGAGATGTGGACACCCATTGCCGGCGTTACCTGCTATGTCAGCTCATGAAGGAACCGGGTCTTTAGAGTTTCACAAGGGCTTACTTAATGGCATGCCAGTAACTTTATTAAAGGATTCAGGTTGCACGACGGTAGGCGTGCGACAATGTTTGGTTGATCCTTCTTGTTGTACAGGCACATGGGTTAAGTGCATTACGTTTGGTGGTAGAAGTGAGTAATGTCAAACGACTGTGGTTGATATCGAGACGCCATTTTTTACGGGACAAATAAAAGTATGTTTGTTGCCGAATCCAGTTTGCGATTTAGTTCTTGGTCGCATTCACGGTTTTAAAGAGTGTACTCTTGAGCAAATAAATAATTGGGAACGAGAACACGTACACAGGGCTAATGTTGTGGTTACTCGAGCACAGGAGCAGTCTCAACATAATGTTGTGCCACTAGTTAATGATGATGTGTTACACAGTAACATCAACAAGGAAGTTTTTTCTACTTTACAAAACAGTGATGTTTCATTAAAGAATTTTTTTCATTTAGTACAATGTGATGATACAAATGGTCATACTTCTCACAAACAATGGTATACTATCGTAAATGACATATTAGTGCGAAGATTCAGAGATAGTAAATCTTGTCATATTACTACTCAGATCATGGTGCCTAAGGTAATGAGATCCTATATCTTGAGTCATGCTCACGATTCCCGTTGTGCAGGTCACATGGGATACTCTCGTACTAGATCTAGAATTCTGGCATCTTTTTCTGGCCGGGAATGTCGAAAGACATTGCGATGTTTTGCCGTTCTTGTGTTACTTGTCAGGAGGTGAAGTCTAGAGGGGCACGTCATTTGGCTCCCATTCAAGCAGCCGATATTCCGGTGCGTCCATTTGAGAAGATGGCCGTGGACATTATTGGCCCACTTCCTATAATGTCATCGAGAGGACATAGATATGTATTAACTTGTATAGATTTGTGCACGCGTGGCCACAGGCTATCCCACTCAAGAACATTACTACGCAGGATGTAGCTGATGCTTTGTTTCATATCTTTACTAGAATCGGATTTCCGAGAAAACTGTTGTCGGACAGAGGTTCTCAGTTTGTGTCAGGTGCAATGAGTGAGGTTATGGCAATGTTTCATATAGACAGATCACTGAGTTCCGTATATCACGCCGCCTCAAACGGGATGGTGGAGCGTCTAAATCGATCAATAAAACAGATGTTAGGAAAGATTACAATCGATTTTCCTAAAGAGTGGGACCGAGTTTTACCAGCGGTACTTTTTGCATATCGTGAAATACCGAATGAGCATACAGGTTTCAGTCCATTTCAACTTGTATTTGGTGCTCAGCCCAGAGGTCCATTGTCTTTAATCAAAGACTTGTTGATTGATTCTTCCTTGTCGCAAGAAACTCAATCGTCTTACGAGTATGTTGTAAATCTTAGGAAAAAAATCATGGATGCATGCCAGCTGGCAACAGATGCATCAGAGAGAGCTAAAGAAAAAGCTCGTATGTTACAGAATCACTCAAGACGTCTTCGTCTTCTTGTACCAGGCGACGAAGCGTTCGTGCTTTTACCGAGCAAACAGAATCGACTACTGATAACTTGGTGTGGTCCATTCAAGATTCTGTCACGTATTTCAGATGTCGATTATGTCCTTGATGTTAAGGGACAAAGAAAGATTTTTCACATTAACATGTTGAAAGAGTTTCACTCAAGACCTGAACATCTTCAGGCAGTCTTTCACGCTGTTGATAATGTAGGTTCACATCCAATGAGCTGGGCGTCTTTATCAGTTATTCAGGAAGAAGAATCTTCTTTCCCAGCTGTATCAATGACTTTTCCTAGTCTACCGGTTCAATCTACCGAAACTTGGGAAGACGTGACAATCTGTCCGAATCTTACACTTGAGAACAAAATACATGTATCCGAATTATTACATTCATTTTATGATGTACTTACAGACATACCAGGCAAAACAAATGTCATCACACATGACATCATTTTAAATGATGAAAAGGCTATTAGAGTGCGTCCATACCCGATACCATTACACTTTCAAGACAAAGTAAACAAAGAAATAGATGACATGCTGCAATTAGGTATAATCAGTTCTTCTCAAAGTAATTTTGCTTTTCCCATGGTTGTAATAAGAAAAAAAGACAATAACATTCGGCTCTGCATTGATTTTAGAAAATTAAATCAGGTCACAATTTTTGACGCCGAACCGTTACCATTATTGGATGATCTTTTACCAAAATTAGCAGATGCAGTATATTTCAGTAAGTTCGATCTGTCAAAAGGTTATTGGCAGGTTCCGTTGGAGGAAAGATGTAAACATTTTACGGCTTTTGCTACTCCCAGAGGGTTGTTCCAGTTCAATTTTATGTGTTTTGGACTGATGAACGCACCTGCTACGTTCACTAGAATGATGAGAATTCTCTTCTCGCATAGACAAGATATAATCTCGTACATAGATGATATTTGTTTGTTTAGCACACTTGGGAAGAACACTTTCACGGTTTACACTCTCTATTGTCCACGCTCAGATCTGCTGGGTTATCTGCTAGACCATCTAAGGTGTATATTGGATTCTCTGAGATTACTTTTCTAGGTCATAGGATTGGTCATGGGAATCTTCAAACTTTGGAGCAGAATGTTTCCAAGATTCTAAATCTTTCCATTCCTAGGACAAAAAAAACAAGTCCGTAGTGTGTTAGGACTAGTGCAATATTATGGTAAATTTATTCCTAACTTATCTTCAATTACATCAGATCTGTCCACTCTACTTAGGAAAGGGGCTCCTAATGTAATTAGGTGGACTCCAGAATGCAATGCTGCTTTTCTTAAAATTAAGGATTTATTTTCATCCCCACCGATTTTAAAACTACCCAGGCTTAATAATCTTTATACTCTTCGAACAGACGCTTCGTCCAAGGGCGTTGGTGCTGTGTTGCTTCAACAATTTGATGGACATCTGCATCCGATCACGTACATTTCAAGAAAGTTAAACAAGGCGGAAATGAATTATTCGGTGTTGGAAAAAGAACTTCTCGCAGTGGTATGGGCAGTAACAAAATTAGAGAAGTATCTGTTAGGTGTAACTTTCGTAAATCAGTCAGACCAGAAGGCTTTGGCGTATTTAAAGACGAAGAACCATAAATGCGCCCGAGCAGCCCTTATTCGATTCTGATGCAGCCGTATAATTATACTATTCAAGCAATTCGAGGGTCCGACAATGTGGTTGCAGACGTACTGTCGAGGTGCCCTCAGGAAGACAGTACACAAGTTTTTAATGACAGTTAGTCCATGGTCAACAGTAGTGGTGATGTAATTGGGACATTGAATTTTTATTAGTGTTATCCGGAACCCAATTTGGTATTAATGGTGTAAGGTGTACATACAGTGTACTATAATATGACTGTACGGCAATGATATTCTATAGCGTATTTTTGCGTGTATATTATAGAGGTTCCTAGGGGCATTGACATAGGTAATTTGTAGCCAATGTATGCATGTATTTGCTATTTTTTGGGGTTGGATCAGGAATAAACAGATATGGGATTTGCAGTGTACTCTGTATTGGTGAGGTACACATTATTGCAATCATTTTCCTATGGATAGGTAATCCTATTAGATGTAACCATATTATATAAGTTTTGGTTCTAGTATTATTGATACTAGAGGTAATAGAGGGTGGTGTTGATTTCCCGTAATTTGTTTTAATTAGTAATATTATTACTTCCTACATGGATTTTATTCATAAGGCAGTAGATTATATGACTTGTTTATCACCGTTTCATCTCATCGACGACTGACTGATTATATTATGAGACATTAGCTGAATTATACTTACTGAGACTTAGGATAGTATTATGTTGGTATTTTTTTTTTAAATTACCTTAAGTGGTACAATTTTGAAGAAAAAAGAAACTACGTGTCTTTTTTCTTAACGGTGGTAGGGGGTAATTGTTGCGTATGGTTTTTTACAACATTTTGGTGTTGCGCATCAAAGAGCGCTGAGTTGAGTTTGGTGAAAATATTTGAAGATATGTGAATAGTACACTTAGGTGCATTATTATTGCGCGCAGTAAAAAAAGGATGACGTAGGAGTTTTTTGGGTCTTGAAACAATGACGTAGAGAACAAAATGGACCCCAAATAAAAACAAGACGTGAACAGCCTTGTGTTTGCTGGTTTGCTTGAAAACCCGTGAAAAAAAGGGTATATTGATTCGTGCCATGCATAGGAGTGCATAACAGGATGAGTACTGTGAATCAGGTATAATTTGATGCTTATACATTTGGTAGACGGGCAGGTCTATACACCGTAAAAATCGGAGTCTAAAAAAATCCTGCTTTGTCGCTAATGTGTGCTGAATTTTGGGAAAATTCATGTCAATGAAGTTATATGAGTTTGAAAAGAAGGTACGGGAGAAGGGCACGGATATCATCAATACATAGAGATGTATAGAAGTATTGGGACTAATAAGCAACAATGTATTACCGTCAAGGAGTATAACACTATGTTACGAATAGACAGAATGACATTAACTAAGGACGGTTCATCATGTCTCATGGATCATGAGTTTTCAATAAACTGTGCTGTTATGTTACCGGAACAGCATTGGCTTCTTACCTGGTTATATTTGAGCTGTTGGGCATATCTGAGACCTTACTAATTCGTGATCCCTTGTGAGAGAACACTGCATAAATAATACAGGGACGATACAGTGCAGTTTTGGCATACCCACGAATAAAACATTCGCGTGACACTTTTGTTGTATACCAATGTTCTAACATTCATATATACACATATGGGAATAATAATGGTATACATATATCAAATGCAGACAAACTCTTTTAATACACGGGAATAAACGAACGGGCGGACAGTACTTTAACAAACAGTTACACAGATTTACAGTACCTTATCATAATTAATACTAAACAGGACAAAATTATCTTTAAAACCTACATATGATGTTATGTAATTATTTAAGAACATAACTAAATTAGGGTGACATATAATCTGCACTCATGATGTATTTGAAAAGTCTGTGATTGAATGAATATGGACTAAGCGTGTTTTTTAAGTCGTGTGGAAGATTATTCCACAGATGAGCAGCAGAAAAAGCTAAACATTTCTTGAATAAGTCGAGCCTAGGCTTGGGCATGTGTAATTTATTTAAGCGTTGACTGCGTCTTCCACTGTATTTGAAAATAGGCCACAGATACGTTGGAGCATTCTGTGATAAGATTTTGTGAATAAATTTGGCTTTGTTGAAGAGAAGGCGCTTTCTTAGTGGTAATATGTTAAGATATGTATATGGGTCTACACTCTGTGTGAGGTTTTTGTCTGAAATTAGGCGCACTGCACTTTTTTGTAATGAATAGAGTCTTTTAGTCTTGGACATGGTGCAGCCATCCCAAATTGTGGAACAATAGTCTAGATGTGTTTGTATTTGGGATTTTTTTTCCCTTAACCAGCGGCACTTGGGCTTTCAGCCCTTCGGCCCAACGACATGTCATTGCGAGGCTGGGGAACCTGAGGACTTTCCTTCCAACCCGGTCAGGAGCTTCGCTCCTTCCCATCCACAGAGGGTTTATTGTATTTGGGATGTATAGAACATTTTTCGTGTTTCCTCATCTAGGAAATGTTTGATTTTAGCTAACTGGTAAACTTTTTGTGAAACAGAAATCAAGAAGAGAATAGGAATGGCCAAAGCTATATTCAACAACATGAAACATATACTGACATCCAAACAGTTATCTCACAAATTAAAACTGAGAATCATAAAGTGTTATATATATTCTGCATTTCTGAATGGTGCAGAAACATGGACGATGAATAAGCATTTGGAAGAAAGAATTGAGGCTCTTGAAATGTGGATATATAGAAGAATGGGGCGTATCTCATGGAAAGAGATGAAAACAAACAAGGAGGTCCTAGAAAATCTAGGTATGAAAAGAGAACTAATGAGGGAGGTCAAAGTTCGGCAGCTAAAATACTTTGGCCACATAAAAAGGCATAACACCTTGCAGAAGACCATAACAGAAGGGACAGTTGAAGGCAAACGTGCAAGGGGAAGACAGCGCTATAAGTGGGAAGATAACATCAAGAGATGGACAGGAAAGTCTATCAGAGTTCACCACCAAGACAAGAGACAGAACACGTTGGAGATCCATTACAGCCAACCACTGTTTTATAGGGAAGGGGGAGGGGGGAATGAAGCTTGTACTGTACTTCACTTTTTTATTTTTACATTTTACACAAGCTGCGCTGTGAAAGGGTTTCAGAGAAGTTTGTAAGTATTACAGGAGCGATAGGTTGGCTGGTTGTCACAAGGGAAAGCAAAGTCGGTTATCTTTTGAGTGGCTCAAAGATGAATAAACACAGGCAATATTCCACATCGCCAAATGACTCCGATAACAATTAATTATGTGACCAAATCTCCGGCCTGTCGATCCAACAGGATTAACATTTACATCTTCACACCGCGTCATGGAGCAATGACATATATAATTCCGACAAAACGATATCATTAAGTAAAATTCATGACATAAGTGCCATACGGGATCCCCACTACTCTTTATAGAAAGACATGTTTCATTATGTCCATCGTTCTTCGTCAAAATATCCAAACATGGTTATTCATATCCATCTCTTGCTCATTGGCACGCAAGTCCATGAACGTAAAATTATAATAAACCTCTAGACATCTGAGAGGAGGACACAATTCTGTAAATATCTGATACACTTTCTGGACACTTTGACTCCTAACTTGCTCGGCCACACACAGAACAATAATAATGCTCACATCTCTAGTGTATGCAATACACGTCACCACGGAGGTTGACGGTAGTTAAAACTGGATTTTACGTACAAAATATCGATTTTTTACTTTTGAGCTTATTTTATTAAATTATCAACGAGGAATCGAATGAGCAAGGTTTTATAACATAAAAAATGCATTTGATGTATCAAAAAGCATATTTTCTGTACCCACCCCCAGCTATGATTTGCAAATTTGTGCCCAAAACGCAAGATTTGTCGCTCAATAATACCTTAGTTACCCTGTCCATATCGGGGACTATTTGGTATCGATACACAGGGAATTTCATTGTCTGCCGTAATATCGCAAATTCGAAACTATTTTTTCTCATAGCTCTGAGTGGATTGTGTTTGAAAATTTCCGTAATTTTACGCTAATTGCCTTATAAGGTGTTGTCACGTGGTGACCTCATTCCCGACTCATTGAAGACACAAACGTAAACAACTGTTTTGATTGGTCATAACAACATTTTGGCTGCGTGCGCAAATGTGGAAGAAGCAACAGCCATTTCCGCCCGTCAACAATTATTGTTTGCTGCATGTTCGATATTTTTCTTGTTTCAGTGAATTGTGTTCTATTACTTCAAAATGGGAATAATAAGTAAGAGATCAAAGCAAATATCTGCTGCCAGGTTGCGTCGACAGTATGTGATTTTTACTAGTGGTAAAGACAGAATTAGCGGTGAATAATACACAAACTGATAGGCCTAAACAAACAACATGGAATTTCTGCATAGGCCTACCAGTATCCGATAGACCTATGGTTAATATTGCAGATCCAGTAGTGCCTGGCCCAAGTCGATCTGATATAAAAATTAACTTGAGCACGAGCAAGAATGTTGCATCTCATAATACTGTCTGCGTCCAGCCTAAACCTACGTGGACATGCAATCAACAAATCTGCTGTTCTTGGTGCCCTCATGTCTGAAATGGGCCCATATACATTCAATCTCTTCTGTGAGAACCTAGACCTCCCTGGCCTGCACCAGAAAACATTTCATAAATATGCAGATCAAATTTTTGATCATTTGGATACCATGCACTCTACAGTATTTCAACGTTCCGTCAGCATCGTCCGAGCTGAACATGCTAAGAGTCAGCATCGTACCATTAATAAAAAAGAAGTCATTGACATCGCTGTCAGCTTTGATGCAACATGGCTAACTAGAGGTCATAAGTCACTTATAGGTGTTGGCAGTGTTATCGACATCTTGACTGGCATGGTCATCGATTCACATGTTATGTCTTCTTTCTGTCACACCTGTGAGAATACTGGACAGTGGCAACTGAAAAATCAGCCTGACAAATTTGAAAAATGGAAAGCAGAGCATCAGAAGGGCTGCTGCCGTAATTTCGAAGGGTCAGCCGGAATGATGGAGGTAAAAGCCTGTGAAGTTCTCTTTCTTCGTTCAGTGGCAAATCACAAGCTACGCTATACTGTTTTGCTATCAGATGGCGATTCCAAGGCCTACAACAGACTCTGCGACATCAAACCGTATGGACCAGAAGTTGACATAACCAAAGAAGAGTGCGTCAACCATGTTGCAAAGCGATTAGGCACTGCACTGAGGACACTGATTACTGACTGCAGGAAACAAAAAGTCACCCTTGGGGGAAATGGCCGTGGTCGTCTAACCCAAAATGCAATACGAAAATTGTGTATTTACTACACCAGGGCCATCCGCAAGCATAGTACAGCCCCAGAGATGAAACAAGCCATCATGGCTTCTCTCTACCATGGGTATTCGACAAACGACAAACCCCAACATAATTTGTGTCCGCCAGGCAAAGACTCCTGGTGTTTCTATAAGGCTTCCATTGCCAAAGGAGAAGCTGCTGGACCACACGAGACCAAGGTTCACACTCCGCTAGACTACAACCTGCTCCATAAGCACTTAGCCCCTATTTATGAGCGTCTTACTGATCAGCATTTGCTGAAGCGGTGTCAGCTAGGTGCAACACAAAATGCAAATGAAAGCCTACACAATGTTATATGGAGTGGTTGCAGCAAGCGGAAATTTGTGTCATTAAAAAAAGCCAAATTCAGTGTCCTTGTGGCCGTTGGAGAGTTCAACTTTGGTCCATCAGCCAGTGCAGAAATAAAAAGGCTGTGTGGTCAAGCATCTGGAACAAACTCAATACGCCTTGGACAGGTGCGACTGAGGAAACGTCTGGCCAACAGCCAGAAACATGAGGCTGACAAACTTGTAAAAAGAAGAAAAATTATGCAAGAGGCAAGACAAAGGCGAGAGGTGGAGCTGCAGCAAGCTGAAGGAGGTGCAGCATATAGTCCTGGAGAATTTTAAAAATATTCAGCCCCCCAGAATGGAGTATATTGGACAAGACAAGGCACTCGGTGAGTAAAATGCATTTTTCTTACAATTAACATTTTATTAACCAAAATTTTATTACTAACAAACTATCTAACAGAGTAGTCTAAAATTTGGCATGCATGTAGTACACATATATACCTTTAAATTGTCACATGCTTTTTTGATATTTTGGTAATTTGCTTTGATATATTTTTTAAAATATTTTTTTTTCTTTTTTTTCATACAAATAAAGTGGTTTTTTTTTAAATCATTAAAAATAGAATTTTAAAGGAAGCTGAAGGAGGTGCAGCATATAGTGCTGGACAATTTTAAACACATTCAGCCCCCCAGAATGGAGTATATTGTACAAGACAAGTCATTCGGTGACTAAAATGCATTTTTCTTAAAACTAACATTTTATTAACAAAAAATGTTATTTTTTACAAACTATTTAATAGATCAGTCTGAAATTTGGCATGCATGTAGGACACATATATACCTTTAAATTGACAGGGGCTTTTTTTGATATTTTGGTCATTTGCTTTGATATATTTTTTTAAATATTTTTTTTTCATTGTTTTTCATACAAATATAGTGTATTTAAAAAAAAAATCATTAAAAATAGAATTTTAAACTTATCAAAAAAGCCCCTGACAAATTGTTTTAATTGTCAGTCACAACATGTGTGTGCAATTTGATAAAGTTTGGTCAATGGTAAACATAAGACTTTTGCTTTTGAAAATTGGTGAAAAACCCAATGTGGCGGTTGTTTTTTTTTTTTTTGGTTACCATGTAGAAGGAAAGAAGAAAAATTAGGCAAGATAAAGGCAAGAGGAGCAGCTGCAGGAAGCTGAAGGAGGTGCAGCATATAGTGCTGGACAATTTTAAACACATTCAGCCCCCCAGAATGGAGTATATTGGACAAGACAAGTCATTCGGTGACTAAAATGCATTTTTCTCAAAACTAACATTTTATTAACAAAAAATGTTATTTTTTACAAACTATCTAATAGATCAGTCTGAAATTTGGCATGCATGTAGGACACATATATACCTTTAAATTGACAGGGGCTTTTTTGATATTTTGGTAATTTGCTTTGATATATTTTTTAAAATATTTTTTTCATTGTTTTTCATACAAATATAGTGTATTTTTTAAAAAAAATCATTAAAAATAGAATTTTAAACTTATCAAAAAAGCCCCTGACAAATTGTTTTAATTGTCAGTCACAACATATGTGTGCAATTTGGTAAAGTTTGGTCAATGGGAAACATAAGTTTTTAGCTCTCGAAAAGTGGTGAAAATCCAATATGGCGGATGTTTTTTTTTGGTTACCATGGTAACCATATTTTTTTAACAAAATAAACTGTAGAATTTTGTTCATGGACATACACTGTGTCTATTGAGCACATAAAAAGTTTGAAAATGTTATTAGAACAAAAGTTAGTTTTCACTGTATTCCAGCTCCTTAACAACGCAGAATTTACATTTTTATTCACGTTTTTCACTCACATCGCAAAACGACGCATTTTTTTCGCGACAAATACCTTCAAACGTGATTTCCAATTTAATGTGCCAAAATGCATCGCCACAGTAAGTATAACCATTTTAGTGAAAATAATTATCTTCTAACGAAATGAGTAATATACTAAAGACAATTCGTACACGGTAGATTAAAAATTTGTCACATTAGTTAATTACTCTTCAGCTCCCACTGAATCATAAGCATTCATCAGATAATTCAGGTTACGCCTTCCTGTTCTGTGTTTGGATTCGTCAATTCTTCATCAGCATCCATTTATGAAATTCTAAATTCTTGTTTGTACTTTTTGTTATTCTCCATTAGATTCGTCACTCCCTCTATCTTAGTAACATTTCTATTCTAGTTTTTCTGGAGTTTGATAGCTCAAAGAACTCCACTTTAAAAAACAAGTTCAAAAAACAAAATTATAACTTGTGCATCCGGGTTACGCTGAATTGCTCCATTTTAAAACGAGCTCTAGATAAAAGCATCAGCTCTACAGGGGAATGAACCACAATATCTATTTAAAGGATAGCTATAATTCGTATTATTTCCCTTTCCATGTACATCACGTTATGTCGGCTAAGATTTCTTTCATTCAAATAACAATTCATAAGATATATAAACGTAGTTGTTATCTTCTGCTTGTGTAAAGACATTTACATCACTCACAGTACTTTTGTTATTCGTAGCGTTGGAAATTTAGGACGTAAACATAAATAACAGTTGCTGTCATTTTGTTTATACAGTAATACGACTCTTTGTTTTTGGTCACATTCTTTCATGAAATAATTAATCTTTGTTGACCCTTTTATATGTATATACTTCTCTCTCCCACTCTCTCCAGATAAATAGTTCCTGAGACGGAATGGCATATTTTTCTTCCTTATTAATTTCTCCTTTCTCTTTCTGTTTTCCATTTTTTTTTTAAAACAAACTTTTTCTTCGTTAAACCAAGCTCGAGAAAGTATCCAGTGGTTCCAAAAAAAAATGTACTAAATATCTGCCGTATTATTGCTCTATTACATCAGTCTACCCAGCTGTAAATGGGTACCGCACTGCTCCTGAGTTGAGGAAGGCAAAATCAGCGAGGAAAAGAACAGGTCACCCCACCTGACAAAGCTGGACCTAGAATAGTGAAGTCTTCACTCCCTACTGTGCTATCTGCTATGGGTTGCCTTGCCCTTTTAATACGTCCGTTGTTTACTGGGGCCAGAAAGGAGAATAAAATATATTAACGCTGTACCCTACCAGTTATGTCGTAAAAGACGACAAAGGCGGCTGGGCATGAGGCCAGATATCCCATCCTGTAGAAATGTAGAAACAGTAACATGTACAAGTCACGTGCAAAAGGCACAGTTCTAACATTTAACTCATATGTACAGGAGGACATAATTCTGACATTTAACTCAGCTGTCTAGAAGGACATCATTTTGAGAACTCAGCTGTCTAGGAGGGCATAATTCTGACATTTAACTCAGCTGTCTAGGAGGACATAATTTTGACTTTTAACTCAGCTGTCTAGGAGGGCATAATTCTGACATTGAAATCAGCTGTCCAGGAGGAAAGAAGATTCTCTGTGAAAGTTCGTGACCCAGTCTAGAGAAAGTTGGAATGAAATCTGGGCTGCTGACCCATTATTTTTTCTTCGAGGAAGATCGAAAATTCGACACCTTGATAGATCGAACTCAGCGAACGAGGGAAAACTGCACAGGTTACAGCAGATAAGTATTTTATAAAACTTTCATCCTGGGATTTCGTCAAATAAGACGGAAGGAAACAGAACAGGCGAAACTGAATGAAGGAGTGATACTGCTATCGTCAAGGCACGATGGGGAAAAAGTAAACGTCGCTGTGTTGGTGTGGATCCAATGCTGTCAACGGAAGTGCAGAAGATACTTATTTAACGGTAAGTAATGAGACCCAGACTAACAACAGCAACATTTACCGCTGCCAAATAGGAAAAAAAAAAGATATTAAAGATGACCATTATACCGTGTTATCGACAACTAATGTCAAAGAACAATTTCACACCAGACTTCACAATACCATTGATTATTACGAAAATAAAAATTATGACAATTCCTGTCTTGATTCGTGACCTAATTGCAAAGATAAGAAGAGAAAATACAAATTTGAAGGGATCAATGGAAAACATAAAAGGAGGAGGGTGAACGAAAATGGACAATAAAACACACCCATAAAATTATGAGCTTCATTTCAAGTTTCTATACAAGATGGTAAAGTGTGACGTAAAAGAATACACACAACAACGCGGGGACAACCAGGTCATAGTACAGAAAATCACATTATTTGTACATGCGTAACTAAAAGTTTAGATCATCATTTAAATTCATTTTCAGTTGCGATCCTTACAGAGCATAGAGCCACCACTGTATCTGATCCTCTTGCAGGAAGCCTATACCAAGAGACATGCTCTTGTATCAGTGGTTTCTGTGGTTATTTGCTTTACATGACGAGATTGCCAGCTTCACCATTGTTAGATCAGACGGCGTAACAAGTACAGACATCAACAACTGAATGATTAAAGCGATAACAGCCTTTGCTAGTCTAAACCTCTTCTTCTTCTTCCTCGTTTGTCCTGATAAGGACGTTGGTTGCGTTGTGTGGGTTTACAGCAAAGCTGCGATATCTGCACTTTTCGGCCGACACATCCGACTTCAGCACGGCATTTTTTGGGACCGGGTTTGCCTTCCCTCTTCGATCCCTACTCTCTCAGCCAGACTGCAGTGATGCAGCCTATTTCCAGGACCACCACTAGGAGGTGGAGTAGGGTCTTGGTCAGCTCTGGTTCGCTGACCCTGACGCATGCAGTCAAGCTATGGGTCGCTGACTGCATTCTCTATTGCTGCGTCTTTGGGTCCCGCTAGTCTAAACAACATCTGGAAGTCCTGTCAGTACAGCACAAACAGCAAATTAAGATTACCGTATATTAGCGCTGCGTACTTTCTGTGCTTCTCTATGGTGCGAACGCTGGAGAGTGACAGAGAAGGAAAAGTCGAAATTGTCCTCTTTCCACAGCATCTGCCTAATGAAAATTCTCCGAATCTTTTGGCCGAAAACCATCACCAACCTAGAATTGCTTACTCGGAGCAAGCAAGAGGACATACACATCATGATAGCTGGCAGACGCTGGAGTTGAGTTGGTCACGGCATCAGAAGAGACCCTGATGCCATCACCAGAACAGCTATGCTATGGACCCCTGAAGGAAAGCGAAGGAAGGCCGACCAAAAAAAAAACAAACAACTAGGCTGATAGAAGTGGAGGCCGAGGTGCAAAGAATAAACCAGAGCTGGGGTATTACACGACGGATGGCCGTCGACTGAGCAAACTGGAAGCAGTTTGTTGCTGCCCTACAAGACGCCACTAGACGTGACGTCCACTAACTGCTTTGACAGTCGGCGGCTAAGGATCAAAGAAGAAGAAGAATAGTGATAACTGGTACAACGTCCACATCAAGACCCAGCACATTTGTTTTCACTAAGAATAGAACGCACCATACTCAGCAAGCAAAAAGAAACCCCTCGCATGAACCTAATTGCTGCATTTATACCCATCTACTTGACAATTCAGCAAGTGCTACTCACTTGGCCAGGAACTCCACAGAAAGAAGAAAGCTATTGCCGGGCTCCCCAGCAATCTCTACAGCACCACTCAACAGCTACAGAACACATGCAAATTCTTCCCCTTGGGATTGGCTGCGAAAGATCGACAAGCTCAGCAGCCCTAGTTAAATAACAAAAAACTATGGCAACAACAACTACAACGACCATTGTTGCTACCAAAACGTATTCTACGAATATTATTGTCGGTGATACTGGTTGCTTGCATTACTACGACTATATTTTCACAACATGCACTGACGCTGTAGTTGTTGCTAGAGCTGCTACTGCTACTACTATAGTGCTTGTGACGATATTGCCTCCCCTGCTTTGCAGTAGTGGTCCAACAGTGGCCAACACTCAAGAGTATCTAATATGGGCTTCAAAAGTGTCTACCTTCCCACAAGATTACTCTTTGCAGAGTTGTAGATAGAAGGGTAATGTCGCTTCTATCCCACGGGTGTGTTCACAATGATGCAAGAGAAAATGAAAATTTTCGATTAGAGGTCACAACAAGTGGGCCTGAAAATACACAGGGAACAGACAAAGATTATGAAAATAAATGCAAGAAATGATAACAAGGTTGAACGAAGAATCACCACTAAAGGATGTAGAATCGTACACATATCTTGGCAGTAATATAGACAAAGTTGGAGGGACAGACAATGATATCAAAATAAGAATGCAATAAGCTAGAAGAGTGTTCAGGGCACTGGAAAATATAAGGAGGGAAAAGAAATCAAGTCCAACAGAAAAATCAGAAGGTATAATGCAAATATGAAGTCAGCCCTATAGTATGGCTCTGAGACATGGAGAGCAACAAAAACAACAAGCAAAAAGATACAGATTTTTATAAACGGGTGCTTGCGTAGAATAGAAGGACTGAAATGGTATGACAAAGTCACAAATGTGGAATTGATGACAAGAACCAGACAAATGCCAGTGGAACAAGAGTTGAGAAGAAGCTGCTGGCGATGGATAAGACACACATTGAGGAAACCTGTTGATAGCATTACAAGGCAGTTCTTGTTCTGGCATCCACAGGGAAAGAGAGGCAGAGGTAAACCAAAAAACACATGGAGAAGAGAACTGGATACAGAGGTGAAAATGATGAGGAAAACATGGAAAGAACCTGAGCGGATGGCACAGGACAGGAAGGCTTTGCATGTGTTTGTTGAAGGCCTGTGCTTCTCGGGGACCTAAAGGGTATTGATTGATTGATTGATGTCTGATGTCGGGCGCTGCCGATATTAACCAACATTGTTGTCGATAATATTATCTCAGCCGCTCTTTGCAAAACTTTGGGAAGGGACGGATAACAAACAGACGTGATGACTAATCTCTGAGAGGGGTGTAAAAAGTACAGTTGACATTCAAAAATCCGGCCATCGATAATCCGGTTCCTTCAGATTTCCGGCATGGATTTCGGAGCGCATTTTAAAATTTACCGCGTTGGCGCGCCACTGTTTTCTGTTAAAACTCTGTAGAACTATTTTATTCAGTTGAACTAAAATTCTGTAGAACTGTTTTATTTAGTTGATGAACATTAAAATTTTATTTGCTTTTCATTTAGTTTTAAATTTCCTTCTTTAAAGGACTGTACAGGTAGTCATTTTCTGTTAAATCCGGCATTTTCAAAAATCCGGCACTCCTCAGGTCCGGAGGTTGCCGGATTTTTGAATGTCAACTGTAATACCAAATATCTGCTACACAAGCAGAGAAAGAAAGAAAGCGCGACAATTGAAAGCACGCAATAAAAATCAGTACACAAATGTAACTGATTCTAACGTAGGGAAACAGAGATCGAGAAGGGTCGCCCCATTTTGTCACAGTGCTTCTACTACTTATTATTCTTCTGTTGCAACTACAACTGGTGTTTTTGCTAAATTCTTATTGCTGCTACTGCTAGACACAACTATTGCCACTGGTGCTACTAAAGAGTATTACTTACACTACTACTGCTACACAATCCTACTTCCGCTACTATTGCTACGCAATACTACTTCCGCTATTACTGCTACACAATATTATTTCCGCGGCTACTACTACAAAGTACTAAATCCGCTACTATTTCATATGTGCTACATAATAGTTGCTTTTGAAACCAGGCCACAAGATCTTTTGTATTTGCTTATAATAGAAGGATTAACATGGTACGACAAGGTGAATTTTGACGAACTGATGACAAGAACTACACAGGTGCCAAGTAGAACAATAGATGAGAAAAGACGGTCGCCATGGATACGACACATATTGGTTCAAGCTGTTGATAGCCTTACAAGACAGTCCTGGTCCTAGAATCCATAGGGTAAGAGAAACAATTGGAGACCAACAAATATTGTAAGGAAGACTTGGAAAGAACTTGAGCTGATGGCACGTGACAGGAGAACTTGGCATTTAAGTTTGTTGATGGCACGTGACAGGAGAACTTGGCTTAAGTTTGTTGATGGCAGGTGACAGGAGAACTTGGCTTAAGTTTGTTGAAGGCTTATGCTCTATGGGAAGCTGAAGGGTGATAAGTGATGAATGAATGATGTATAGATTCTGCTGAGGCTGCGACAGGCTCATGAAATAATTTGCATAAACGTTCACGAATATTAAAGGTGTTGGGACATAATCAGTGTCACTTGTTGCGACCTATAGCTCAATTCATTATATATGAATCACCTTTTGCCGAGTTTAGTTGTATATGTGTCAACATGTGCTGAGTTTTGTTGTATACGAATCACGGTGTACTGAGTTTTGTTGTATACGAATTACGATATGCTGAGTTGAAGAGAGAAAGAAAGAAGAAAACTAATGTTCTCTCAGGCATGTCTTTAGACGCCACTAATATCAGGTTGTGCATCTTCTTCTACATGGATCCTTAACCCCTGACTGACAAAGCAGTCAGTGGCCATCACGCCTAGTGGCGTTTTGTAGGGCAGCAACAAACTGTCCCCATTTTGCTCGGTCGGTGGCCATCCTTCGTGCCGTGCCCCAACTCTGGTTCATGCTTTGCATCTCAGCCTCCACTGTTCTCTGCCAGGTTGTCTTTGGTCTGCCTCTCTTTCACCGTCCTTCTGGGGTCCATAGCATAGCAGTTCTGGTGATGGTGTCAGGGTCCCTTCTGAGGACATGGCCAACCCAGTTCCAACGTCTGCCTGCAATGATGGTGTGCATGCCTTTTTGACTGCATCGTGTAAGCAGTTCCTGGTTGGAGATGGTATTTGGCCAAAATCTTCGAAGAATTTTCCTTAGGCAGGTTGTGTGGAACGAGGATAAATTGGACATTTCCTTTTCCGTTACTCTCCAGCACTCCGCGCCATACAAAAGTGCAGAAAGTACGCAAGTCTCGTATAATCTTAGTTTGGTGTTTGTACTGTACTGAGAAGATTTCCAAAACGGTGCTTAGATTTGCAAAGGCTGTTCTGGCTTTATTCATTATGTAAATGATGTCTGGGCTTGTTCCGCCGTCCATTGTTACTATGCTTCCTAGATATGTAAATGTATTTGTTTGTTCCACTTTTGGTTCCTTATTTTTATTGGCTCAGGATTTATTACATTGAGTATCATAATTTCTGTCTGAGGTTGTACATGGGACTGGCAATTTCAACATATAAACAAATTGGTACAGAAATCACTGCTGCCAGAACATATAAATATTTTCGAGCAAGCGGTTCTGCAAACTGGCCAGTTGCAGCGACACGTTTTTTTTGGGGGGAGAGCAGAAAGCAAAACCACGATGATGGTGATGATGATATGTGTGTGTTTGTGTGAGTTTAATGAATCTTCATGAGAGTGGTACGAAAAATGGGAACTGTGTAGTACGAATACATAAAAATTATCAGTACCAATAAAAATAACAAGAAAATTGTCCCCATATTTACCAAGGTAGACAAAGAATCTGTAGAGGGGAAAGAAAAAGACACAACACTTCAGCCACAAGAATTCCTTTAAATATTCCAAGAAAATCGGTTCTCAGACGCCATATCGATGCCGTCAACAATGAAAGTGTATCATTTCCGCTCCAACCGTATCTGAATGTCTGAAATTAACGCCCCAGGTTACGCAGACCAGAGCAAGAGGACAGCCTGCAGAGACGATGAAGGTTGAAGGGCCGAGGCATCAACGGGTTTAATAATATTTTCTCAATATCTTACACAGGGCTACGTCTTCTAGAAAAATTGTTTCTCTGGGGGCAAAAAATGAAGGAGGCAAATGGAGACGTTTGTAAACATGGTGGCATCCGGAAAACCCAGCATTCTTTCAGCCGGATGTGACGTTAGTGCTGTCGATGATACTGTTTCTGAGGGGGGAAATGGCGTCCATGATCGGTGTTAACGTTCTGAGTTTCGTTTGTTTTGCCTTAAAGGCCTCTTGAGATAAAAATTATGTGGATTTAGTAGAGCGGCTGTGTCATCATGCGGCGACTTTGTTTGTCAACCTTGTATTTTGTTTCCTGCGCGAGACACGCTCGAGATGGATATTGCGTCTCGAGAACCAGCTTGCCAGCATTAGTGGGCTGTCAGTGGGTCAGAGGTAGAGTCAGGAGGAAAAAAAAGGTGAGATGTCAGGGATACAAAGGTAGGATGTTTGTCACACAGAGATATGATGTCAGTGGTGTGCCGCCACTGGGACAGAGTTGGGTTGTCAATGGGATACTGGTGGAACATGGTAGCATTAGTGGGCTGTCAGTGGGTCAGATGTAGTATCAGGAGGAAAAAGGTGATATGCCAGGGATAAAAGGTAGGATGTTTGTCACACAGGTGTATGATGTCAGTGGCATGTCGTTACTGGGACAGAGTTGGGTCGTCAATGTAATACAGGTTGAGCACGTCAGCATAACTGGCCATCAATGTAGAGGTAGTGTCAGTAGGAAAAATGTGAATGCCAGGAATGAAAAGGTAGGACAGAGGGATAATGTTAGTGGTATGCCGTCATTAAAACAAAGCTTTGAAGTCACTGGGGTGGATGAAGGAGCAACTTGTCAGCATTAGTGAGCTGTCTGTTTGTCAGTAGGGCAAAGGTGACATTTCAGGGATACAAAGGTAATATATAAGTTTTAAAAAATGATGTAGAGCCAGTTTTACTCCTTTCCATTTTCTTTCTTTTCTTCACTTATATATTACTCGCCATACCAGTTTTACTGCAGCCCCCTTTTTTATTTGGATACAAAGTTATGATGTTTGACAGACAGAGGTATGATATCATTGGTATGGCGTCACTAGTACAGAGTTGGATACAAAGTTATGATGTTTGACAGACAGAGGTATGATATCATTGGTATGGCGTCACTAGTACAGAGTTGGATACAAAGTTATGATGTTTGACAGACAGAGGTATGATGTCATTGGTATGGCGTGTAGCAAAATATGCGAGAATAAACGCTCAATTCAGTACGATTTAGGCATAAAACGATAATAAATACAATAGCCCGCATGTGTCTGACGGTTGGCATCTTCGAAGCCAGCAGCGCTGCTTTTTGCACAGTGCTAAGCCTATAGAACGATTTCACGGAAAAAGTCTGACACGCTTTAGTTTCGTTTTCGACAAACACTACTAATATTTAACTTTTGCCCAATCTGCTGTATGCACTTTGTAGTCTAGCCTTACAATTAACTATTGGCGGAAGCATACCGCAATATAGCTATCTGAAGTAACACTTTCTGTCAACTTTGTAGCAAAATTAGTAGTAATCCTTACATTGTTTGGTAGTATTACACGATACAATACTAATTAGTAACGCAAATTCCTAACCCGCCCCGTCTACACCCCGCTTCGCTGACACAGTCTGCAACGCATATATTCACACTGCGGAAAAGCCAGCCAAGGCATAACCACGCAGACAGTTTTATTTCCTCCTAGTGGTAGCATTTCTGATGTAACTAAAGCAAGTAGTTATTTGAAAAATACATGCTCGCAAGATGAAGGAGAGGAAAGATGGCGGACTTGTGCAAAATTTTATTTGACGATAGACGATGACAAAAATTGGAAATTTTAAATCATTATGAAGTTCCCCATAAGAATTATATGGTAGTATGACGTAGAGTTAGCTGAGTAAGAATGTACTTTAAATAATATGATATTCCCAGTATTAGAGAAGTTATTGAAGAAATACTAATATCTAAGAACACACGACCAGACACACTGGCGTTCCTGCTCATGTTTTTGGTAACGTTAGGGGGACGCGAGCTGGAAAAAGAGGCAGGGAGGTACATTAAAATTCGCTTGGGGTGAACAGAGTATGAATGGGAAAGGGGAGCGGTAGGAGAAATGTAATCCTAAACGTAATATCTTTTTGTATTGGGCATGACTAGAGCAGACTAGCCAATCGACCACCAGTTATTCAAAATTATTTTGGGTTTTTCATTCAAACTGCATTTGAATTCAAGTAGTAGAACGTTACGATTGGCTAGTGCTGGTAGATATTAGCAAAAGGCTTTGATTATTCATTGCCAGTTGAACAAAAATTTTGTATACAGATACGCTGAAAAACAGCTGTGTTAATTTTAAACTTAAATAAAGAATAAATTCACAGTCTGTGCAGTTCGGAGGAAGCTGAGGCCATTTCTTCACAAAATCAGCGTCATTTGTTTATATATTTTTTGATTGTGGTAAGGATATTTTATGAAATTTAATATGTTTGGTCCAACTACAAAAGTTAGATACTGCTATTGGGGAAAAAGTGAAGGACATGTCGGAAGCAGACATTGTTGAGTCCACACATTAAACGGTATCTGACTGATGTATGTTGTTATAATTATGTTGACATATTATTGTATTAAAATAGTTTAGTTAGCCTCTGTGTTCAATGAACACTGTTTAACATGCCTGAAGCAAATATAAGTGAAAAGAAAAGAAGAGAAGATCATATCACAGGAAATGTGGTTACTCCACATTATTGTATGGAGGGAAAGTATGTGAACGTACAGTGGCGTATCTACTATAAGGACTTGAGGTGTGGTCACAACCAGGTGGGAGTCCTGTACAATTCGGGGCGAGTGCATTTGTAAGGCACGCGAGGCTGACCCCATACCCACGTAGGAAATTAAGTGTTAGAATAAATCAGTGTTTCTCAACCCTGATAGTAGCAACGCCCCCTTTTGACAACTAATATTTTAAAAAGCCCCCCACCCTTTTAGCACCCCCTTGCTCTTTATCGTGTATACACAAACACACACACACACACACATATACATATATTCCACTATACTTTTAAAAAAGCAATGCAGTTAATGAGTTATCTTTTCTTATAATATAAAGAAAGAGAGAAAGCACATTTATAAAAGCATAGTTATATTAAATATGTGTTTAAGTACGGAATTATATACACCGCAAGTTCATTATCCTTGAATTACAAATTGGCGGAGCAAATGATATAAAATTAGTTCTTACAACGCTATAACTATCATAATCATATCATTTTAATAGCGCCTAAATGACTGCATATATATCTTCAAATCCGAATATTTAAGCCTCTCCTTATGTAACCACTTTAAACATGAAAAAAATGAAAAAATTATTAATTGATAATAATGATACAATTATATAAAAATTCACTTACTAATGAAGCTTAATGAGATCCTTGCGCTTGGTGTGACTCAACCAGTTTTGTAATATTTGGTTCTGAGTTTGTTAAAATCCTGTTACAAATCTGCAGTCGGTTTCGTTGCTTTTGTAGTAGAAACACTGCTGCACTGAACCCCGTTCTCCACCAAATACGACGTTGGGAATGCTGTAATTAGCAATTTAGTTTCACACCAAAGAACGGGATACGCAAGCCTCTGCTAGATCCAAAAATTTTCGTAATGTGTGTGACTGAATCGTTCTTTTGCATTGAAGTCATTTTGTAGCTCAATTAATTCTTCTTGTAAATGTTTACTAAGTTGTTCCACGTCTGATTCAAACGGATTAATCACTCAATCCGGTATTATTAGTTCTTGCAAGTCTTTAAATCTTATGCTCATATCATTTTTAATAGCGTCCAAATGACTGCAATAAACCTCTAAATCTGAATCTTTAAGCCTGTCCCCACCTAACTGCAGTAAACATGGAAAATGAGAAAAAGGTCTCAGCGACTAAGATTATTTTTATATAATGTCAATTTGTTGATGAACCCCATGATAATTCCTTTCACTTTAATCAAATTGATCTCATTTCCTTGTAGCTTAAGAAGAACCTCATTTAACTTTTCAAATATATCTGAAAGATAGGCCACGTCGTTTCGCAATACTTCCCTTTCGATGCTAAATTCTTCTTTGATAGAATCCAAAAACTCTACTGTCTCCTGACAATGGTAACAACCCAGGTACTAAAATTTTGCGTTTGGAATCCTTGAAACACTCAATGGGACGCAGGGCAAATAAAAACTATCGTGTTACAAGCTATGCAAAGGGGAATATCTTTTGTAATTGTTTCATATTGATTCTTGTAAAAATGTACAAACGCCCCCCTGAATGGAAGTAGCGACCCCAATCGTTGCGACCCATCAGAACGCCCCCAGACATCGTGAAAACGCCCCCCAGGGGGCGGTACCGCCCCCGTTGAGAAACACTGGAATAAATTATCAGAGATAAAAGGCCAGGGTGTCCTTTTGTTGCAGAGGGTCTATGTTCCTGTTGCCGGCTGGTGACAGGAAACCTGCTGAGTGCTTATAAATGCCAACCAGTCTCCAACCAGACTTATATGCTGTCGAATATCCAGTAGGAGCTTTGGCGAGTGTTGAACTTGAAATTTCTGCAACTACCCATTGAATTATCTTACAACAAGGACTCCCAGGTGAAGAGTAAAACATCTGGGGCATCTCTGACATTTTCTTGTGTTTCGAAATATTACACAGGAATTTTATGGGGGTAGGATGAACTACAGCCCTCATATACAGTGACTCTCCCGTTAGATAAATAAAGCGACTAGTTTAATATTTCATACAGGAAGGACATTTATAAATACATAATAACTTTTAGTTATTGGGCAGATTGTCCCAACATTTTTAATTGTTCTTTTCTGTAAACTATCTTGTCCTTATTTTCAAAGACCTGTCCACAAGCTATGAATGGACAGGCAAAATAAATTGTAAATAATTGTTCAAAGAAAAACTTAACTGCTAGTTATTAACTTCTTTAATAGAAACTTAAAGTGTTTGATTGTTGTGTACCATCATTCATTTCTCCCCTAGACACTAGGTACACCATACACTAGAGCCAGAAGATTGACCGTGTGAGACCTAGGGAGGTAGCTGTAGGTTCTCTGCACATAATTCATCATCATCATCTATAGAGTCAGAGGCCTACATTTGCTTGACCTCACACGGTTATAGCAGACACCTTTTCATTCTTTTAGGATACCATCATAACCTCCCCAGCAAAATCAACTTTGCTACATGGCGTCACTAGTACAGAGTTGGATACAAAGTTATGATGTTTGACAGACAGAGGTATGATATCATTGGTATGGCGTCACTAGTACAGAGTTGGATACAAAGTTATGATGTTTGACAGACAGAGGTATGATATCATTGGTATGGCGTCACTAGTACAGAGTTGGATACAAAGTTATGATGTTTGACAGACAGATGTATGATATCATTGGTATGACGTCACTAGTACGGAGTAGGATACAAAATTAGAATGTTTGACAGACAGAGGTATGCTATCAGTGGTTATGATGCCAATAGTACAGAGTTTGGTCGTTACTGTAATACACGCACTGCTTGTCAGTATATCACAGGTAGTGTTAGGAGGGAAACTGTGACAATATCAGGAAGACCAAGGTATGATGTTTGTTACGGGTTTAGTGTTAGTGGCGTGCCAATATTGTCACTGAGTTGGGTTGTCACCTGGATAGAGATGCAGCTTGCCAGTATAAGTGGGCTGTCGGGGTTCAGAGGTAGTGCCAGGAGGAAAAAGGTGAGATGCCAGAGGTAGAAAGGTAGAACGTTTGTCGGACAGAGATTTGATGTTAGTGATGTGTCGCACCTGGGACAGAGTTGGGTTGTCCGAGAACACAATTGATCAGTAAGTAAGTGAAGCGTCATGAGGAAAAAGGTGAGATGCCAGAGATACAAAGGTAGAATTTATTTGTCAGACAGAGGTGTGATGTTAATGTAACAAAATGTAAGCATGAGTCAGTTTTACAATTGAACGATATACTATAAACATGAAACGTGTCGGGGTTACCCTTCTTCAGCCACAGTCACAAATTAGAAATAAAGATAACAAATATATATATATGATTCAGAGAAAAAGACCAAGTACTCTGAAAACCTGTGATAAAAGTAGATGGAAAAAGAGAGAGAAAAATTTGAGCGAAATTTACAAGGAGCAAAAAACTCAGGTATGGCTGGGGAAAAGTTACAATAAATAAACAAGTAAAAAAAAAACAACAAGACAGAAAGATAAATGAACACAAAGCATCCAACAACTACAAAATGAAAAGATAAAATGAAACGAATGAAATAATATGAAAAAAAGTGACTAGCATAAGAATAAAATTGCAGGGTTACAAGGCGATACAATTAGAGGTTTAAAAAAAAATAAAGAAAAAATGTTCATTCAGCTCAGTGAAGTTCCCGGGGGGGGGGAGGTCGCTGACAAGACAAAGACAGACTAGGACTACAGCTAGCCCAAGCATGTCCTACAAGACCACAAAGATGATGTTGTGCATGGAGCTGGTAACCTGTTTATGTAAAATAATCGCCAACAAAACTACCACTACAAGAGCATGTGAATATTGATGCCGGCTTCCTGGAAGGGCACCAGCTGAAATGGTGGCCCCGTGCTCTGGACGGAGCGCAAAATAAAAATGATGATGATGAATCATGACACTAGTGGTCTGCAGACATTTGGACAAAGCTGGGTGGTCACTGTGTTAGAGGTGGCAGCATTAGTGTTGCAGGCGTGAATCATTAGTTGGACATAATTGGACCTTTAGGAGAACAATAATGGATGTCAGTATAACTGATATGTGTTACAACGACGGCAGTGATGGGGAATCAGTGTTTGCCACTGGCACTCTGTCAGGTAAACATAATTAGATCTCGCAGGTAGAAAATCAGAGGAGTGGAAATTAGGAGATACGAGGAGGAAATTCGTATGTAAATAAGCTGTAATAAATTTAAAATCAAAGAGGTCTATTAAACGAAGTCAAAGCTACCTTGAGTGCAGTAAACATAACAACAATGTTACGATGACG
Source organism: Oreohelix idahoensis (assembly GCA_024509875.1). Classification (NCBI taxonomy): domain Eukaryota; kingdom Metazoa; phylum Mollusca; class Gastropoda; order Stylommatophora; family Oreohelicidae; genus Oreohelix; species Oreohelix idahoensis. The sequence continues at coordinate 85,427 of JAMPIV010021329.1, forward strand.
TAAACTACGCTTCGTCGGGTTGCGGCAAAATCTTATATTTTCTTAATTAAAAAAAAAAAAAAAAAAAAAAGAAAAGCCACAAGGCCAATGTACTATGTTAGAATTGAAGAAGTGAAGTCACTCTGAACACATTTTTATAGAGCACAAAACAATCACTGGTCAGCTAAGCAACTTGTAAAATTAATAAAAATTTTAAAATAAAATCTGAACAAATTTTTATTTATTTATTTAGACATTATAAATTTTTTAAAACTGAACTTTAGGCTCTATGCCAGTACACCACCCTCAGTCATTTTTAACCAGAGAAAGACCAGGTTAAACAAAATATATTTACATCCAGCAAATCTCAAATGACCATGAAGTAGTTCACTGCAGATAAACAATTTTTAAATTTCTTTTTCTTTTCAGCTAAGAGGTATGCATTAAAAACAGGGAATAAAGAAGAATCGAAAAAACATAAAACTAGCTAGAAGACGATTTATTTTGCCAACTTTAAGCCATTTAATTTTTTTAAACTATTTTTTGAAAGTAAAGTAGTTAGTGCCACCAGCGGCAGCGTAGAAGAAAACAGTTCGGCTTGGCCGACAAATGTACTGCATTAGACCCAGGGCCGGATTAAGGCTAACTGATGCCCTAAGCACAGCTTAACAATGGTGCCCCCTCGGCCCTTCCATTGTGTAACTGACAATACATTAATACTCAATAAGTGCTGAATGGGAAATAAGAGACTGAAAATTCAGTTTTGTTCCAAGCCAGGCCCTATAACTACACTAAATTTAATCTTTTTATGTTATTCATTGAACACTAAATAGCAATAAGCAATATAAGCAAATTATTTTCTTATATCTAGGTAAAAAGGTAAAGGATCCCGTTACACGCCCATTGAGGCATATTGGGAATATGGTGTTAGGCCCATTTTTTCTTGACCATCGGCACACTAGGGGTGATGTGGTCAACATCACGCCTGCCGCCTTAACCTTCCCAGAGTTGCTCTGGTACCCAGTTGGGGCTGGGTCGACCCAGGAGCCGTTTGCGGCCTAAAGAAATCCCACCTCATCTGGGGATCGAACCATAGACCACTGAGCTAGGAAGCCAGTGCACTAACCACTATGCTACCGCGGCTCCCTTATATCTAGGGCAACAGAAAAATGCAAATTTTCAACACTTTTTTTTATTTATTTTGTAAACAAAAATTGTTATAAGGGAAAAATGCAAATACACAAATTCATTGAAAATGATTCTTTCTTTTGAAATAAATGTAGGTAAATTTTTGAAAATAATATATTCTAATGAAGAAATATCATTATTTGTACGTAACAAATCATCTTTAATTCCATTGCTTTCTAACCTTGAAGATACATAGCATTTCATCATACATGGATCAAAAAATGCAAAATATTGTTTACTGTTGCCTATTTATAACTGTATTTATACTTTAAAAGGTTTTCTCCTACTTTTTTTAATTGCAAAGTCTTTGATCAAGTCCTCAACGCTAATTTGACGTAATAAATCTGCTTCTATACATAGCACTAATGTGACGTCATAAATCTGCTTCTATACATAGCACTAATGTGACGTCACAAATCTGCTTCTATACATAGCAGAGACAAGGCATCCAGCCTGTCTTGTCGCATAGTTGTTCTGTTGGGATTTTTAATATGCTTCAACTGAGAAAATGAACGCTCAGCTGTGCAATTTGTGACCATTAATGTTAAAAATAAACGCAAGCCAATGTCTACATTTGGAAACGCAGACTCAGTGTTGTCTTCTACAATCATTTTATAAAGTTCAGCAAGACTGAATCTTGTTTGTTCAATTTTTGTTGCACTGAACTTATGGCGCACATATGAGTGACACTGCATCTGGTATCAGAGAGGGATTTTAACACACATTCATTTCCAATACAAACTTTTAAGAATTTCCCACCTGGCTGGTTGAGGCTGAAAAAAAATGTGTAGAGTATTTGCACTGTAAAGAAGAAATTAATTGCCACTTGACAGCAGTCAACAGCACTTCGGCATTCATTCATTATCCTCCACTCCCAAAGTAGCATAGGCATTCAAAAAACACATGCCAAGTCCTCCTGTCACGTGCCATCATCTCAAGTTCTTTCCACGTTCTCCTTATCACTTTCACCTCTGTTTCTGTGGGGCCCCCTTTCCATTGATGCCCTAAGCACGTGCTTTTATTGCTTAATGGTTAATCCAGCGCTGATTAGACCTTGCAAGGCGGCAGTATCATCAATACATATAAAATCCTAGCTTTTTCTGTCACTAACGCTAAGGGATGCAACTTTGGTTGAAAGTTAGACATTAATTGTATTGTTTCCCTTATATGTACTCTCCCGAAAATAGTAACACTCGACAAAGAAAAGTGCGCAAATGACGGTGTGCACAAACATATTTATAGAATGTGTGATCCCGTATACACACATTGGGATCCTCGCTGCTGCTACGTAGTTCGTGTACTGTGGTGATGCACAGTGGTTTAAAAAAATACTTTTGAATAAGTAAAACTGCCGTTAGGTATTGGTGCTTTTGAATTTAATTCCCGTCTTATGACGGGCTTTTACACTAGTATACTTATATTCACTCCTTGATTTCTTTGTTCATTTCTTGCTGAGCATGGAAGTCCCTTGCAGTAAACCTGCTACACAGCATTCGTATAATATTGCAGCGGTGGTTAGTGTAACGACTTTTATGTGTGCATGATCAAGTTGTCAGCGTCATGCACATCGTTATATTACTTCACACGATAGCCTCAGGGAGCAATAGTTATATTTTCTTGTTGTCCTCAGTACGAGGTGTATACTTCTATTGCTAAGTTAACATTTGCTTAACTTCTCACCACGCTTCATAGCAAAAAATAAAACTAAATTGTTGTTTCATCCATAATTTTATCGAGTTCTTCAATTTAAAATATTTTTGTTTTTGAAGTGTTCCGAAACGAAATCAAATTTTTACACTCCACAATACAATTTCTCACAACTCTAGACAAACAAAAACATTAATATATCCTTAAGAGTGCTCCCCCACGTTTGCTTAAGACTGGGAAAAAATCGACAAAAGCCTCCCTTATTTCTCAGCCTGTTCCCATCTGTTTCAGATCGAACGTCTCTGTCTCTCTGGACGTCGCGAGTCCAACCTAAAGAGCTCTTCACCAACAACTTGATATTCGTAGTTTTCCAAATGAGGGCTCTATCCGAGGGATAATCTAATTAAATCTGGTGTCGATATTATTTCTGCTGAGTGTCGTAGCCGGACAAGCAGCTGCTTGGAGAAATGTGACAATTTTTCTTCTAAGATCACATCGATTACTTTTAATCCTCAACGTCTCGTCAAGTGCATCATCATTGTTAACCATGGCGATACCCACCAGAAATTGGAATCGAGTTTTCGCTTGTTAAAGCACAGGGATAGTAAACAAGTAATAACTGTGACATTGTGTAACCAGTCGATATTATGTAAAATACGATATTATTTTCAACCGATGCTAAGCAGGAAAGAAGGTTAAATACCTCCCATCTACGGTGTCTCCGCCACATCCTTGGTATTTCGTGGAAGAACTAAGTGACAAATGTCGAGATGCTGTCATTTGGTGGGCTTCAAATCATGTATGTACTGCTTTGACAGCACAGACTACGCCGCCTTGGCCATGTCCGCCGCATGGAAGATAGTCATATCCCTAAATATATCTTCTATGGACAACTGGCAGATGATAAAAGAACGGCTGGATGACCGCAGCTGAGGTTCAAAGATGTGTGCAAGAGAGATATGAAGGCACTGGACCAGCAACCTGGGAGGATGAAGCTGACGATCGCACTAAGTGGCAATGCTCCCGACGGCGCTACCTCAGATTGGACCAAAAGAAGCTCTCACAACAAGCGGAATAGAAAGAACACGCCGAAAGGAACATCAGGCCAAAGATCAACTGAGGGCTATTTCCTCAGGGGCGCATTCCCATAGTCAGTTTTGGCTGACGAGGGTTACTATACTATACTAAACTATACTATACTAAACTATACTATACTATACTTTGCTATGCTATGCTATACTACACTACACTAACTATACTACACTAACTATACTATACTATACTATGCTATAATATGATATGCTATACTATGCTATACTATGATATGCTATGCTGTGCTGTGGTATGCTATGCTATGCTGTGCTGTTATGTGCTATGCTATCCTATGCTGCGATGCGCTGTGCTGTGCTGTGTTGTGCTATGCTATGCTATACTGTGCTGTGCTATGCTATGCTATGCCGTGCTGTGCTATGCTATGCCGTGCTGTGCTATGCTATGCTATACAATATTATACTATACTATACAATACTATGCTATGCTATACAATATTATACTATACTATACAATACTATGCTATGCTTTACTTTACTATACTATACTGTACGATATTATTTATAACCAACACATTTCAAATACGGTAGTCATTCATTTCCTTTTGTCCTATTTGTGGGTAATGCAGCCATCACTATAGCTGCCCCCCCTCCCCCAACTTGTGGGAAGCCGGTTTCAAAGCCCCCGTGTTCACGATGAAGTGGTTTCTGTAGCAAGTTGTCTTAAATGAACGAACAAACGAACGAAATCTGTATTTCTTCATGGTAAATAAATAAGCATTATTGCCTCTTTACACTTCTGCCCAGCGATAATACAATTCTCATAGTGTTTTCAAATTAAAACATTCTTAACTTTAATAAAAAGTAATCAAATATTATCATCACACGCGGTAACAGAGCTCACACACGTGCATACACACGCGCATTCATGCACGAAGAGATAGAGTGTTGAAAGCCGTTTTTGTTTCGTGTTAGGGTTTTGCAAGTGTATGTTGTTTACATACACTATTCATGTGAATTTACTGTTCATGGTTCTTTCTTTACGTGCCTGGCAAACAAGTATTAGTTTACTTTTGTGCACACATATTTTTCTCCAAAGAAAGTAATAACTGCTGAGTGACGGTTTATAACTTTAATAAACATGACAAACTTCACAATAGATCCATTGATGTGGTCAGGAAATTAGAGCACAATCAAGATTAATAATAATAATAGTCACTCATATGTATAAACAATCCTTTCAATAGTGAAATATGAAATACAGTTGTATACTTTAAATATACGGATATTGTATACATGAATACATCTTATGGGCCATACACACACACCCAGATACACATCTCAACAGCCAAAATGGCTGGTCACTGAATGCCCCCTTTTTCTCCACTCCCTTCGCTGCTAAACTCTCTCTCTTTTTGCACACGCCTCGTTAGCAATCCTTTCCCTGCCAGTCTCATCACGGGACATAGAGTGGCTATTAGGCTTGGGTAGCGAAGCGGCGTTCTGGGCATTCAAACTACTGCATTTTCTAACTCCCAACATTGCCCTCCCGTTCCCGAGGGAAAACCAAGGGTTTTCGCTTGAGAACAGTGGATGGTTAGCGCAAGAAATATTAATATATTAAGCTAGTTGCTTATCCTTTACAGGACGTGGCAATCAACCCAAGCTTTTTTTGCTGTTTGTGATTTTTCTAGGCAATTTTTTTCGATAAGTAATTTGCCATTGCTTTCTGAACGGTACTGCGCTTATACCATTGTTAAAAATCCACACAAAGCGATCTGCTACCAAACCGCCTGCAGCAGGTTTCGTGCCTGGTATATTTGGATTATGAAACTGCGTTCATATCCATTAGGCCACAGACGTTAGACAAAATGGCATCCAATCTTTCACAAAATGCAACGAATATCGTTAAATGAATGTTTAGATGGTATGGTACCTGAAAACAAAACAAGATCAGACAATGTCAACATCTAGCACAAACAATGTCACTTTCCAGTTACATTCCGTGACAATAGGTCTGCCAGAAAGTTTTCTGATCCCTTGATAGGGATAATTGTATATCTATATTCTTGGATAAGCAAAAACCATCTGTGTAGTCTACTGTTTGTCGTAGTTTTTTTGATTTAGGGATGTTAGTGGACGGTGATCAGTCTGGAGGTAGAAGTATGCGCTAAGTAAATAGCGTGATAACCTTGCCCATACACCAAGTGATGGACACGAGTTCTCTTTCACTGGTGGAATGCCGAGTTTCTGCTGGTAGCAACTTCCTGCTTACATTCGAGCATGGATGTGGAGTATCATTGAACCATTGTAACAAGCAACCACCAATGCCAGTCTGGGAAGCATCAGTCCTCAGAAGACATGGAATAGTGGTATTAGGTAACACCAAAATAGGTGGCTTGGAAAATACAGTTTTAATTTTGTTCAAAGCTCCACTGCAATTATCGGACCAAACAATTTTATTAGGCGCACCCTATCTAGCCAAAGATGACAGGACAGAAGAAATAGCTGAAAAGTTCGGAATGGACTTGTGATAAAAGTTAATGATTCCTACCATGCTCCTAACTTGTTTCTTTGTCCGAGGGATATCTAATTCTAATATGCGTTTGACAGTCTGCTCATCAGGGTATAACATGTGGTTACCAACACGGTGACCAAGAAATGAAATTTCTCGACAACCAATCTGAACCTTTGAAGATCTAACTGTCGAATTATGCTTTCTAAGTAACATTAATAAGGATTTTTAATCCTGTGATATGTTCTTGCCAATAACTATGGAATTAAACAGATGTCGTCTATGTATGTGATGACATCAGACCTATCCCCTAAGAGTCTCCGCATCATGTGCACAAAGTCGCAGGAGCATTGACAAGGCCAAAAACACATATATTTCCATTGGAATAAACCATATGGAGTCATAAATGCGGTTAGCGGTTTGGCTTTATCAGTTAAAGGGATCTGCCAATATCCCTTGGAAAGATCTAGTTTGCTAAAGTATGTAGCCTGGGATAATTGTGATAAGAGATCCTCCAAAACAGGCATAGGCTCAGCATCTGTGATAGTGACACTGTTAAGACGTCTAAAACCAATGCAGATGCAAAGAGATGTGTCCTTCTTTCTAACTAGAACCATAAGAAAAGCATAGGATGATTCAGAAGGAGAAATGATACCCATGCATAGCATATCGTTAAGTTCACTATCCACCTGAGATATGTAGTGTAGAGGGATAGTGTATGGTCTAAGTTTGTAGGGTGGTGATCACTCAATGTAATATCATGAGAGATAACATCAGTGCGACTTGAAAGTTCAGTCAGCACATCAGAGAAAGATTCTAAAACAGCAAGAGCCTGTTCTCGATAACCAGGATCTAAACACCTGACACAGTTACATCTCTCCAAGATTCAGAAGATGTTAAAGGCAGCAGAGGAAAATAAAAAGAGATATCGCTAGCTGTAGAATCATCAGATTCCACAACAGCTGACCAAGTGTGTCGAACAGGTTCATCATAAATACTGTCCACGATAGGTTCCAACTCAGCAGGGCGCTCCAGATACAATTTTAACATATTAATGTGAAATGTTTTGATTTTACTCCTTATGTCAATGGCATAATCTACATCAGTTTTCTTCTCAACCACTTTAAAAGGGCCCTGCCAGGAAATTAGCAGTTTATTTTGATTGGTCGGAAGAAGTAGCCATACTTGTTCTCCTGAATCACGAGGACATGTCTCAGTGACTTTGCCTAACAACTGCTTCAACAAGCCATTGAAACGTTCGCAAACGCCATTGCTTTCCGGATGGTATGGGCTAGTGAAAGAATACTTAATTGCTAACATGTTTTCAATATCTTTCATCATTTGAGACATAAATTGAGTACCACGTTCTGATAAGATTTCCTCAGGAAATCCTATGCGGCAAAAAATAACAAATAAGGCATCAGCGACAGCTGCTGAGGTGATAGTCTTCAATGGTATGGCCTCCGGTCAGTGTGTACATAAGTCTATACACGTTAGGATATATCGATATCCTGTATCGGACATGACTGACATAGGACCAACTATGTCAACCGCAAGCTTGGTGAAAGGCCGTAATGGCACATCAGTAACTTGTAAGGGTGAAGCATGGTGCTTGCCCCTACGTGCTACCTTTGATAGGTTGTATATGACCTGCAGTATAGCTTACGTCTTTGTTAACACAGGGCCAATAAAAATTCGAGGTGACACGAAATAGAGTACGCTTAATACACTTATGACCAGCTAAAAGCGAGTCATGGGCAGTATTCAGTACAATAGGCCTAAAACTCTTTGGAATAACTACCTTTCTCCTGCTGACGTCAAAGGGCACGGGGCGTGGCTACAGTTCCCCGCACTGTTTGCAGAAAATTTGCACGAATGAAAAGTTTTTTTTATAAAGTACAGTTCCTCAAAATAGCTTAAAACACGTTGCCTTAAAAGTGCATATAAAAACATATCTAATGTTCTGTCATATTATAGTTAAATTGATGCAAATGCATTATGGATAAACGTGTTGCACATTGTCGTAGATTTTGATAGGAGAATTAAGACTGGGGTTGGTCCCTTCTGAATAGGTTGGAATGAGTGATAGTCACAGTGTGAGATAGAAATACAAAAATAGATTTCCACGAGTGAGGTGGTGGAATGGTGATAGAGGCTGTCTCTGAGAGCGGGAAATCTTTTCTCTCTCTCACCTATCTTCTACGACAGATCTAAAGTAGTCAGACAGTCTAACACATATACATTAAATATATATATATATATATATATATATATATATATATATATATATATATATATATATATATATATATATATCCAATCACGTGCACGCACGTTCAAGTGACGACAGGTAGACACTTAGACGTGGGAAAACTATAACAAATGAATATATTAATATTCTAGAACGAGCTGACCAACGCGCTGATTAATTTCAAGAGAAACTTTAATTATCATTTTAAAATTTCTTCACAACACATAGAAATTACATCAAAGCATATACAACTAGTCATAAAATCAATAGAAATGCTACAAAAAAATGATAGACCCCCAGTAAGATCCTTCCCCTCGATGGTTAGCCCACAGTCCTGTTAAAAAAGGAACAAAAGTGATAGCCCAAAAGGTCACAGATACATAGGGGTTGAGTCTAAGATGGGGGTTTTTTTTCTCGTAAATGTATGAACAGAGTAGGATAATCTGATTTAGCCTAAGAAAAAAAACTCTAGCATTTGCAACAAATTTCTGCAGATTAAAAAAATTTAAGACAGCAAATGGGTGACAAAAATACAACGGTAAAATAACACTCAGACCTGCGTACACTCTTATTCATTCAGCCATGGCCATATGCTCACAGTTATACTTACAGCTTTGCTCGCTGCCTCTGGGAACATAATGAATTCTAGGACCTTCACACAGACCCGTAAATGCAGTATCGACCAAGAAATCCCCAGTTCCAAAAGACGTACTGAACTCTCTGTCTCAGGGAACGATTCCTTGGGTGTTCTTATTTTTTCGGATGACTGTTAAGTCACATAAAATTTGTCCAGGCACGAAAGTTAGCAGAGCACAATGTCATTAGCTTTGGTTTCTAGAATTTAAGGAATGTCAGATCGGTGTCTACTTTTCAGGAAGGTACTATATTCGGTCACCACAATACTAGTCAAAAACTCTGTCGGAATGTTACTGATATTTGCCTGCCACAGCGGGCTGAACTGTACTGAAGCGTTATTATGGAAGGATTAATTCTGGCGCGAAGGCCTCTTACTTCATTTAACTGTTAAATTTCAGGTAATGAAAGTGATTAGTTTCTTCACAAATAATGTTCACGTACTAGAACGCTGGCAAAGTTGGGTACCACAGTTTCACTATATATAAAAGAAAGAACACATATCAAATAATTTACATATATGTACTCAATATAACTTACATTTTACACGACAAGCCTACAGCTTGACTTATATTTAAAACTTCCCGTGAAATAAGTTATATTTTAAAAAATCATCAATCCTCATGAATTCAAGAACACGTGCGTATTCCGTCAACATCTCATGAGGCTTCTAGCATTTATAAGTTAGTTTAGAAAAATATGATCTCGTCTGATTATTTAGCAGTAAAATTAACTTCATTATAGCTACATTATGGTTTAATGATAGAAATTATAATTTATTCTGCTTTCCACTGAAACGCGTCACTAGAATATAATACAGACTATATAAATTTCGCACTCTGCGCAAAATCTAACTAGTGAAATATGAAATAAGCGACTTAACACTTTATCACTTCACAAAATACTAGATATAATATATTAATCTCACCACAGAACTACGGTAACACCACGACTAGGATAATTCACTAGATAGGTAGTTAGAAGCTCGTCAGAAATCTGACGAGAACTATGAAATTCGCTATACAAGCTTCATTCGCTAGCACGCGTGTTCCGTCTACTGAAGATGTTTGAGACTGAAATGAAATCAGATTTCAGCTCCTGGGTGGATATTTGAAAACAGGGGCAAACAATCCCACATTTTCTCAAACTCCGAAATCATCTCCCCTTTTTACGTGTAAAACACCTACGTCAGCTTAACGCGTGTCGTAACTGCCATACGTGACCGAGAGCGCGCGTGAGTTGCAACTCTCAGACAGTCCGTCTCCAGTGCGGAGCGATTTTTCACGCTAAGCCGGAGCTATTGTGACGAAACGCTCGCGGTTTACCGAAAAATGCAGACACTCCGTCTGCCTGCCATGTCCGGTGGAGTGAATTATCACACTACCGGCCCAGAACTCAGCCGAAGAAAACACTGTCCCCGGGGAAACTGCAGACAGCTGTCGGCTCTCCGGTCTGACGGAATGCATTTTAACACTTCTCGTCTGACTGACATCTATGTAATAGAATGCTAGTGCGATTCTCAGTTTTGAGAAAAGAAACAGGTAAAGTTTGCGAATTAGGAAGGAAATATATTTCGCAAACGAATGATGCGAAAAATACCGGAAAAAGGTAAAGACAGATAATAAATTAAAAGGATCCGGGTGAGAGAATAGGAAGAAGATCTAGGCCATTTAATGATCATAAGACCTACGTGACAGGACGTCCCCCCTTTAAGATATGGAAGCACTCCATGTCTACGTTATGGAATTAAATTTCCTATAACCGTAGCTTCGGGGTGTCTGTCTTCTTCCCTCTCATCTTCCCCCTCCATCTCTGTCCTATTCCTACTCAAGTCTACTCCCCAAAGTTTCCTTCCTCTGGAATGTCTCCCATGCGCGCTTGAAAGAGCGTCGCCGCTTCTGACATTTTTGAAAGATTTCGTGTGATTGCGGTGGAATATCCCTGCCACTATCATCATCTTCGTCAGCTTTGGCGATCGTCAGGAGATGGTCGGAGGTTGGCACTGGTCTTTCCAAGTATCTCTTTAACAGATTTAAATGGAAAACCTTCTCCTTTCCTTGAATAGAGATCTGGTAGTTAGCCTTAGAAATCTTTTTCAGGACGGTAAACGGCCCTTGCCATCCGATCTTCAGTTGGTTGTTCTTGGTAGGGAGCAACACCAAAACTTTCTCTCCTGCTTCCAGTTCTCTCTCTTCCGCGACTTTCCTGTATCGGTTAGCGTGCTTGGTGCGTGCTCGCTTAAAGTTAGTCGTTGCTAGGTCCCATCCTAGTTTCAACCTTTCCTTTAATTCCGACACATATTTACTGGCTGAGACGACTGTCTCATCAGCCTTCTCGTCTGTCAGAGACTGAAGTAAGGCTTCAAGCGGGCCCTTAATGGGTCTGCCGAATAGAAGCATAGCTGGCGGAAATCCTGTGGAAGTATGAGGAGATTCTCTGTAGCCAAATAACGCTGCAGGAATACAAAGATCCCAATCTTCAGGTTTCACTTGTGCCAGTTTACTTAGCATCATGTTGAGGTTTCCATTAGCACGTTCCACGAGCCCATTTCCGGCCGGAGTATAAGGCTTTGTGTAGATGTGTTTGGTCCTCAAGATCTTAACGATCTCATCCATCAACAGGTTTCGGTATGGGGATCCGTTATCCGTCAACACTTGCTGAGGGAATCCCAACCGAGTGAAAATCTGCACGAGGGCTTCTGCGACATGCTTGGCATCTGCGCATGTTAGCGGGATAGCTTCTGCCCATAAAGTGCATGTATCGACTAAGGTCAGGATAAACCTGTTCCTTCTTTTAGTCCTTTCTAAGGGCCCTAAAATGTCGATCACAACCCGTTCGAATGGTGTTCCCACTATTGGCATTTCACCCAAAGAGACTGGGGGTGCCCGTTGCTTGGGTGGCACACGTTGGCACTGGGCACAGAATTTGACATATCTGATAATATCAGTATTTACTCCTGGCCACCAATAATGAGTGGTTATCCGTTGGTTTGTGGCGTTCTGTCCCATATGTCCGCTGAAGGGAAGAGAGTGCCCCATTTCTAGGATTTGGCTTCTGTACTGTTTCGGTACTAGGAGCTGGTTGTAACCTTGGTCAGGCTTGCCCGTTCTGCGATAAAGTACGCCATCCTTAGAAAAAATGTCCCCGTGCTGTCTGGGTTCCTTAGCCATGGGCAGTTTCCTAAAGCAGGGTGCCAAAGTAGGGTCCTTGTATTGCGCTTCTTTAAGTTCCATGGGTAACAAATTAGGCGCAGGCTCCCGTTCCTTTTTGGTTTGCCCTCTTGTAGTTACTGCTGCCACAATCGGCTCTTCCGGTTTACCAATACACACGTATCTACCGCCAAGTATGACTGGGTAGATGGGGTCATCCATAACAGCCGCTTTGATCACGCCTCTGACAAAGTCAGAGTGGATCTCCACCAATGCGATGGGAAGCGCTGTAGGTGCATCACTCTTAAGAACTCCACAAAATTGGACGATGAGCAGATAAAGAGCTAATGTTTTGATAGAACGATGAGACTATATGATAAGACTATATGATGAGACTATATGGTGTCCTTTTGACTGACCTAAAATAGCCGGGGAGTAGAGATTCTAAGATTGAACCTTCAGAGGGATGACATCTAATGATGAGGTCATAAGTCTATTTTTATGAAGTTATGCTAACTAAAACTCAAGCATGATGATGTCTTGATATGTTCCGTATGTTAAGGTTATAAAAATTCAAGTACGATTAAGTCAAGATAAACACACTATGCCGAGGTCATGATAACTCAAGTACAATGAAGTTATGATAAGTCCAATATGATGAGGTCATAATAAGTCAAGCATGATGGCCTCACAATAAGTCTAGTAAGGTGAGATCATGTCAAGTCCAGTGTGATTATATGGTAATGAGTCTAATATGACGGGGTCATGGAAGATAAGTCTAGTATGATCATGGTCATGAGAAGATAGGTATAATGAGATTATGAGAAGATAAGTCAGTATGATGACGTTATAAGAGGATGCGTCTAATGTTAAGACATCACGAGAAGATAAGTCTAGTATGATGACGTTATAAGAAGATACGTCTGGTGTGATGACGTCAAAAGAAAATACGTCGTGATTAGGTTATAAGACAAATCTAGTGCGATGAGGTTATATGAAGATAAATCTAGAGCGATGGGGCTATAAGAAAATATGTTTAGTATGTCAGGTCATGAGAAGATAAGTCTAGTGTGATGAAGTCATAAGAAGATACGTCCAGTGTAATGAGGTCACAAGAAGAAACGTAGAGTGTGATGAGGTCATAAGAAAAATCTGGTGCGATGTGGTCATCAGAAGTTAAATCTAATGTGATAGGGTCATGAGAAGATATGTCTAGTATGTTAGGTCATAGTGTATCTAGTGTGACGAGGTCATGAGAAGAAACATACAGTGTGATGAGGTCATAAGACTATAAGTCTGATGTGATGAGGTCATGAGATGATACAACTAGCATGATTAACTCATAAGGAAGAAATAATTATATGCCTACAGTATTGAGAATTGGGCATGCATGCCCGACTAATATTCTTCCGTTCGTTTTAAGTTATTCTGTGTCATAGCACTCGAACTAGCTGTTAAACCATAAACAATTAATGTATATAGGCTCATGTGCGCCACCAAATCTACGAGACATAAATCAGCATATTCTGATTTAAAAAACAAACAAACACACAAACTTTCTTGTACACTAAGAAGAGAAAATTCGACTGGCAGAGGGATTTTTTTTGCAGTCATAGAAAGAATTTATAAACTGGACACATAAAACACCACTGCAAGAGCTGGTGACTGTTTCGTGTGGGTTTTTTCACAAGGAACCATCAGCTCCGTAGAGAGCAGGAAGTGGATGATGATTTTATGGTGTACATATTTATTATACAAGCACTAATATATATATATATATATATATATATATATATATATATATATATATATATATATATATATATATATATATATATATATATGACGAGACTAAATGGTGTCTATATATACGTATTGACGTCTTCCTTTGTCCAAAAGCACTTTCATCAGACTCACTGGGGTTAAAATTAGAGCTCTGGAAGGGTAAAATTTCCGAGGAAGATGAAGTGGTGTATGGAAGCGGAGGTCGTCTGATGATTATGTCAGGAGACCCAATACTTAGCAGAGACATTTGTTTTCTTTCAGTTTGTGGTACAAGTTGCCAGTAGTTGACGCTAGACACCTACACCAGACGGTTCTTGAAGACGCTTGACAACCTAATCAGATACCCCAGTTTTGCTGCAAGCGACTTGCTGCTGCCACAATATTTTACCATTGTAGAGACGTACATTCCATGACACCTGCGGGAACCAAAAGCGATTGAATCAGTTGCCAATCGACCCGACACAGGAAGCTAAGTACCATAACAGCGCAACGAAAGATCATTTCCCAATTTTCCATATTTTCCACCACAGTTTAAATCATCCGATGATGATAAATATCATCGATTCTTTGTTATTGTTAAAGCACAATATGCTGTGGATTCGCAAACACACCACCACTAATGATAAACAAGGCTCGTCCTTCTAAAGGTACGACCAGCACATATAATGCTGACAATAAGAAATAATACCTTTAACAGGAATTTCCCTTTAATGATCGAATGCACACAATATCGCCACACACGGCTACAAATATATGAATTATATATATGGATCCATAAATACATGCCAGAGCAAACTTGATTCCAAAGATTTAACTAATAACCGCATTCACAATATGTCGGCCTAGTATTAGCAATGAACTGTTAACGCTCACACAGCGCCCTATTCTATACAATGAAACAATCTCCAAAATTGGACAACGTATACTCTGCGGTATGTAGAAAAATGCCACTAGTTAACATTCCAAACTAGAATTATGCACTACAATCCCAATACTCCGCAGGAAGGCAAAACTCAGAATATGAATCTTATGGCACATTCTTCTCATCCATAACGCTGGGCAGGGAAAACTCAGTACGTCCACTCCCAGACCTGACTAGATGATCACTGACTCTTTCGCGCCTCCTTTTTACCGCCTTCCGGATCGTCACATGACTGACCGGTTTAGTTACACCAGGGTTGCCAACTTCAGTGTTCCCAGTCTGATTTTCGTGCAAAAGATGCACTGCGAAATAGCGCTGTGACATCCACCCCCCCCCCCCTTCCCCCTTAAGAAAGAAAACGTAGTTTTCTTCCACCGGAGGAGCTTCGCCCAAACCACCTTCGGAGTATGGACGAATATATGCCATCATAGCATCTCCTCATCTTACTAGAGAATGCAATATATTCCACCACCATTGTCGTTCATGCCTTCTCCACCTATCCACAAAACACAACATGAGTATCACATATGTTATCCCAGGTTCTGGCAGTCGTGAAAAATACCAACGACTGATCTCCCCTAGTAACTATTACCTAGGTATACAAAACATGATACTTAAAACTACTATACTCAATCCTTTCCAAAAATTCAGGTATAAAGTCAATCCAATTTTATAGTTACGAGGGGCGTTCATAAAGTAATGCACCACATCGTTTTTCTTAGCTGATAATGAAAATAGAAGCATGACATTTTGCACACTTCAAATATGGCATGTGCCAATTGTGTGCACCAAATTGCACTGCAACCGGCCAAATAATACGGCTGCCCTAAATCGTTGAAATGGAGCGTGTTAGCAACTTGCGTTATAAGCAGCGAATTGTGATAGAATTTCTCGTTGCAGAGAAGGAAACTGTTCTGAACATTCACAAGCGTCTATGTGATGTGTATGGAAGTTTTGCAGTCGACAGGAGTACAGTCAGTCGCTGGGTTCAGAGAATCAAAGAATCAGGAAATGGAGATACGGAGCTGCTTGATCGGCCGCGCTGTGGACGTCCTGCCACAGCCACCAACGCAGAAATGTTGAAATGTGCTGATGGCATTATTCTTACTGATAGGCGAATCACTACTCAACAATTGGCCTTACAGCTGTCAGTCAGCATTGGTAGTGCAAATGCAGTTATAAAAACTCTCGGATTTTCTAAGGTTTGCGCAAGATGGGTTCCTCGAAGTCTCACAAATGACCACCGATTGCAAAGGAAGCAATTTCTTCTGAATTGTTGGAGCGTTTCAATGCTGATGGAGATAACATTTTGGCTAAGATCGTTACAGGTGACGAAACCTGGCCACATCATTTTGAACCTGAGACAAAAAGACAGTCAATGGAGTGGCATCATCCGCAATCACCACGAAGAAAGAAATTCAAGACAATTCCTTCAGCTGGAAAGGTCATGATCACTGTCTTTTGGGACATTGAAGGTGTGATTCTTGTGGACGTTATGCCAAGAGGAGAAACAATCAATTCGCAAGCTTACATTAAGACATTGAAAAAACTCAATCAACGTTTTCGCAGAGTTCGGCCGCACAAGAATCTAGCAGACCTGTTTCTCCTTCACGACAATGCGCGACCTCACACAAGTCTGGCAACACGGGAAGCAATCGCCAAATTGGGTTGCACTGTACTACCCCATCCACCCTATATTCCCGATTTGGCACCCTCTGATTTTCATCTATTTGGTCCTCTTAAAGATGCACTCCGTGGGACAAGGTTTGAAGATGATGAAGGAGTGATTCATGCAGTGAAGAAATGGCTACATGATCAAGACAAAATCTGGTACGGGCTAGGAATACATGCACTTGTTTCGCGCTGGCATAAAGCCGTGCAAGTTGATGGGGATTATTTTGAATAATACCGATGTTTACATGACATATCCATGTATATTGTATATAAATTTCATGCTTTTTGAATAAACAGCTCCTGAGAAAAACGATGTGGTGCATTACTTTCTGAACGCCCCTCGTACTTGCCTTTATGCCCTCATAATACATAAAATCAAAATTACACCAGGCATAGTAACATTCTTATAAGCCCTTATCTTAGCACCCCCAGTAATAAATACTCTCATAGAATAACACTCATATATAACATGGTTTAGATATACATCGCATTCATTCTATAGCAAATTGCCTTTATGGCACCATGATACATAGATTGCAATGTACGACATAGTATATCATCAACATGATGCTTTAAAGTTTCGAAAACATCTCTAATACTATCACGTGTGAATCAGTCCTATTGGACTCCTCAATACATTATAAAGTAGAACAGAACAACTTATAATCATCAGAATAGTACTAGCTGCGTGGGTCAAACTCCACTGTTCGGTTCGCTTTAACCGAAAGACACTAATAGCACGCGAAACCAATACATATCCCTAGCTTATTGCTGGACTATCAGCAGGTGGTTATGAAGCATCGACATGTGCTTCCACCTGACTGCATCACGCGCACCCCACCTATTCGCGAACGTCACACGTGCAACTTTGGTATTGTCCCGCAATGACAATACCTCCACGAACTTCACAGGCGCGACTTCATTAAACACTGGTCTGAGTGTGGGCTAACTAGCACTCAGGGGAACATTCCGAACCCAAACCGTGCGATCACTAGCTATCGGGCCCTCGGATATACCTCTACTGTTCCTGCTCATGTGCCTTTGCACTTGTCGCGCACACCGTCTCAGCTGTACTTTCTTGTCAGGTGGTGTTACGCTGACCACCTGATCATCCGCCTAGGGACTTTGGTGTTGCGGAGCCTCTGCTCCAACCACACCCATGGCATTATGCACTCCCCGTACATTGCCGACGATTAAATCGGCTATTGGATCCTCGAGGACGAACGCGTTCACTGTGCCCGACAGGAACGGGGTGTACACATTAATACACGCCTGGGGGTAAGATTCAACTTTGGCCCCAAATGTAGTACACTTTACAGTTTTGCCTGTAAGGCAGGACTCGCCGATACACGACCGACGCACCCCGATTGTGGTACACCAGTGTCCCTCAACACTGAGACTGGTTTCTTTTCCACTATGCCCTTTGTAGAGAGCTACCTTGCCAGTCTCATGGGCCGCCCAAAGACATGGTGCCGCATGCCCGCAGTGTAGCACTATCTTCTCGTTCGCATGGAACAGAGGATGACACCCCACACAGTCCTCGCTGTTGATTGTGTCCAACACAAACACGGAATTCGCGTGTTCGATTGGGGTAGGACACCTGTCAGCGCAATGATTATTGCCACCACAATTGGTACACAGGCGCTCCCTCTTCGACTCATCGCGTGGACTCTTGCTAGGGCTTTTAGATGACGAAGACCGAGCATCGGAGTCGGAAGATCGACTCTTTGAGGAACCACTCCTCTGCTTGGACTGTTTGGTTTTATACCAAAACCGATCTTCGTCCTCAGACTACTCGAAGCGTACCTGCTTTCGCGTTTGGCGCTCTCCTCCGTCATTATCACTTTTAAATTGTCGGTTCTGCCAGTTCGAGCGACCATTCCTATGGGATCGGAAGTTCCCATAGTTTCCTCTCCTTGGCTGGTAGGGACTGGAGGACCTATCGTGCTTATGCTCTTGGCACCTGTCTGCACCGCCAGACTGATTTTGTCATGGTTGGCGCTGGACCTTGCCGACACCAGCGACTAAGTCGTCTGACAGACCCGACTTCTGGATGGGTTTACTCGGATGGGCAAAGACATATTGTTGCCCCAGCGGCGAAATGGACTCTATGTCCTTCGGTTGACGTTCCTGAAAAAACGCTACCAACTCAGTGGAACGTGAGGACAACACTTTGTCCCGTAGCACCACCTATTGAGCAGAAGCTTTATCTTTGAGATAAAGTCCTCGACGTCCTGATCTGCATCTGGCATCGCGTTTCTAAAACGCGTCCGGTACCCGTCCGCCGTCAGCCGGAACTTCTGGAGCAACATTTCCTTCACTTTGTCGTAATCGGCGCTTTCTTCTAGTGGGAGGCTATAAAAAGTCTCCATCGCGGGGCCCACTAGCAATGTGGATAACAGAGATGGCCACTGATCTCTGTCAGCCTTCCAGGCCACACATTCGGCCACGAAACTTTCAAAGCAAAAATCTAAACTGTCGATTTTATCATTGAAATTTGGCAGACGCAGCCTAAAGGGACGATGAGACCCCCCAGGAGTCGAGTTCTGATCAATCGCACCCACTTCCAGTCTCTTTAATTGTATTTCCTTATCAATCCTCATTCTCTCCTTCTCTAATTCTAACTCTCTCTCTTCTCTCATCTTCTTTTCTTCAAATTCTCTATCTTCTCTCATCTTCTTTTCTTGCAATTCTCGCTCCATCTTCTTTTCTTCAAATTCTCTATCTTCTCTCATCTTCTTTTCTTGCACTTCTCGCTCCATCTCTTTTCTTCAAATTCTCAATCTTCTCTCATCTTCTTTTCTTCAAATTCTCTATCTTCTCTAATCTTCTTTTCTTGCAACTCGAATTCTCTTCTTTTGAGCACTAGCTCTTCAGCTCGCGCATCTCTTAAGGCAATCTGGTTCTCTTTTGATTGGAATTCTGCCTTGGCATAATCCAATAATTCTTTTCCTGTGAACCCAGCTTCCTTGCCTATTCGCATGAAACTATCAATGTCCATGATGTACACTCGTACTACTCAATAGTAATTCACTGTGCACCTGCTCACTCGTATGTACTGTAAACACTTCACTTATATCCATAGATAACTCTCTGCTTACAAAGTATACAGTAAAGATAGTAAATATTACTATCACTTCTCAAATTTCCAGATATATATATGCATGTAAGTAAATACCACTGTATACTCATAATCAACTTTACCTTTTATTGTATAACTATAGCCTTACTTTGCTCCCTGGCTACAGTCTCCTTACTCTGTAGATTCGGTCTTCCGATCCCTTAGTCTCTGAGATACACTCGAAGACCCTTACAATAGTCGACAGTTGTATAACATCAGCTGATAATACTTCTTGGTGCTATAACACCACTGTACCAAATTGACAACAAATCAGCTTTTACACCATAGTCTGTTACTGGCATCCACACTGGTGCTGTACTCAGACAATAATTCAATTCTTAATACTCTATCTTATATAAGTGTTTACACTGGCAAAACGAATACTACACAGATGAATAGACACACCAAACACTACGAAAAATCTCAGTCACGAGGAACAAGATGATAGACAAAGTTCAGCAGAGGTAGACTGGTATATACAATGCGCGACTGTACACGAACGAAAACAAGGGATACCTGTTAAGGTATTTACAAGATAGCAAGACGGAACGGGAGAACACACCACTTAAACACAACAAAAGAATTACTGAATGTGCCAGACAATGTAAATATAAACAACACTGGTACACCTAACACCAACAGGGCTTGGAATGTAAAGTAGGGCAGTTGCAGAAAAACCGTCTGTCTTACTCCACCACTAAACATACACAGCCACACCCTAGAAAGAAGTCAGTCTAATTCAATCTTTCCTTCAAGTAGGAACAGAACGAATTAAACTCGCCACCCGTCCGCCCTTAAACTCACAAATATAATATTAAACACAGTAGACTAAACAACAACTATGCTTAACAATGAAGTACTGAGGGCTATCTCCTTCACTACCACTCATAAGAAGCAAAATAAACTAAATAACCTATAAGCAATATTAACACTATGACATATCAAATATATATAGATATAATGTAAATACCCCAAGAAATAGGAAATTATAGTGACAGATCCCACTTAACTAACTAACCCCCTATACAAATGCAGACTAAGTTTCTATAAAGAAAGCGAGGAAAAAGAAGAAAACAAAAGGAAAGAAAACAACAACAAACCAATAAGCAGACCTCCAGAAACAGACGTAAGCCAGAATAAAGCTACTATCCCACTACTCTAGAGAACCAGACTGAACGATAAGTAGTATCAGGGGTTAGACAGAAAAGAAAATTTTTAAATGACAAAAACAGAATTTAAAGGAAAACAAAGAAATATAAATATAACAAATGTACAAAGATCTACAAACAAATAACTTAACTGAAGCTCCAGCGACGCTTGTCCAAGAAGCTCCTCAGCACCGATGATGCAAGATGCAGACAAAACAAACGGATCACCACACTTGACATAAAGTTCCAGACAATATTCTCCACTGTGATATCCTGAATATCCCGGCAGAATATCCAGAATACTGTTCAGAAAACCAGACTTCTTCGCAAATTTTGCCAGCAAATACAAATCTGTTCTTTGGCACTATGATCTGCCAGTGTCCCCACAAAGTTCACTTCACAGTTCTACCCTTGATAAATGCAACAGTCTACAGCACCATAAATTCCAAGGTCACGAAAGAGGCTTGGGTGTACACTCACTAGACAGTCGCATCAGCGAGGTAAGGTCACGTTAGAGGCGTTCATATTTACCCACTGGCCGGGCACATCCGTACAGTACGGTCACGTCAGAGGCGTTGGAGGGCACCCACTGGACGGGCCTCTCGGTGAAGTAAGGTCACGACAGAGGCGTTGAAAGGCACCCACTGGACAGGCCCCTCAGTGAAGTAATGTCACGACAAACAAGATGTCCCACCAAGAGGAGTACCACATATCCTGAGATACCTCTACCCCTATTGATCTCCTTACCATCTACCAATTCCTACCAACAACTTTCTTCCACCCTATACCGAACTTGACCAAACTATCTCCCATATGGCACCCATTTGCCGCCTGGGACAATCTATACCAGATAGTACCGACACCTCAAACCCCGCTGCTTCACCTGGATCACTATCACTACGCCACAACACTATCTTGCAATACCTCAAACTGACAAGCCAGCCGCAGGCTGCAACTTAATTCTATCACTTTGACACATAATCAACTAGTAATTGCCACTCTAGCACCAAAATTATCTTGCAACACGATGACAAACACACTGTCCAATATTCTCTGAACTTGAAAATACCCTTTTTACTCTGACGCTGTGCCCTGTTGCCTAACTCGGTCACTAGCGTTATCGAGGACACTCGACCGTAAACAACTCACTTCACAATCGCAAACCCCTAACAAACACACTGTGTGAACGCTGGAAAACCAAAATAACTCACTATCGTGGTTACGGTAACCTGCGAGTGTAAACACACTGCTACTATTACCTTCTATTTGTGTGCATATCTTCTAGCCTTATAAGGAAAATCTCGGCCCCATGGCCTTTATATAATACATCAGAGCCACCCAGCTGTCAAAGCACAATATGCTGGTGATTTACAAACACACCACCACTAATGATAAACAAGGCTCGTCCTTCTAAAGGTACGACCACCACATATAATGCTGACAATTAGAAATAACACCTTCAACATGAATTTCCCTTTAATGATCAAATGCACACAATATCGCCACACACGGCTACAAATATATGAATTTATATATATGGATACTTAAATACATGCCAGAGCAAACTTGCCTCCAAAGATTTAACTAATAACCGCATACACAATATGGCGGCCTAGTATTAGCAATGAACTGATTACCGCTCACACAGCGGCCCTTATCTATACAATGAAACAACCTCCAAAATTGGACAACGTATACTCTGCGGTATGTAGAAAAATGCCACTAGTTAACATTCCAAACTAGAAAATTTTATTAAACAACTGTATTTATTTTACATTGTTAAACTATAAGTCATTATTAAACCTGTTTATCTGTAACAGTAAAGCTATAGTAGATTTAATCACTATTGAATGATGTGTATGTCTGCACCCGTATGACTCCGTTTTTCAAAATACATAACGAGATAGAGATATTAGATTAAGATTTTGTTGAATCACCTTCAGTACGGGGCTCAGAAATACAAGCGAAAATATAATACCCCACAGAAGGGACGGGAGAATAATGCGTTCATGACAGCTAGATAATCTCAATTGTTATGCTTACTTTTCTTTAAAATCCTGTAAGGTTCCCTTAAATATAAGCATCATTCTTCTATTTTTATCTTGAGCAAAGGTTGATACCTTTGAAGACCGTCTGTCACATAATTAATCCAAGAGTAGTCCTTACATTTGTTGTGAGTACTGATTACGCGCAATTTCCGTGGTCAGCCCAATTTTTTTTCACTGACTAACAAAAAAAAATTTTTTTTTCTTTCTCTAACATTTCTATGTTTTTCTGGTCAATTTTAATGCGCTGTTTTTAAATCTGCAAACCGTTTTTCTCTATCAGGTCGGGATCTCTAGAAATACGCAATTGAAGTTTTTTAACAACGCATACAGTATTACAACATCATTCGTACAAGAAGTATAACAGTTATGTAGGCTTGAATTTCTTTGCAGTCGACTTTCGTCGGTGAATGGCATGTGGTACATCGCGATGAAGCATCCAACAATAATCGGCAAGCATGGTCACACTCCACCGTCCTTGATAACGTGACTCCATTACGGCGATATCTTGATGGAATCGTTCTCCATGTTCATCGCTGACTTCGCCAAGGTTGTCAGGGAAAAAGTCAAGATGCGAATCGAGCAAATGGATTTTGAGGGACATGTTACAGCCCATAATTCTGTATGCATCTATGCACTGCTTAACAATATGCAACATAGTCGACAGATTTGTGATTTCCCAGAAAGTTATCGACGATCGATTTGAATGCCATCCATGCGCGAAGTTCACTACCATGTAACAAGTTCTCGAATTGTTTGTCTGCAATAACTTTCCTAATCTGAGGTCCTACAAAGATACCTTCCTTTATCTTTGCATCGCTAACTTGCGGAAACTTTTCTCGAAGATAAGTGAAAGCTTTGCTCGTTTTATCTAACGCTTTTACAAAATTCTTCATGAGCCCCAACTTTATATGTAACGGTGGTAAAATGATGCTGTCTTCGTTAACTAATGGCTCGTGTATTACATTTTTATGCCCGAGCTGCATACGATCCCTGATAGGCCACACCTTTCTTGCATAATGTTCCTGTCTGTTGCGGCTGTCCCATTCACATAGGAAGCAACAAAATTTAGTATACCCAGTCTGCATGCCCGTGAGAATTGCAATGACCTTTAGGTCTCCACAAATCCGCCATTGGTAGTCATTGTACTTTATTTTTGCCAAAAGTATAGCCATATTGTCATAAGTTTCTTTCATATGAACAGAGTAGGCGACTGGAATTGATGAAAATAAATTTCGTTATGCAATAACACGGCTTTTAGACTAGTCTTGGAAGAGTCGATGAAAAGTCGCCATTCGTTGACTATGTGCTCATGACCGTTTACATCTTTGCAATAGCAAATGTCATCATCCATCTCAAAGTATTGAACAAGTTCTCTGTGTCTATGACGAAATTTAGATATCGGAGTATTGGGCGCTAAAAGATTCCATGCTTTGAGTCGCGAACCGAGTAATTCCGCCTGTCCTTTGGTAAGAGCGAGATCACGTATTAGATCTGAAAGTCCTGAATGGTTAATTAAGTAAACACCATCATTCACCGATATGTAATTTGAGTCAGAATTAGTTTCTAAAGCAGGTAAACTATCACTTTCTGATGGTTCATTCACGTCCAACGGATATTGTTCTGGTGGAACTTGGATCGGACACGTGATTGGATCATGAGGCACTGGTTTCGAAACCGATTCAATATTTGGATAAACCACAGACTTTCTAGTTTTAAAAGTGAAACCATGGATATTTGTCAAGCAGAAGTAACAATCAGTAGTGTGATTTGTATGTTCACGCCATATTACTGGCACTCCAAAAGGCATCGACTTATGCTTCGGCGATTTTCGTAACCAACCTGCCAATGTATCGCAACAAAAACTGCATTTGGCTTCCAAGATTTATTTGCATCATCAACTTTCGAATCGAAATAAAGTTCATATGCTTTCTTTAGTAATGGTGTAAAGTTTTTCTGGTCAACACGATCGGTAAAATATCCGCACACGTAACAGAACAGATCAGCCGAATTTCTACAACTTCTAGAAGCCATATTTTGCTCAGAATTATTTCAAAATACAGTAACTATTTGAAAAATAGCGTAACATATGTCATGCATCTTTTAGCAGTATAAAAAGTAGAATTATTTTGCTTTTTATTAATTTTTAATAAGTTATATAGTAAAAATGAAACGGAGCAAATAACGGTTTCCCAAAAATATATTTATTCACAAATATCTTAAGAACCCGACGTGATAGAGATAAACGGATTTCAGATTTGAAATCAGCGCAAGAAACTGACCTAAGAACACTTATTCTTATATAAGAAAGAAAAATGTTGTTTGTCAGTGTAATTAACTCAAGCACATTTCTAAATATGATTTTTGTTTTTTCAATTGTAATTTTCTAACTTTCATAGATCCCTTACTCAGCCCATCTCATACTGTTCATCTTTGCGCAGCAGAAGTCCTGCCCAGGCTATAATATATGTGCTATTTCCTCATCTGAAGAAAAGAAAAGGAAAAGATTAACCGACATTTCTTGCAATATATAATCCCTGTTGTCAACTGTCTAGATGTATATAATCAAATAAATATTTATTCAGAATGTGTCTTCAGCTTTAATATGGTAGATGCAATTCTTATCTCTTTTAATCATTTTTTTTCCATAAATAATAAGAAATAACCCATTTAATTTTGGGAAGATTATATTTGAATTCAGATCTGAAATTTACTCTAGTGGCTTCATTCAAGTCATTTTATGCGCTGAGATTAGTTGACCGGCCTCAGGGTGAAAGCATATTAGGTCTAGCTGTCCCTTTCTGTTGTATATTCTCATCTTGTAACTCATCCCTGACAAAAACCAATTACCCAATTTTCACAACATCAATGTATAAAGTCTTAGTGCAGTCAATTTCTGTATTGTTGTTCACCACTCTGACTGCTCACATATTTTAACTTCAAGTACCGTAATGTTCTTTACTATGATATGTTGACACATTTCGTACAGGAAAAATGAAGAGGACAAATGCTGTTTTAGGCAATACAACATAGGATATAATGCATGAGGAGGACCATAGAGATAATGGATGAATGGATGTAATTTTTTAAAATGTTCTCAATTATTATACAAGCTACCTAAATAAACTCAAGACGGCAACAGTGGTTTAAACAAAAACTGAAACAGTGATAATAAATGACTTTACTTATGACAAAAACGACATAAACTTTACAGGTTGCTTACTCAGAGGAAGATCGTGATCATCAGGTGACAAGTCATGGGACGTCAGCTTTGCAAGCAAGGCTGCCACTCGTGCCTGTCTTCTTTCCATCCTCAGCCTTATCCATTCAGCATTCTGCTCAAGACTAAATTCACTGGTTGTCAAGAGTAGAGAGATAACAGTTATGTTTTTCAGCCTTTTGGTAGACCGCATGAAAGTTATTCTTTCAGCCTATTGGTAGACCAGATAAATGTTATTATTTCAGCCTATAGGTAGACTACATAAAAGTTATTATTTCTGCCTATAGGTAGACCGTATGAAAGTTATTTCACCCTAATGGTTGACCACATGAAAGTTTCTACTGATGTAAATAAAAAAATCTTTCAGAGTATGCCGTAGCTAGTAGTGAGTTAATCCTATGTAGGTGAATGTCTTATGCTTTGTTTGTCTCTCTCTCTCTCTCTCTCTCTCTCTCTCTCTCTCTCTCTGTCTATCTCTGTGTATGTGTGTGTGTTCTTTACCCTTCAGTTCCTCAAGGAGCATAGGCCTTCATCAAAAGTAAGACACGTTCTGTCACGTGCCATCAGCTCACGTTCTGTCACGTGCCATCAGCTCACGATCTTTCCATGTCTTCTTAATCCTTTTCATTTGTCTACAGTTATCTTCCCTTGCGTGTTTTGGTTTAACCTCTGCTTCTCTTACTCTGGTCATTCCAGACCAAGAACTTCGTGACAATGCTATCAACAGCTTTCTTGAATGTGTGTCTTATCTATCTCCAGCGTTTTATTGTTATCTCTTGTTCCACTGGCACTTTTCTGACGTTTTCTCTATTTTTTTGTCATCAGTTCCGCATTATGACCTTGCCATAGGGGTCATTCACATATGACGTCATATATGTGACGACCCCTTACTAGAACTGGTGATTTTGTCTTTGATATTTTCTCCATATTTGTTAAACACCTTAAAACACTACAACTGTTGCCTTCTGAAAGTCTGCAAAACTTTTGCAAAGTTGAAATGAAAGAAATTGGGTCTCATACTGGTTTGGTATAATTGCAACAAACTATTTACTTACCTATCTGTCCTCATTTTGAGCCAAGACAGCTGTTGGGAACTCCCAGTTCTGAATGAGAAGGCACCTGAAACAAAACAAAAAAACTATATATATATATATATATATATATATATATATATTCCATGGTACCCTGTGTATGTGGGGGGAGGGGGGTGTGTCTCCAAAGAAAGAAAGATATAATAGGATTACTGCATCCTCAAGCATGTCGTACAAGGAGACTAATATGAAAGTGATCATGGGTGGTTGGTCATCTCATCACAGAAATCACTGCTGTAGGAGCATGTCAATGATTGGTGCAGGCTTCTTACTTTGGAACCAACTACAGTGGTGACTCCGTGCTCTATAAGAAGTGCAAAGGAAAATGATGAAAGAGAAAAGCGAAGTGCAAATAAACGAACATTTTCTTGTTGGACGTGGTCATAAGAAACTAAGAAGTACCGTACCGTAGTAAGATTATATTAAATCATGAGGCAGTTTCTTTGCATTGATCATAAAAAGACTCGCACTATCTTATGCTTTCACCTTATATCTTGTCGGTAGTGCCTTGTATATTGGACACCGGCGACGTTATAATTAGGTTATATGCTCGGTCACCCCGGCGGAAACTTTCTTAGTATATCAGCTCGTGCTGCGAAGCGCCGAATCATACGGTTCTTGAAGAGTTTAAAAGGTTTCTAAAAAAAGAACATCTGATGATTTTTTAAGTAAAAGTTTGGAGAATACAAGACAAATAGTTAGACAAAAAAAAAAAAAACAGACCTATTAATTTCAGTCATTTAATGACTCATTAAAGCATCGGATAGAAAGTAATCAAGCAGACTACATGCCATCGGTGAGGATAAATAGGAAAATCCTGGAACAAGTCAAGAGTGTCTCATATCTTAGAAAAATAATAACAGAAGACGACAGATGTGAGGCACAAATTAAGAAGATAATATTAATGGCCAAAGCTACATTCAGAACCCGCGCTAGAGCATTCGGCGCCTGAGGCTGGTGGTTTCACGTGCGCCCCTTCTCCCTCATACTTCTTGCTGTTAAATAAAGTCTACTGGAAAATTCCAACATTACTAATTGTCTAACTGAAACACATGAATCAAACAATGAAACAGTCTTGCCAGCTTTTCTGGTAAGTACTGAAAAGCACATTGCACCGTGAAATCTAAATTGAACACCAATTAAAATAACACGCTTTTTATGGTGCACTTTTCAGTGTGCTAGAAATATTCAGACAATTTTCTTTTTCATTGTGCATTGACCATAAGCCATAACAAGTTTGATTTCAAAGATTCAATGAAGTTGAAATGGATTGAAATTACGAGAGTCGCGCTGGTGTAGTGGTTACCCCACTGTGCTGGCGATTGGTTGATCCAGGTTCGAGCCCTGGCTAGGACATTTGAAAGAATATCGTCGACCAGGACTTGGACTGGATTAATTCGAGCCCCGGCGAAGACTTTTGAAGCAGTCTCGTCGACCAGGGACTGGAATAACCTGAACGGCTCCTGAGCCGACCCAACTCTAATGGGTACCTCCGAAATCGGCGAGTATCTGCCTGAATGGCGAGAGAACACTAGTCAGTGTACAGAGAAAAAAGGGATACTCACATAAAATCAGTCTCAGGTTAGACATATTAACAAGAGATTTCGCCTCCAGTAGTAGCGGGCGTACTAAAAAAAAAAAAAAAAAAAAAGAATGAAATTACCACAGGAGAGATAGTGACGTCATCAGGATATGCAGCAGAATGAGAGCAGAATAAGTATACCCCTCCCTCCTCCTTTTTAAAAAAGTGCTTTGGCGGGTTACTTGCATGCATTTACAGAAGTGTTGATAACTGCTGCCCCACGCAGTCACCGCTCTTAATCAGTTTATCTCAACGACAATCATTAGCAGTTATGATTCTAGGTTGTTACTTGTCGTGTGGTGAGTCACTGGGGCAACTACTACAGTAGTTTTTGCCAGGAATAGTCTATGAGATATAGATATAAGGTCTCTAGAAATTGGCTCGTTAAGAAAGAATAAAGACCTATTCGAGATAGGGACAAGAAGACAGGAATGCGAATGCTTTCCACTAGACAGTGTTTTCTAATTAAGTATGGAAAGAGTTCTGTTTCCCCACGACCTTAGCTTCTGCCCTTAGATCCCGTAAAGAAAAAGCCCCCAACCTCATCTGAGTAGAGAAAGGTTCCTATAGGTGAATATGTAACACCGACAGCACGAGTGATACATTAACAAACTCTTGATAATGCTCAACCGATCGTTGGGTTTATTAATGAAATATCCACACATATAGGGTTAGTAATGGTTAGAACGTGATGATGGTGAAAGACGATTCACACAAAACACACAGATGAGATAATAAAATTACAGTTAATTAAGTAATAGTTAATTAAGAATGAACTGGTGTAAAGTGAAATGATGATGTGATATGATACGTGTTACCAAAATGGTGAATACTCTACACAGTCCATGTGTCTCTAAATGCTTCTCCTAGATATGAGGATTCACATGTATGCATAAAATGTCCCAAGTTGTTATACGTTATGTCGAGTGGGGTATCTCTAAGCTGAGGACGTTCTGATGAATACTGTTGTCGTACGGAGAACGCTGACGAGATATCTATGTATATTCCTTCACTGTTTGAGTATATCTCTGTAGTGTTGATCAACAGTTAATAGCTGTCATATGAACAAAAGGTCTGTTGTCTAATCTCCCGACGTTACTGGTCAGACTGGATATCTTCACGAAATGTTAGTGATATGTAGACTCATAATCTTGCGTATGTAGTCGTGTTTCATATACTTTCGAGTCTGCTTCATAGAATGCGCTTAAGAGGGTGTTGCACTTGCTATAAATATGCGATTCCTCTTTTGAGCTCTTTTGCTTGACTTCAGATAATAATGATCTTTCGAGTGATTTGAATTTATGATGACTCTGTATTGAACTTGTGATAACTCTGTATTGAACTTGTGAGCAAGCAGTATATGGTGACGAAAAATGCTGCGTCCACCTTATGACTTGTGGGTGAGACAATATTCCTTTTTAATTGAGGAATGAAAGATGTCCTATGGCGAATTCTGCTAGCCAAATGTCCGTTTTTTATAACTTATTTCTGGTTAGACGTCAGACACGTTGCGTGTAGACTCAGACTTATGATGAACTGAAGACACACAAAAGTCTTCGTAAGTTTTCACATTTAACATCACTGGTTGACTTTCATTTAAACTACTGCTCATTATTCATCTCTCTCTCTCTGAGTTCAATTCTAATGATGTTAAATATCTTGTGCATGAGAGTGTGTGCGCATGGGAGACTGTGATGATGATAAAGGTGAAATATGAACTATTAATTACCTCCTATCATCTTCTAGGAAAATCTTCTGATTTTATTAATCAGTTATGCCAAGAATTATTTGAAACTTTATCTTTCGCACATTTTAGCTGTGAGGTTAAAATAAACAAAAATAAGAAAATGTATTAATAAGTATAAGATCTACTAACCTTCTTTTCCCTTCGCAAAATCCTTTAAGAACACAATTAATCACAGAACTGAATTATCATCCACTCTGAATAAACACGTATATTAGGCTATGCGTTTTTGGGTTTAATCTCTTCCTCACAAGGTAAAAAACTGGACTGCCTCACTCTAGTAGATTATGCGGTATTATATATTTCTGGAAGTCACCTGGCCAAGCTGGGCGTCCAATGTGGTGTCACACAAATTACAGCATGCCCCGATGTTTGATTAGGATGACCATATGTGTTTTTACCAGATTTATCACGATGCAATGTGGGCTTCAAACGATAATGTCGGGCATGGCGACTCAATCAAAGGACTTTTATTTCCCCCGATGAAAGAACAAATGTGGTTCTCTAGATACCGGTCGCGAGTAATCACAACGATGAAATAGCAAATGTGGGTCGCACATATGAGATGAAAGAGCAGATGTCGGAGAAAATACAATACGAAAGATGTAGGAAAAGATAGAGCAATAAGGCCTTTGCGCTCGTTTATCACAATTACTGATTGACGACACGTATTCTGAAAATGTTCTTAATGTGCAAATATTTAGCTGTCCAGGAATATAGATTTTTAAGTCGATTTTTAAATTCCATGAGGGAGGAGAAGTGAAGTTTTCATTACCATCAACTCTCAAGTTATCATTACCATCAACTCTCAAGTTATCATTACCATCAACTCTCAAGTTATCATTACCATCAACTCTCAAGTTATCATTACCATCAACTTTCTTTTCTCTCATTTGGAGCACGAAACCACCACTACAACTCGTCTATTTTTGCAGAAATACAGCATCAAAATATGCACGTGCTGTAGGAACGGTGTTAGTTTAAGTAGCAATGTGTTCTACATAATGAGATTGTCAGTCTAATGAACACCTAATATTAGTTGACTCTTACCAAGTGCCTGAGGTAAAGAAGTCCTATTATTTGTGTTTGTCTACTCAAATGCCCCAGATATCTACACTGGGCAGCAAATAATTAGATAAAATACAAAAGGGAGAGACGAAAGATAACATTCAATACAAATATAATGAAGGCAATTAACATCGCAATTGCCATTACCGCGATGTTACTAGCCATTTCTATATTTTATTGGGCATTGACTACAACCCACAAAAGCCAGTTCCAAACCTCAGAAATAAATGTTTCTGAGGAAGGTGGTTGAAGTAACAAGAAGAGACAAAAGTACGCAAGCAGACGATACGGCGAGGTCTCAAAACCCAGCCCCTACAGACCCACGTAGAACAGTCTCAACCACGATGGTTTGGCCATGTATGCAAAATGGAAGAAGATCGGCTACCACGACAAATATAGGAATCTAAGAGCCAAGGATTCAAACCTCCATGGCGATCCAGAGTTCGCTGGAATGACACCATTATACAATCCTTGAAGGAACAAGGACTAGATTGGAACCATGACAGAAGGAAGACCGCCGATAGGACAGTATGACGTTCTCTCTGTCAAACCTCTGCATTTCAGGTTAGAAGAGGAACGACTGAGTAAGTAGGTAACATAGCATTTGCAGAAGTATAAACGCACAAAATACTGTGGAAATAGATGTCCCATATGTGAAAAAACAATTTATGTATTTAAAAAAAAACCCAGAACAAAAAAAAAAGTTGTTTTTCACCCTTGTAGTTCCCGCAGGTCTCTAAAGAGACAAAGAATAAGATTACCTCACCCTCGGGTACGTCGTACAAAAGTGATTAAAATGAGGATGTGTGTGAAGCTGGCAATCGCATCTTGTAAAGAAAATTGTCTCAGAAAAATCCGCTGCAAGAAACGTGACTGCTTGGTACAGGCTTATTGTAAGGAGACCCGCTACTGCGGTAGCTCCACGCTCCGTAGAGAGCACAAGGAAAAATAATAATAATTTTAACATTATTTATTATTTATTTATTTAGTGAATGAAAATACCATGTTCAATCAGCGATGGCTTGTAATTATAAAGACTTGTCTTGTTTCTAGAAGGCACATTGAAATTGTGTAAACTACCGGTACTTGAAATGTTTTCAGCGTTTTCTGTTCTGGCAGGTGAAAATTTCACATTGTTTGTGTTGCCTTTCCTTCCCATATTATCAACGCATAACTTTCGTCCTGATATCAGCTGTACTAAATTATATTTTGTTGCTGTTCAGGTTCTTTGATGTATTTACTTTCGACCTGTTTAAATTTCTTTATATTTCGTTTCACAGTCATTATGCAATGGTTTCTGGTAACATGAAACTTGTATCAAATTTGCGTTTAAGTTGATATTGTTAATAGTCATCCATTACCTTTCAACTCCTCGTGGAGCAAAGGCTTTCAACTACCTCACGTCGAAATCCTCTTGTTCCGTGCCGTCAGCTAAAGTTCTTTCCATATCTTTCTCATCTCTCCATTTTGATTCTCTATGTCTTTTATGTTACC
Source organism: Oreohelix idahoensis (assembly GCA_024509875.1). Taxonomy (NCBI): domain Eukaryota; kingdom Metazoa; phylum Mollusca; class Gastropoda; order Stylommatophora; family Oreohelicidae; genus Oreohelix; species Oreohelix idahoensis. Next base: position 118,732 of record JAMPIV010021329.1, read on the forward strand.
TTTATATCTCTCTCATCTTGGTATTTTTGTAGATCTCTCACCTTGGCGACGATTCTAGAACAAGGACCGCCTTGTAATACTATCCATACGTTTTCTCAGTGTGGTTCCTATCTCATCTCTTGTTCTAATGGCGCTTGTGTGGTTCTTATCATCAGCTCTACATTGGGGATATTCTGGTATCAATTCGATTTCTATATTCGAAGAAAGTATTTCTTTATGAAAGTCTGTAAATTACTGGTTGTTGATTGTGTTGTTCTCCATTTTTCACAGCTATACAATGGGGCTGACTTGACATTAGAGTTCAATATTCTTATTTTTGTGTTCGATTTAATTTCTTTCCCACATGCCGTGAACATGCCTTTGCCTTCAGTATTGTTATGTTTATAAAACTGAATGTCCGTCCATCTTTGTCTTTATTGCTGCCAAGATATATGATAATAATCATCATCATTTCCCAGATTGTTCCCTAGAACATACAGTCACCACTACACCTGGCATCCATACAGTCACCACTACACCTGGCATCCATACAGTCACCACTACACCTGGCATCCATACAACAAGCCTGCACCAAAACATGTATGTTCTCTAGCAGCAGTTGTTTTTGTAGCAATTTGTTAGACATGATTAGGTTGTTAACCCCATACACAACCTGAAACTAGCTGCTTTGTACTACATGTCACAGGGCGCATTAGTTCTAGTCTCTCTGTCTCCTCAGAGACCCCCGTTCTTACTATACTTTTAAAGGTAACGGTAGATACTACTATAGAGCAGTGAAGTGTTAGAGACTTCACTATACTATGTCCAGCATCAAAAGGTTGGAGTGATCAATTCTCTTACTCGCTGCTTTTTCTGTCCTGAACTCAAGAACAATCAAGTGCTTATTTACAGCTGGGTAGACTTCTGTACGTTTACTAAATGTTAAATACTTATTTATATACTTGATTCACTATGTACGATTTCACTGTATTGCGTTTGTTCTCAAGATCTGTCTTTTTGTAAAACCTTTTCTACAGTTAAGGGTGATTTGTTCAACTTCCGACACATCTTTATGTGCAATTTAAATAAATAAAACAGTGAAAATTCAATTTTGTTTTGATATCCACCGTAGTTCATTGAATCAAACTACTTATATCTTCATTAAACGCTACTCGTTGTGTGGTGTCACTGAAGACGGTAGGAGTAATATGTAGCACACCGGACAGTCTGAAGCTATCTCCATTTTGGATGAAGAAAGACAAACATAGAAAGACAGATAGACCGACAGAAAAACATAGACATATCAATAGAAAGAAAGATTATTAAACAAATATTAACGTGACTATCTTAATTCTGAAATAAAATCCTTCACCGACAGAAAAACATATAGACAGACATATCAATAGAAAGAAAGAATATTAAACAAATATTAACGTGACTATCTTAACTCTGAAATAAAGTCCTTCTCCCACACCCCTTCATTCATGTATTCCTTGCGTCGCCGATAATGATAGGATATTTATCAAACAGGTCATTTGATCACTAGGAGGGGTCATTCGACACAAACAGATTGTCTATTTATATGTTCAGACTTAAGACTGATCACAAATTCCATGTATCCTCCCTTTCTTTTACAAAATTTTGTTAATTTTTACTTTTGCAGCTAAGAGAACATCCGATCATCAGATGTAACCGTACACTCCACTGCTATCAGACATTTAACAGTTACTTTCTTGATTGAATAAAATGTCTCACGGATATCGTTAATATACGGAGTATACGGCATTAAAGTGGGTTTGTTAAAGTAAGGTGCTAGAATACTTACAGACAGTAGATATCGCAATGACGCTGTGAAAACTTGAGTTCGTGTCCACACAAATGAGACTGCAAATAAATTGCTGTATTATATCCTTTTGCTAAAGAATACCATTGAGTTACACAAAGTACGACTTTTGAACTGTTCACAAGCAACGAAGTACTGCTAGATGCAAGGTAAAAAGTCAAGAATAACAAAATCTTGTTTGCACTTGCCTATTTAAAATAGAAACAATTAGAAGTTGTAAGCCAATCATTTTCTACGCAACGCGAGCATGAAAACAATTGGCAAACAAAAACATGATCCCTCCCACTGACTGGTCAAGCGTCCAGGCGATCGCACGCAACACGCATGTCCCACCTGGTCATGTCATACTGCCAACAAATGACAAAAAAGGCCAATTCGATGACGTGACCACAAGCTTACGACAGAACTTGTTGGGGGTTGGTGCGTGAGGGAGAAGTAATAAGTGGAAGGGTTTTTTTTCTTCTTTTAAAATGGTGATGGATGGAGAGAGGGCACTTAACAGCTGACCATTATTGCCTCTGCTCGTCCACCATCTTGGTCTACCCTGTTTAACCTAAGATTTGGTTATAATTAGGGTATTCAATGTTGCTTTATTTTTAATTTTGTATTCAATTTAAATAGCTATTGTCTTTAGCAGTTGCTGATTTCAATTTATATTAGTACGAAGTATTTGTCCATTTTATTTTCTCTTTTGTATTGTTTCTTGATAACTATTGTCCTTTACACTTGGTTTTACCATGTATTAGTATTTGTTCTTTTTGAGTTGTCTTTATTTTTTTATTTCATACTTTGTTGTCTTTCCTTGTCCTATGAGTAGTTAGTAAGTTTTTTTTTCGTTGTTTTTGGTTACTAACCTTATATGTTTTCCTTTCTTTTATGTATATATCTTTTAACTATTGATTGGACATCTCTTGGGGCATCTATACTTAAAACCTTATCACTTGTCAAGTCTATATTGTGATTTCTATAGTAAGTTTTTAATTCAAGCCTTTGTTGTTCATACTTTTTACAGTGGATCAGGTAGTAAAGAAGTGGTAGGGACAGCATCCTCGCCTTTATACATGTATCGTTTTAATTTATTAGAGCACCCGATTGGCAGAGTGGTTAGAGCGTTGGTCTTTCACCGCAAAGGTACCGGGTTAGATGCACGGTATCATCACGCTCAAGTCTACCCAGCTGTAAATGGGTACCTAACTTTGCTCGAGTTAGGAAGGAAACGGCAGCAAGGAAAGGAACTGGTCATCCCCACCTTTCGATGCTGAACCTAGTATAGTGGCATCTCTAACACTTCACTCCGCTACGGCAGTATTTGCTTTGGGATTACCTTTTTTGTATGCCTGTGTTAAACGTCAGAGCATATCCCAGTTTCTGGAGACAGACATAAAAGTGTTAAAGATGACATGGACAAATCTGGAGCAGATGGCCAAGGGTTTCATTTTGTTGAAGACTTGTATTCCTAAGGGAGCTGAAAGGCTTTGATAGTCATGATAAATTAGTTACATCTGTTTATACAGATATGTCGTATATTCTTCCTACCAGCTACATCGGTTTATACAGATATGTCGTATATTCTTTCCGACAGTTACATCTGTTTATATAGATATGTCGTATATTTATCCAACCAGCTGCATCTGTTTATACAGATATGTCGTATATTCTTCCTACCAGCTACATCTGTTTATACAGATATGTCGTATATTTTTGACAGTTACATATGTTATACAGGTATGTCGTATATTCCTGGCAGTCACATTTGTTTATACAGATATATCGTATATTACTGACAGTTACATCTGTTTATACAGATATGTCGCATATTTCTGAGTTACATCTGTTTATACAGATATGTCGGATATTCCTGACAGCTACATCTGTTTATACAGATATGTCGTATATTCCTGACATTCACATATGTTTATACAGATATGTCGTATATTCCTGACAGTTACATCTGTTTATATTATTATCAATATGCGGAAAATCTGTATAAAATATGTAACTAATTACTTCATCATCACCCTAGCTCCCCAAGGAGCATAGGCCTTCTACAAATGTGTGTCAGGTCCTCCTGTCCTATACCATCCGCTCAAGATCTGTCCAAGTTTTCTTTACTTCTTTCATTTCTGTCTCCAGAAACTTGGAAACGCTATGACGTTTAACATAGGAACGTTGGAAATGAAAAGGGTATAGGCTATGTCAAGGCAAGGTCCCTTCTGACCTCTACTTTCCTGGACCCACTCGGTGAAAGGACATGCCTGTTCCTCCCAGACGGTAGTTACGCCACTGCAATTGCAAATGACACTAAACACAAGAAAAAAGTCAGCCAATAAACTAAGATAACTGTACATTAAAATGAAATATTAGAACAATCCCTGTCAAAGTTTCTTTTTTCTTGTTCATCAAGTGTCATGAGTTACGTAGGTGATAGTCATCAGTACACTTCAGCCCTCTATGGCGTATATGCCTTCAATAAACTAAAGCCAAGTCTTCCTGTCACGCGCCAACAGATCAAAATCTTTCCTTGTTTTCCTCATCTCTTTTATTTCTGTCTCCAGTTCTTTTCTCCGTGTGTTTTTTTGGTCTCGTTTCTAACCCTGGTGATTACAAAACATGGACTTCTAACCCTGGTGATTACAAAACATGGACTTCTAACCCTGGTGAATACAAAACATGGACTTCTAACCCTGGTGATTACAAAACATGGACTTCTAACCCTGGTGATTACAAAACATGGACTTCTAGCCCTGGTGATTACAAAACATGGACTTGTAACCCTGGTGATTACAAAACATGGACTTATAACCCTGGTGATTACAAAACATGGACTTCTAACCCTGGTGATTACAGAACATGGACTTCTAACTCCGGTGATTACAAAACATGGACTTCTAATCCTGGTGATTACAAAACATGGACTTGTAACCCTGGTGATTACAAAACATGGACTTATAACCCTGGTGATTACAAAACATGGACTTCTAACCCTGGTGATTACAGAACATGGACTTCTAACCCTGAGGATTACAAAACATGGACTGTCTGGTAATACTATCAACAGGTTTCCTCAATGTGTGTCCTATCTATCGCCAGCGTCTTCTTCTCATCTCTTGTTCCACTGAAACGTGTCTTGTTCTAATCATCAGTTCCACATTAATGATAGTCATAGCAGTCATATTGTTCTATTCTAGACAATATTTTGATACATAAAGGGCCAGCTTTAGGAAGACCCCTGGCCCAGTTCGACCAGTTTAGACAGGGTCCCGACACGGGTGCTAAAACGTGTAACAAAGTCTTCATTTCTTTCATGTATTATTTTCTTACCTCGTGTCGAGTATTTTCATTTTGTCTTGTATGAAATGTCACAGCAAGTGGGTCTGAAAATACACATTGAAAAGACAAAGATAATGAGAATAAATGCAAGAAATAATAACAAGACTGAACTTGAAGAAACACTATTACAAGAAGTAGAATTATACACATATCTTGGTATAATGTAGAAGTTGAAGGGACAAACAATGATTTCAAAATAAGAATACAAAAAAGCAAGAATAGCTTTCATTGCATTAGAAACCACATGGAGATCAAGAGAAATAAAATCCAACACTAAATTAAGAATCTTCATCTTAAATGTCAAGTCAGTCCTGCTGTATGGCCCTGAGACATGGCGAACAACAAAGACAACCAATAAACTTCAAACTTTCATAAGTAGATAAATAAAAAGGTCGTCTCACAGTCAATACTGCCGTAGCGGAGTGAAGAGTTATAGACTTTACAATACTAGATTGAGTTTGGAGATAAGATAGAAGTACTTCTCTCTCATCATGTCCTACAAGGCAACTACTAAGAGGTGGGGTAATCAGTTCCCCTTCTCGCTGACTTTACCTTTCCTAACTTATGAGCAGAGTCAGGTATCCATTTACAGCTGGGTATACTGTGGCATGACGCCACCGTGTTTCCAACCTGCCGTAAGACAGGGGTAATACGGTTGAATGGGGGAAAAAAAACAAATAGTAATACGTCTTACAAGGAGAAAGGACAAGAAAAACCTACGTTGCGGCCACAAGGCCTTCGTCAGGGACAGACAAACAAGAGACTATTTTAACAAGTTAACTATTTTACATTCGACTGTTGATTTTCGGTATTATAGGAAATAGTAGGGAAAAAGGGGGGAGGGGTGTAAGAGATGTGTGATGTCACATGGGGGGTGGGGGTGGGGGAGGGGGGTTCTGGGTTTTTTTTTGGTGACGAAATATGATTTTAAATGACTTATACCACACTGCACAGTCATGAATTATTATTTTAATTTTGCTGTAAACTCTCAAAAGATATTGTTCTATCTACGATATTAAGTTTACTTTTTAAGCTCTTCTGCCCGCACTGTTTCAATTTCTTAAAAAAATTAAATTGTGCCTGATTTTGGCGAGACGCTTGCGTTCACCCTACTCACTGGGACCGTCGATTATATTAGGGCGCATGTTCCAATATTAAAGACCTTATTGTCAGGAATAAGTACGACCACTGTTTCAAAAAATTTAATCGTTTAAGTTTATTCAAACTATTTAAGACCTGGCTAGTAAATACGCTAGCTTTATTTTCAAGAGTATTATACCAGATAGTTTCAGTCTGTGACATAATACTATCCAACAATTACACTGGCTAACAAAAAAAAATTTTTTTTTTCTTTCTCTAACATTTCTATGTTTTTCTGGTCAATATTAATGCGCTGTTTTTAAATCTGCAAACCGTTTTTCTCTATCAGGTCGGGATCTCTAGAAATACGCAATTGAAGTTTTTTAACAGCGCATAGTATTACAACATCATTTGTACAAGAAGTATAACAGTTATGTAGGCTTGAATTTCTTTGCAGTCGACTTTCGTCGGTGAATGGCATGTGGTACATCGCGATGAAGCATCCAACAATAATCGGCAAGCATGGTCACACTCCACCGTCCTTGATAACGTGACTCCATTACGGCGATATCTTGATGGAATCGTTCTCCATGTTCATCGCTGACTTCGCCAAGGTTGTCAGGGAAAAAGTCAAGATGCGAATCGAGCAAATGGATTTTGAGGGACATGTTACAGCCCATAATTCTGTATGCATCTATGCACTGCTTAACAATATGCACATAGTCGACAGATTTGTGATTTCCCAGAAAGTTATCGACGATCGATTTGAATGCCATCCATGCGCGAAGTTCACTACCATGTAACAAGTTCTCGAATTGTTTGTCTGCAATAACTTTCCTAATCTGAGGTCCTACAAAGATACCTTCCTTTATCTTTGCATCGCTAATTTGCGGAAACTTTTCTCGAAGATAAGTGAAAGCTTTGCTCGTTTTATCTAACGCTTTTACGAAATTCTTCATGAGCCCCAACTTTATATGTAACGGTGGTAAAATGATGCTGTCTTTGTTAACTAATGGCTCGTGTATTACATTTTTATGCCCGAGCTGCATACGATCCCTGATAGGCCACACCTTTCTTGCATAATGTTCCTGTCTGTTGCGGCTGTCCCATTCATAGGAAGCAACAAAATTTAGTATACCCAGTCTGCATGCCCGTGATAATTGCAATGACCTTTAGGTCTCCACAAATCCGCCATTGGTAGTCATTGTACTTTATTTTTGCCAAAAGTATAGCCATATTGTCATAAGTTTCTTTCATATGAACAGAGTAGGCGACTGGAATTGATGAAAATAAATTTCCATTATGCAGTAACACGGCTTTTAGACTAGTCTTGGAAGAGTCGATGAAAAGTCGCCATTCGTTGACTATGTGCTCATGACCGAGGTGCACCATTAGACCTTTTACATCTTTGCAATAGCAAATGTCATCATCCATCTCAAAGTATTGAACAAGTTCTCTGTGTCTATGACGAAATTTAGATATCGGCGTATTGGGCGCTAAAAGATTCCATTCTTTGAGTCGCGAACCGAGTAATTCCGCTTGTCCTTTGGTGAGAGCGAGATCACGTATTAGATCTGAAAGTTCTGAATGGTTAATTAAGTGAACACCATCATTCACCGGTATATAATCCGAGTCAGAATTAGTTTCTAAAGCAGGTAAACTATCACTTTCTGATGGTTCATTCACGTCCAACGGATATTGTTTTGGTGGAACTGGGATTGGACACGTGATTGGATCATGAGGCACTGGTTTCGAAACCGATTCAGTATTTGGATAAACCACAGACTTTCTAGTTTTAAAAGTTAAACCATAGATATTTGTCAAGCAGAAGTAACAATCATTAGCGTGATTTGTCGGTTCACGCCATATTACTGGTACTCCAAAAGGCATCGACTTATGCTTCGGCGATTTTCGTAACCAACCTGCCAATGTATTTGCACAAGTCGAACAAACTGCATTTGGCTTCCAAGATTTATTTGCATCATCAACTTTCGAATCGAAATAAAGTTCATATGCTTTCTTTAGCAATGGTGTAAAGTTTTTCTGGTGAACACGATCGGTAAAATATCCGCACACGTAACAGAACAGATCAGCCGAATTTCTACAACTTCTAGAAGCCATATTTCACTCAGAATTATTTCAAAATACAGTAACTATTTGAAATATAACGTAACATATGTCATGCATCTTTTAGCAGTATAAAAAGTAGAATTATTTTGCATTTTATTAATTTTTAAAAAGTTATATAGTAAAAATGAAACGGAGCAAATAACGGTTTCCCAAAAATATATTTATTCACGAATATCTTAAGAACCCGACGTGATAGAGATAAACAGATTTCAAATTTGAAATGAGCGCAAGAAACTGACCTAAGAACACTTATTCTTATATAAGAAAGAAAAATGTTGTTTGTCAGTGTTATCAGTGTACCAGATTTGCCCGATAGGCCACCAGAGATGTACCTTATTGTCAAAAGAGAACACCGATACGTACCATCTGGTAGACAATCCCAGTCAAGCACAGCCCAGCCGGGCTGCCATAAAAATCCGTGGCAAGATAGACTCGTGAACAATGGGTAACAAATTGCTCTGGCGATTGGGTCCAGATAGTGATAAGAAAAGTCGGGTTCTGTCCTCCTATATTTTCTTTGAACTAAATCAAATCTAATGAAGACAACGTTCGCAACATTGTCCGGGGACTCACTTCTGACGTGTCTCGGTGACAGAAAAAATTGTTTTCTCTGTCTTATCTGAAGGGTAGCAAATGTTGGAATAGGAAGCTACCTGATACGGCTTTGTTATTGTCCGGCGCACACGTTTATTTTCTCAAATTTCCTCCTTTCAAATTTTAAATGTTGCCCCACGTTTGATATGAAACATTTTCTTTCATCTTTACGTTTGCATTGTTCATCAGTGCTTTATTCTTATAAAATATCACCCGGAGAGAATATCATAGACCACCGCACACACGTAAATAAATATATAAATTTATAGTTTTACTGACGGTTCAGATAGGTACCACCCGGGTGTTACCGGGGCCCGAAAGGGGAGCAAAGAATAGTAACAGTTCCCTGCCAAGCATGTCGTAGAAAGCGACTAAGGAGGGTTGGGCATGGGGCCGGTTACCCCATCCTGTAAAAAATTTAAACCACAAAAAAACTTCAACAAACATGGACAAGTCAATTAAAGAAAATAGGAAGTAGACAGGAAGAAACTCATCACCATTGGTGCTGTCCTCAGGACATTGAAGACGAAAGTTCACACCACAGTGAAGGTGTAGCTCTTATGTTATCTAAAGAAGCACAGAAAGCACTCATTGAATGGGAAGCCGTTGGATCCGGAATAATAACAGTTCTTTTAAAACGTTTTAAAATGTAATGCACCAACTAATGACAAACAAGAGTCTGTGAAAGAAGCATTTTATACTAGACTACAGGAAATTATGGAAAAAAGTAAAAAGAAGAGACATCACAATTTTGATGGGTGACATGAATGCAAAGATATGTGCAGTCAACACCGGCTTTGGAGAAGTCATGGGAAAACAGGGGCTATGAATAATGAATGAAAATGGGGAACTATTCTCAAACTTCTGTGCTTCAAATCAACAGGCTATAGGAGGAAGCATGTTTCCACATAAGAGAATACACAAGGCAACATAGATATCACCAGACCACAGAACAGAAAATCAGATTGATCATATATCCATAAACAAGAAGTTTAGATCATCATTGCAGGATGTAAAGGTATATAAAGGATTTGATGTGGCATCAGACCACCACCTTCTGATAGATAGCAAAAGTAAAAATGAAACTCAAGAGATATGCAACACTGCAAAATTATAGACAACAATTTAATGTAGGACATCTAAAAAATCAAGAAACAAGAGACAAATTTGCGGTCACAATATCCAACAAATACCAGGTGCTGCAACAGCTGGAAGATGCAGAGAATACAGAAGACTATTGGCAGCAAATCAAAACTGTATGGAATGAGACATGTGAAGAAATACTGGGGAAAAGGGAACGACAACAAAAAGCATGGATAACAAAAGATACAATCAATAAGATAAAAGACAGAAAAAACAAGAAAGCAGATTTAAACACAAGCAAAACCAGAAGTTCCAAAGCCAAGGCTCAAGAAGTGTATACAGAAGCAATCAAAGAAGTAAAAAGAAGTATCAAAAGAGACAAGAGGAAGTATATTGAGGAGTTGGCAAGAGAGGCAGAAGATGCTGCAGCCAAAGGGAATATGAGAGAACTGTATAACAGCACAATGAAGCTAACGGGGAAATACAAGCAAACAAGTTGCTTCATAAAAGACAGGAATGGAAAACTGTTCAGCAATATATAAGAGCAAATGAAGAGGTGGACATAATATTTTGAGGACCTTCTCAATAGACCAGCTCCACAAAACCGTTCGGACATCCAGCCAGCAGAAGAAGAGCTACAAATTAACGATGAAAGACCAACGAAGGAAGAAATAAAGAAAGCCATAAAGCTTCTAAGAGATGGAAAAGCGTCTGGACCTGATGGCATTCCAGCAGAGGCCATCAAAGCAGATCTCGACACAGCTACAGAGATGTTATATAAATTACTTGGTAAAGTCTGGGAAAAGGAAGAGATACCAGCAGAATGGAAGGAATGATATCTGGTTAAGTTGCCTAAGAAGGGAAATTTACAAAAGTGCACACATTATAGAGGAATAATGTTACTTTCAGTGCCAGGAAAAGTATTAAACAGGATTATCCTTGAAAGATTAAAAGAGTCCATAGACAAGAAACTGAGAGATGAACAAGCAGGTTTTCGACAAAACAGATCCTGTACAGACCAGATAGCCACTTTGAGAATAATAGTTGAACAAAGTCTGGAATGGAATTCACCACTATACATCGGATTTGTGGACTACGAAAAGGCATTTGACAGTGTAGACAGAGAGTCACTTTGGAAATTGATGAGGCATTATTTAGTTCGCCTGAAGATCATTAATTTAATAAAGAACACATATGAAGACATGACATGCAGAGTTCTTCATGAAGAACAGCTTACAGAACAGTTTGGGATAAGAACAGGAGTGCGACAGGGATGCCTCTTGTCTCCATTTCTTTTCTTACTAGCAATAGACTGGGTTACGAGAACATCGGCAACACTCAACAGAAATGGAATCCAGTGGACTCTGACTAAGCAGTTGGATGATCTGGATTTTGCTGATGACTTGGCTCTTCTGTCCCATAACCGTAATCAGATGCAGGACAAATTGAAAACACTCGATGAGAGGTCACAGCAATTGGGTCTGAAAATACACAGGGAAAAGACAAAGATAATGAGAATAAATGCAGGTAATGATAACAGGGCTGAACTTGAAGAAGCACCAATACAAGATGTAGAATCGTACACATATCGTGTCAGCAATATAGACAAAGTTGGAGGGACAGACAGTGATATCAAACTAAGAATACAAAAAGCAAGAGGAGCTTTCATTGCATTGGGAAATATATGGAGATCAAGAGAAATCGGATCCGACACGAAAATAAGAATCTTCAACTCAAATGTGAAGTCAGTCCTATTGTATGGCTCTGAGACATGGAGAACAACAAAGACAACTACCAAAAAGCTACAGACTTTCATAAATGGGTGCTTGCGTAGAATAGAGGGATTAAAATGGTATGACAAGGTTACCGACGTGGAACTGATGACAAGAACTAGACAAGTGCCAGTGGAACAAGAGATGAGAAGAAGATGATGGCGATGGAAAGGACACACACTGAGGAAACCTGTTGATAGCATTACAAGGCCGTCCTTGTTCTGGAACCCCCAGGGCAAAAGAAGCGGAGGTATACCAAGAAGCACATGGAGAAGAGAGCTGGAAACAGAGATGAAAATGATAAGGAGAACGTGGAAAGAACTTGAGATGATGGCACGTGACAATAGTACTTGGCATGTGTTTGTTGAAGGCCTATGCTCCTTTGGGAGTGGAGGGTTATGAATGAATGAATGACAGATAGGTACCGGTACTGCATAATGATACCTCTAAAGAAATTAGAAATAGATTTGCACGTTATTTTATTTTTAGACCACTCAGTTTTAAATTAAATTTCAACTTGAGAATAAAAATTAAAGTTTAATTATGACATCAAACTTTAAAAAAAGCACCCACTTATTTTGATATAATGTCCTTTGAAGTCATAATTTCTTTGTTATATGCAACCCAGCGCCCATTTTGAACGTCGGAGTGAACGAGTTGTTAGAGGGCTGCTCTCTCACGGCAGAGGTGCTGGGTTCGATTTACGGTATCCACACGCTCCAGTCTACCCAGCTGTAAATGGGAACCTGACTTTTCTTGAGTTAGAGACGGAAAAAGCAACGAAGAAAACTGCTCACTTCACCTTTCTATGTGGGCCCTAGTATAGAGAAGTCTCTCACTTCGCTCTCCTACTGCAGTATCTGCTATGTGACTATCTCAGGGCTCCTGTATAGTTCTGGAGGGGGCCTCTAAAGAGACAAAGAAAGAATATGCTTACTGCTCTCTCAGGCATGTCGTAGAAGGCGACAAATATGAGGCTGACAACGTCATCAAACAAAACAAATTGTTACAGATTTCACCGCTTCAAGAGCACGTGAATAGTTGAGGCAGGTTTCCTGCAAGGGTACAAGCTACAGTGATGGTCCCGTGCTCCATAAGAAGCAAAAAGAAAAATGATGATGATGATGTAAATCATGACCTTCTCAAATGTCATTAGACGTCACACATGGAACACAATTTAAATAATGTCAATGAATGGTAGTAAAACAGAGCTATTGAAGGAGAGTTTAGATATGAACAAACCCATGCCAAGTGGTCCTGACCTGAGCCAACAGCTCAAAGTCTGTCCATGTTTCCTTCATTCCTTTTTTACTTCTGTCTCCAGTTATTTTCTCCGCGTCTTCTTCCATTTCCCTCTCTCTCTCTTATCCCTTCAGATTCTAGAGCCAGGACTGTCTGGTTGTTTTGTTCTAGTCATCGGTTCTACATTGGCCATATTGTCATAGCATTTCAATCCATCTATTCTACACAAGATTAAAGATTATCATATACAGGATATACTTTAGGTAGTGTGTGATCCAGTTTGAACAGTTTCGACGAGTCCCCAAGCAGACATGACTAAAAACATTACGTAAAACAATCGTCATATATTTTATGTACATCATTATATTCTTTCCATAGTATATGAGTCCCATGTATTACCAGGATCCGAAAAGGGAGCAAATAATAGTAACACTGTAAATTACGTCATAAAAGATGGCTAGGGACGGTTGTGCATGGAAACGGCTACTACTTAAAGCCACAAAAACTTCAAGAACGATATTAGTACCAATTAGGTGGCCATGTGTTTCTGCAACTATCTGTATTTTTTTTTCTCTTTATAAATTGTATTGCTCATTTTTCTCTATGTCATCGTGTACAATTATATAATGTCGTCTCTCTTCATCATTCTCTATATCTTTCTGTGTCATTTTTGTCCAAGGTCACAATGTATTCCAACATCTTCTTCTTCTTTCTTTTTCTTTCTTCCTTAGCCACCAACCGTCAAAGCAGTCAGTGGCCATCACGCCTGGTGGCGTCATGTAGGGCAGCAACAAATTGATTCCACTTTGCTCGGTCGGTGGCCATCCTTCGTACAGTGCCTCAACTCTGGTTCATTCTTTGCATCTCAGCCTCCACATTCCTCCGTCAAGTTTTTTTTGGTCGGCCTCTCTTTCGTTTTCCTTCAGGGGTCCATAGCATAGCTGTTCTTGTAATGGCATCGGGGTCTCTTCTGAGGACATTGCCAACTTTTACGGTGTTATTTTAAATGACGACGTCTGCTGGGGTTAGCAGTGCGCAAATTTGGAGGTCAATAGCATTAATAGAATATGTTGATATTTTATGGACTACTGAGCGCGAAATACACGCTAAAATTATGACGTGTTCGCGTTGGGAAGGTCACGCTTAGTGACTTGGTTACGTGACCCCTTTTATGCTGTCCGTCGAGCAGAGAAGTCGTGTCTTGTATTCCTTCCAATGAGAGGCTTTAGTATATAGCCATAAGTATGAATTCAATATAGAACTCAGGGTCAGTTCGGATAATAGTATGAATTATGAGATTTATATGTAAACTGAATTATGAAAAGAGAATCGAAATATGATTCACTTTGTAGCTGTCGAGAACTCATGCGCTCATTTCTGGCTGTCTGATTACAGCAGCGCATGTATACAGCCATGATGTTCATCTGACATATTATTTTGACACGGACGGATACTTACTTGTATTACTTGGAATTTCTTATTATAATGAACTGTATATGAAGATTATGAAATGTTGGATGTTGTATATGTGAAAACCGCCAATACATGTGGACTCAAACTCAAGGCTTGATATCTTCATTACGTTACCGGTTTGGTTCCGCAGCTGTTCAATGTTTATATTATCAGCACGATGAACTCTTCATAAGAAAAATCAATGATCGTAAATTATGCAAATCAGAATTTGAAGGGACTTCTTAGATTGTCAGAGCTAACCAATAAAATAACTAACATTGAACAAGTCAAGAGACTGATTGTAATATTCAAACAATAAAGAGTCCATAGACAAAAAACTGAGAGATGAACAAGCAGGTTTTCGACAAAACAGATCATGTACAGACCAGATAGAAACTTTGAGAATAATAGTTGAACAAAGTCTGGAATGGAATTCACCACTATACATCGGATTTGTGGACTACGAAAAGGCATTTGACAGTGTAGACAGAGAATCACTTTGGAAATTGTTGAGGCATTATGGAGTTCCCCTGAAGATCATTAATTTAATAAAGAAAACATATGAAGACATGACATGCAGAGTTCTTCACGAAGGACAGCTTACAGAACCGTTTGGGATAAGAACAGGAGTGCGACAGGGATGCCTCTTGTCTCCATTTCTTTTCTTGCTGGCAATAGATTGGGTTATGAGATCATCGGCAACACACAACAGAAATGGAATCCAGTGGACTCTGACTAAGCAGTTGGATGATCTGGATTTTGCTGATGACTTGGCTCTTCTGTCCCATAGCCGTAATCAGATGCAGGACAAATTGAAAACACTCGATGAGAGGTCACAGCAATTGGGTCTGAAAATACACAGGGAAAAGACAAAAATAATGCGAATAAATGCAGGTAATGATAACAGGGTTGAACTTGAAGAAACACCAATACAAGATGTAGAATCATACACATATCTTGGCAGTAATATAGACAAAGTTGGAGGGACAGACAGCGATATCAAAATAAGAATACAAAAGGCAAGAGGAGCTTTCATTGCATTGGGAAATATATGGAGATCAAGAGAAATAGAATCCAACACGAAAATAAGAATCTTCAACTCAAATGTGAAGTCAGTCCTATTGTATGGCTCAGAGACATGGAGAACAACAAAGATAACAACCAAAAAGCTACAGACTTTCATAAATGGGTGCTTGCGTAGAATAGAGGGATTAAAATGGTATGACAAGGTTACCAACGTGGAACTGATGTCAAGAACTAGACAAGTGCCAGTGGAACAAGAAATGAGAAGAAGACGATGGCGATGGATAGGACACACACTGAGGAAACCTGTTGATAGCATTACAAGGCAGTCCTTGTTCTGGAACCCCCAGGGCAAGAGAGGCAGAGGAAGACCAAGAAGTACATGGAGAAGAGAGTTGGAAACAGAGGTGAAAATGATGAGGAGAACATGGAAAGAACTTGAGATGATGGCACGTGACAGGAGGACTTGGCATGTGTTTGTTGAAGGCCTATGCTCCTTTGGGAGTGGAGGGTTATGAATGAATGAATATGAAGATTATGAAATGTTGGATGTTGTATATGTGAAAACCGCCAATACATGTGGACTCAAACTCAAGGCTTGATATCTTCATTACGTTACCGGTTTGGTTCCGCAGCTGTTCAATGTTTATATTATCAGCACGATGAACTCTTCATAAGAAAAATCAATGATCGTAAATTATGCAAATCAGAATTTGAAGGGACTTCTTAGATTGTCAGAGCTAACCAATAAAATAACTAACATTGAACAAGTCAAGAGACTGATTGTAATATTCAAACAATAATGATAACCGAAGGAATCACCCGTTTCAAGTGGCGGCCAGAAGTGGTCTTGAAAGTTTTTATTCAAAAGAAAGAATCTAATAATTAGAACATTTTTCCTTACGAGCCGATATGGACATTGTTATACGGAACACCGGTGACGTCATGCCCTTGGCAACAGTCTGAATCGTTTGCAATGCCGGCGAAAATCAATGCCCTTCAGAAATATATTTTAGCTCTAAACAACGAAGGAAACAAATTGCTACCGTCTTCATCATTACATACGAGCTCATGAGTCTGTTGGCAAAGCAGACAATGTACTAGATTACTACTAAAAAGATAAGTAACTTGTTTGAGCGTTACACATATGGTCCTATTTGTCCTGCTTAACGCCATGTTCATTTTTACACTGCTAAATGTTAATTGTTGTTTATGTTATTTTACATGTCGTGTGATGTTGGTGCGGCGGTTCGGAATCAATGATATGGCTCTAAGGATGACGAAATTGATTCTGAATGTTCTATAGGGCAGTTAAATATTTGCATTTTTGCAGAGAACCCTATCGAAGATTCTACCGATTGGACTCTTCGTCTGCATTTGTAATTATTTGACTTCAGTGTTTTAGCTGTGAAGTCATGTTAATAACTGATGTATTCTAAATTGTATTCAGTTGTTATTTTATTCAGTTTTGTAAAATAATGTTCGTAATCTATAGTGTTATTCTGACCTTGCTATCTTTTATTTCTAATGTAATGACCGTTAATGAGTCCACTGTTATGTCACCATTTTTTGTGTACGCAGGTTCATTCTGAATTTAGTTCAACTTTGACCTACTTACTTCCGATTATTCTGCTTGTTTCGGTATATTCATTTTTGGTCTGAAATTGTAACTTTGTGATGTGATACTGTTTTGTAAAACCTTGTTTGATGAATTGTATTGTTTCTGTGTATTTCATACATTAATAATATGTTTATATTATGATAATTTGATCAATAATAAGATATTAAATTGATTTAATTAAATTTTTCTGAAAGTAATATGGACTTAAGCTATATTATAAAGCTGCAGTAGTAGTCCAAGTCTTTAATAAAGCATTTTATAGATGATGAATAAGGCATAAAGTCATAACTTGATAATTGCAAGTAAATATTAAATTAAAATAATTTATTGAATTATTTTCTTGTATTCACACAATGGATAGGTGTTGAGATGAAAAACTATATATATAATATAATAATTATTACACTTTCATAGTACTATATTGTTGACTTAGCACATATCTTTAATTGATTAATGCCCATAATTATTTAATAGTGATATTAGGTGCATGATATAAATTCAGCATCCTAAATAAATAAATATCATAACTATTTATAATATATATTATTGATTACATATAATATTATTATAAAATATTGAATAGTTGTTGAACTTAGAACAATTATTAAGAGGATATTATAGTTGGTTATATTGAGTATTCATACGTTGAGTATGTACAAATAATTACATAGATTCTATTATTGACTATTATAGATCTGTAATTTCTTACAATATTAACGTCAAGATGCTTACGTTAGACCATTTTGTTAAAATTGGAAAAGATTATGGTTACAAATCACAGGAACTTCGTCAGTTTGCAGAAGCGGAACTTGCTAAATATGAAGCCAAATTAGCAGAACAGGAAATGAAAGTAATTGAAAAAGAAAATAGGCAAAGAGAGATTGCTAGACAGGAAAGGGAAGAACGTAGACAAGAAGAAGAAAATAAAATGAGACGAGAAGAAATTGCAAGACAACAGGAATTGGAATTGACACGTCTTAAGGTGGAAGCAGCTAGATTACAGGCACAAAATGCTAATACTAACCATGGTGATGGTACTGACACACAAAATGGATGTTCATTAAATCAAAACAGGATTCATTACAACTTTAAACTACCTCATTTTAAGTTGAATTTTGACGATTTATCATCATATTTATCAAGATTTGAAAAGATATGCAAAACAAATAACTTGCCTAAACATACATGGGTACTTAAATTAAATGAATTTCTTGATGGTGAACCATTGACAGCATCTCAGAATGCTGATCCAACAATAGCTACTGATTACGATGCTATTAAAACCTTACTTTTACGTCGTTTTCACTTAGACGAAGAAAAATGTAGGTTAAAATTTAAAATTATCTTACCAGATTCTAATAAAGATTTTTCAGGTTTCATTGCGAACATACGCAATACGTTTAACAGATGGTTAGAATTGGCAGATGTCAACAAATCATACGACAAATTAGTTGATCTGTTGCTACGTGACAAAGTGTTATCCTCTGTCAGCCCACCGTTCTTTGCATATTTGCAAGAACGAAAACCATCTACAACCGAGGAGTTAGAAAAAATTTCATTAAATTATTGTACTGCGCATCCGAATGCGAACATTTCTAACTCTTTGATAAGGGAACCTCTACCTGTGGCTTCTAATATGGCATACTACAATCATGACAAACCAAGAACACACAGCGTAGACAGAAGTAGGTTCAAAGGAAATTATGACGTTAATTTTCATAAAGGACGTAATAATGTTAACAATAAAAGTGATTTTAACAGAGGAAGACCACAAAATAGGATTTATTCACCTCAGCCAAGATACAACAATAGTCCACATAACACAAATCATAATCGATCGAATAACTACAACAATAATAACAACTGGACTAGTAATAATCATAGCTCGAGACATCGAGATAACAGTTACAATAGGGGACAACGGGATAATTCAAATGATTATTCTCGTCATCGGTCTCAGTCACGTAGACCATCACAGTTTGATCACAATGCAGGGGCGGCACTCACGGATGGTACGACCCCTAGTGTTTCTGATAATAATAATCAGTCACAATCTTCGTCTTCATGTTGTGCTGTTAACTTTAATGTGGCAAATAGTTGCCAAGATTGTAATGCTATTTTTCAGAAGGCCAAAGAAACTGTGCTGAATTGTGGACACCTTCATACAGCAGTTGGTCTTTCGGCGAACGACGGCACAGGCACCCTGATGTTCAATAGAGGATTAGTAAATGGTACTGTGGTCTCAGTTTTAAGGGATACGGGATCAACCACTATCGGAGTCCGACAGTCACTCGTTCACCCCAGTTATGCTACAGGGGAACACATCAGGTGTATGACCTTCGGGGGTACTATTGAGTACTATCCCACTGCCATAGTATATGTTAGCACACCATTTTTTACATGTAATGTCAAGGTGTGCATGTTGCAGAATCCATCAGCTGATCTTACAGTAGGACGCATCCACAGCAGTAAGGATTGCACTCTTAAAGAAATTAATGAATGGGAGAGAAAAAATTTGCAATCTTTTAGCAACGCTAACGCTGTTGTTGCGATGGCTACACTTCGTGCCAACAAAATGAATACATGTGGCACAGCAGTTTCCAACTTCACTCTGAGTACTATCCCGGAAACTGATGAGGATGATGGATCTATTGTACAACATACTAAGGATACTCCATGTAATAAGACCAGTTCAGCACAACCCAACAAAATGAAAAGATCATTTCGAGGGAGATATACTTTTCCTCGTCAGGACACTACTGCCAATTCTGAAAATAAATGTTGGCGACAGGATCAGATTATAACTGATCCTAAGAAAACTGTTGCCGTTGTCAACATTGACAAAGATGTTACGAAGAAGATTAATATGGTGAAGAATAATGTTGGAGTTAGAAGGAACAGGGATAATGAATTTAAGACAAATAAGTCTAACGGCAAAGGTTTTACTTTGCCCAACCAAGACATGTCTACGACATGTAGGAAACCTACTACGTATGGTAATGATAGGTATAAACCTAAGTTCTGTCAGGATGATACCTCATCCAATAAATATACTATGTCTATGGCAAAGGAGAAAGTTTACTTGGTTTATAGGACAAAGAATACATATCGTCATTGTGCACAATTTCGTGACAATGATTTTACTTACATTGGTAAAGGTGCATATTCTCGCACCGTGTTAGTGCGCAATCTGCCACATGACGTTACATGGCAGGCACTTAGTAATTTCTTTAATTACACGGCAGACGTTAGGTTCGTGCGTCTGTGGCCACCTACCAACAACAGGTATGGTGAAGCTCTGGTTACATTTCGTAACAATAGAGATGCTCAAAGGAACATCGAGCTTGACAATGGTGCTTATTTTCAACACCATTCTTTGAGATTGCAATTAGTATCTGATTCTGCGTCACGCAGATAACAAGGTACTTTAACCCTATTCGTCACATCTTTGATGACTCAGCATTGTCAGTCATCATTTCTGGTCTTTCATAATCATCTATCCTAATATAGATTGATTTATTGATTTTTTCTTCTCGAAAAACATTTTTGTTTCTTGACATCTTCACATTTGTACACATGTTTTCTGTCTTATTTATTTTTTACCATGCATACAAGAAACAGTAATGTCGTTATTGGTATTAACTATGCTCAGCCCAATACAGCATAAGTTAACTTGTCATCTATCACGGCTGTCTTGTCATCTTTGTTAAAGAAGAACATGCCGTTGAGGATAAATTGGACTGACAAATGTGACAAAATATTTCGCAGAATTTTGAAAATTTTTTCATGCCCACCAGTTTTAAGATTACCATATGCTTCTAAAAGGTTTGTCCTTCATACAGATGCGAGTAATTACGGACTCGGAGCTTGTCTACTCCAATATCACGATGATATCCTCCATCCTGTGTTATACATATCACGCAAGCTAAAAACTCCTGAAACGAAATATTCGACGGTGGACAAGGAGTTGCTGGCCGTGATATGGGCAATTACCAAATTGGAAAAGTTTCTACTTGGATCACCATTTCTGATCCAGACCGATCAAAAGTCTGTTGCATCATTACGTAGTTCAAACCATAAAAGCCCAAAGCTTGCACTCTTTGCAATTGCGCTACAACCCTATGATTTCGAAATAGAATCTATACCAGGAATTGAGAACATAATAGCCGATACTTTATCAAGACATCCCACGGATTCTGAATGACTATCATTATTTCAAGAAAGTTACAGAATCAAGAATTACGTTTGAAATGAACAGTATTACTGTGATACAAGGATATACAATACTTCATATGGACTTCCTACTTCTATGTAGAAATTTCGAAAAAAACTATTGGTATCAAAGTATCAAGTTTTACAGATCGGTTGAAAATTTGGACTTCGCTGGACTTTGTGGATTACTCATTTATTCTTCAAATCTATTGCAAAGTAGTAGAAAGGAACAATTTCTGATAAAGTCTGGACAGAGACTGTGATGATACATAAGGTGAAATGACTGATTCAAATAACTTTCAAAATTTCAATAAATGAATTAACGACGGTTGGATCATCATATCAGAATTGGATAATATGAACTTTGTTCCCTTAAGAACTTTCATACAAGTCAAAAGGATGTAACGACGATTGGATCGTCATATCCGATATTGTTAATTTTAATAGTTATTAAATTAATATGGAATAAAATAAAGTTGAAGTGTGATGAAATTACAAAAATAAAATATACAAAAGAAAAGATGAAACAAAAAAAATATCACACCAATTAAACATTTTTAATAGTTTAATTATTAAGGTGATATATATTAGATGATGATATTTCATATGTATACTTAAAATGTATGAATTTTTTTTTCTTTTCTTTTCTTTCTTATTGCGTTAAGTTAATTAGTTATCATCTAATCTATACTTATACTTAATTTTAACACACATTATTAATTTAATATATACTTTAATATTTAGTTTTAAATTGTCCGTACTTCTAAATTTTTTTTTTAGGATACTACTTCTCATTTTCTTTAATTAGATATTAATTAGTTAATACCATACGTACATATTATAATTAATTATTTTAATTTTAATTAGTTAGAATAATTTTAATAACCCCTTACATTAGTAGTTAGTCAATACAGACATCAAATTAATTAGTTAATTAATTAATGACAGTGACATTTCTTTATTTAATATAAGTTATATATATATATGATATGACGTTTATTTTATTATAAGATATTACTGACATGACCGCGACACTGTTCTAGATAGAACATCGAAGGCCATACGTCGGGTTGTGTAAAATTTTTCATAAGTTGATTAAGATAGTTAAAAAAAAAATCTATCTAATATATTTTTTTTTCCCGTCGGACAGGAAACCTGTTACGGTGTTATTTTAAATGACGACGTCTGCTGGGGTTAGCAGTGCGCAAATTTGGAGGTCAATAGCATTAATAGAATATGTTGATATTTTATGGACTACTGAGCACGAAATACATGCTAAAATTATGACGTGTTCGCGTTGGGAAGGTCACGCTTAGTGACTTGGTTACGTGACCCCTTTTATGCTGTCCGTCGAGCAGAGAATTCGTGTCTTGTATTCCTTCCAATGAGAGGCTTTAGTATATAGCTATAAGTATGAATTCAATATAGAACTCAGGGTCAGTTCGGATAATAGTATGAATTAAGAGATTTATATGAAAACTGAATTATGGAAGGAGAATCGAAATATGATTCACTTTGTAGCTGTCGAGAACTCATGCGCTCATTTCTGGCTGTCTGATTACAGCAGCGCATGTATACAGCCATGATGTTCATCTGACATATTATTTTGACACGGACGGATACTTACTTGTATTACTTGGAATTTCTTATTATAATGAACTGTATATGAAGATTATGAAATGTTGGATGTTGTATATGTGAAAACCGCCAATACATGTGGACTCAAAGTCAAGGCATGATATCTTCATTAAGTTACGGGTTTGGTTTCGCAGCTGTTCAATGTTTATATTATCAGCACGATGAACTCTTCATAAGAAGAATCAATGATCGTAAATTATGCAAATCAGAATTTGAAGGGACTTCTTAGATTGTCAGAGCTAACCAATAAAATAACTAACATTGAACAAGTCAAGAGACTGATTGTAATATTCAAACAATAATGATAACCGAAGGAATCACCCGTTTCACCAACTTAGCTCTAGCGTCTGCCAGCTATGATGGTGCGCATGTCCTCTTGCTTGCTCCGAGTCAGCAGATCTTGGTTGGTGTTGGTATTCGGCCAAAAGATTCGGAGAATTTTTCTTAGGCATGTTGTGTGAAAAGAGGACAATTTCGACATTTCCTTCTGTGCAATTCTCCAGCATTCCGCACCATAGAGAAGCACAGAAAGCACACACTCTGAAATAATCTTAATTTTGTGCTTGTGCTGTACTGAGAGGACTTCAAGTTGTTTAGACTAAAAAAGGCTGTTCTAGCTTTGTTCATTCTGTTGTTGATGTCTTTGCTTGCTCCGCCGTCTGGTGTTACTATGCATCCTAGGTATGTGAAGGTGTCTGTCTGTTCCAGTTGCTGATTCCTTACTGATATGGGCTCAGGGTTGCTCACATTGAGCGCCATGACCTCTGTCTTCATTAGATTGATGTTCAAGCCCGCCTGCTGGCTATACTTATTAAGTCTATCCGTTTTTTCCTGGATGTGTTGATGTGAATGTGCTAGTAGTGCAATGTCATCTGCATATTCCAGATCTTCCAATGTAGAAAATGTAGTCCATCTTATTCCTCTTGGACTGCCCTCTGTTGTCTTGCGCATCACCCAGTCTATGACTGTTAAAAATAGAGTGGTTGATAAGGAGTATCCCTGTCGTACTCCTGTCTTCACCTCAAAGGTTAGGTTGCTATGCCCAACGCTACACGTAAAGTTGGCATAGAGGCTTTTTATGATTGACACTATGCAGCTTGGAATTCCATAAGCCCTCAATATTTTCCATAAACTGTCCCTATGTATACTGTCAAAAGCCTTTTCAAAATCAACGAAATTAATGTACAGCTGTCTGTGCCATTCTGAGCACTGCTCTATAACGTTCCTGAGGGTAAATATATGATCTACACATCTTCTGTTCTTTTTAAATCCTGCTTGTTCTTTCCTCAGTTTGTGGTCTACTGCTTTTGAAATTCCCTGTATAATTATCCTGCCTAGTATTTTGCTGGGAACTGAAAGAAGAGTTATTCCTTTACAATTATTACAGTCTGCAAGATCTCCCTTCTTGGACAATTTGAAAATTATTCCTTTGTTCCACTCCGTTGGTGTTGTCCCTGTTTTTCAGACCTGTGCAAATAGTGGTTCTAATAGTTCTGCTGCTAGCTCAGCGTCTGTCTTAAATAGCTTTGCATTTAAGTTATCATGACCAGGAGCTTTTCCGTCTTTTGACGGATTGCTGTGATGATTTCTTCTTTTCGTGGAATGTCTGTATTAACATCTAGATCATTTTCAGCCTCAGGAACATTCAATTGTGTCTCTGGTGGTTCCTTGTTCGGAGTTTCTCTGAAATGCTCCGCCCATCTTGTTTCCTGTCCCTCTGCTGTCGTGATGAGATTTCGTTCCTTATCTCTTACTAATGTAGTATTGTTTGCACCTCGTTTTCAGCTGATGATTTAGTTATTTTGTATACTGTGCTTTGTTCATTTCTCAGTGCTGCATCTTCTGCCTCAAAGGTTATGTTGCTTTGCCCAACGCTACACGTAACGTTGGCATAGAGGCTTTTTATGATTGACACTATACACCTTGGAATTCCATAAGCCCTCAATATTTTCCATAAACTGCCCCTATGTATACTGTCAAAAGCCTTTTCAGAATTAACGAAATTAATGTACAGCTGTCTGTGCCATTCTGAGCACTGTTCTATAATGTTCCTGAGGGTATCACGTACGGCAGCAGAAACTTCTCCGCTTTACTCGGTCTACAGCCATCCTCTGGTATCCCAGCTCTTGTTTATGCTTAACATCTCTGCCTACACATTCTCCGCTAGATGGCTTTTGACCGTCCTTGCTTTCGCGTTCCTTCTAGAGTTCATAGCATAGCAGTTCTGGTGATTGTGTCAGGGTCTCTTCTGAGAATGTGGCAACTTCAATTCCAGCGTCTACCCGCTATGATGATGCGCATGTTCTCATAATAAGTAACTTAATTAAAAATCAAATGCACGCATTTCTGACATGTAATAATAACCTTCCTTTGCCCATTGACCTCTGTCAAATCATCCTTATTTGTGATTTCTTCTGTCAGTGATATTCTTCACATTAATTTATAACTCAACAAATCTGTTGCCGCCTGTGTTCTCTTACGGATTGTCCATAATTCACTTCCATATGAATGGATCGGCTCTAAGAAGCAATGAAGAATTTTCATCCTTTCACAAACGACGACAGCTTGTTGTACAGGAATCTTCCTTTTTTATGGATAACACGACGTTTCTGTTGTCACCTGTGTTCTCTTTTACGATTTGTCCATATTGGTCACATTCACTTTCATGAAACTATACACAACTTTGATATGTATTACCTGAAACGACCCTGACATTTATAGACTCAATCAATTATATCACTTAAATAATGCCTGCATAACCAGCACTCTTCTATATGACAGCGAGACATCGACAACCAACGATAAGCTAAAAAGAAGGCTCACTACCTTCCATCTATAATCGTAGACTGTTCAAATACTTTATGAGTGCGGATTATATGCCGCCCTAAGGGATTATGTTTCGAATTATTATCTAATATACTGTATGGAGGGTCTGATGATCTAGTTTTTCATTTTAATATACTTATTCTTCTTCGATCCTTAACCACCGACCGTCAAAGCAGTCAGTGGCCATCACGCCTAGTGGCGTCTTGTAGGGCAACAACAAATTGATTCCACTTTGCACGGTCGGTGGCCATCCTTCGTACAGTGCCCCAACTCTGGTTCATTCTTTGCATCTCAGCCTCCACAGTCCTCCGCCAAGTTGTTTTTGGTCGGCCTCTCTTTCGCTTTCCTTCAGGGGTCCAAAACATAGCTGTTCTTGTGATGGCATCGGGGTCTCTTCTGAGGACATGACCAACCCAGCTCCAGCGTCTGCCAGCTATGATGGTGTGCATGTCCTCTTGCTTGCTACGAGTAAGCAGATCTTGGTTGGTGATGGTATTCGGCCAAAAGATGCGGTGAATTTTTCTTAGGCATGTTGTGTGAAAAGAGGACAATTTTGACATTTCCTTCTCTGTGACTCTCCAGCATTTCGCACCATAGAGAAGCAATTTTAATATACCTTACTTCTTAATTGTAATCAGATACTTTAAATGTATGCTTTTATACTACTTATAATGTTGCATCGCCATTGAACTAATACCTTAAGTATGTTGGAGAATGTCTGGATAACTAGCAATAAAAGATGAGTAAGAGGAAGGGAAAATGCAAGACGGGCATATATGTACGATTCTCATCTATCAGTCAATACCCTTTACCTCCCTAAGGAGCATATGTCATAAAGCTGGATCTCGTATAGTGGAGGCGTCAACAATTCACTCCCTGTGGCAGTATCTGCTTGGGACTCAAAGCTGCTCACCTGTGGGAACATTTCCCGCATGCGCTGACAACACATGAAGTCCCAGGTCATTCAGCAGATTTCCAAAATGTCATGAGTTCTTATTATATGCCACCATAATCTGATTACGTTTTAAATTATGTCTAATTTAATGTATGAATGGTTTAGATTGTGTTTGTTTGTACGTTTTGTGTTTTTTTGCTTTTTTTCTTTTGTGTTTTTTTTAAGGTATTAATTTTAAAAAATTAATTTTAATTAATATATATTTGTTTTTGGTTCCTTAAATTTGATTATGTCTGGATGTTACAAATGTATATTATTATTTTACCTCGATAATGTTGTATGCTTAAATAATGCTAAAAATACATGTGCTATTGAAAGGATACGGTATGTAAGATGACAGAGAGAAGAAGGGCAGAATGTAAGACGGGCCTGCGTGCCCAATTCTTAACCCTTTGAAAATAAAGTTCGTTCGTTCGTTCGTTATCTTGGTTTTTTCATGGAAGGACAAAGTGATAAATGTCGAAGTTCTGTCACTTGCTGGCCTTCAAAGCATGTATACACTGCTTAGACAGCGCAGACTTGGTCATGTAAGCCGCATGGAAGATGGTCGCATCCCCAAAGATATTTATCTACGGGCAATTGATAGATGACAAAAGAATAGTCGGGCGACCGCAGCTGAGGTTCAAAGATGTGTGTAAGAGAGACATGAAGATATTTGACATAAATCTAGCAACCTGGAATTATGAAGTTACCGATTGCACCAAGTGACGATGCTCCCTACTGCGCCACCTCAGATTGGGTGAAAAGAAGCATCAAGCAGAAGAGACAAGAACTCACCGAAAGAAACTTCAGGAAACGAAAAAAGAGCTGCGGGCTATCACCTCAGGTGCGCATTCACAAAGTCAGTAACGACTGAATGGGGGTATTACTACTACTACTATACTTATATAACAGAGATAGGGAGCCGCACTGGTGTAATGGTTACAACGTTGCGCTGGCGACCAGGTATTCAAGGTTCAAACCCGGGCGTCAGCATTTGAAGGAGTGTCAACGACCGGGATTTTGACTGAATAACCTGAACGGCTCCTGAGATAAACCCTCAGTGGATGGGAAGGAGCGAAGCTCCTGACCGGGTTGGAAGGAAAGTCCACAGGCTCCCCAGTCTCGCAATGACATGTCATTGGGCCAAAGGGCTAAAAGCCCAAATGCCGCTGGTTAAGGAAAAAGAAATATATAACAGAGATGTTAAAAATGTCAAAAACACATCAATGCACTCAATACAAAAACACATCAATGCACTCAATACAAAAACACATCAATGCACTCAATACAAAAATGCAGCTGAGGGCTGTCACCTCAAGAGTGCACCATTCTCTTAGTCGGTTATGACTAAAGGAGGCTCTTACTATTCAATACAACGTGTGAGAGATGCAGTTTGAAGGTCAGCAAGTCTGAAGCAGATGCACTGCAGGACAGCAGAAATTAAGGTGTCTAAAGTACCTTAATCAAGCAAATCAGACATTATTTCTACTAGGAAGCATTTTCATAATGGATAGAAGAATGATGAGAAATTATGGAAATGTAACGTCAAATGAGCATTTGATTGGTTAAGCCGTACGGGCGCTTGTCTATCGGTGGTAAAGTTACCGTGTTCCGAGATAGAAACCTAGTAGCATCATGCTCCAGTCTCATCAGCCACTACCATCTCCATATCAAAGTCCACTGCAATGGATCTCCAACGTCTTGTTTCTCTTGTCTTGATGAAGCACTCTGATACTCTTTCCTGTCCATCTCTTGATGTTATCTTCCCACGTATAGTCTTTTTCTTGCACGTTTGCCTTCAACTCTTCTGTCTGTTATGGTCTCCAGTAAAATAGATTAAAACTTGTGGATGTCCAATTTTCAGTATACTCTGCTGTAAAAGGATAATTGACTGTGATTTTCAGGTAATGAAGGCAAAGGCAGCAAGGAAGGGAACTGATCTCCTCACCTCATCAAGCTGAACCTAGTATAGCGAAGTCTATGATATTCCATTCCCCTACGGCAGTATTTCCTATGGGACTAATTTAACTTTACAGATATGAAGTCGGGGGAAGGGGGGGGGATGCCAAAGGCATGCATGTGTTTCAGACCTCTGACCATCTAATTTTCTTTCAAATATGTATTTTAACCATTAGGCTCAGAGAAGAGACGTTGGAATATGATTTACGGAGATCAACCCTCAGATCATCATACGTCTTCCTGCTCTCCAATGGTTGACTTGTAAAATCTCAGTTCCTTGTTTCACGGATTTTATAGTTTGATCCTGTCATTTCTATTGTGTTCTTCTCAAATTATGTCTATACGAGGAAGTTACCCGCCAAAACATGGCGAGAAATAATTGTGTCGTGTTTTTTCTGCTGATGATGGCATTATTTTATTCCTTTCCATTCCACTTCAACTTCATTGGATCTTTCTAGTCAAACTTATCATGACTTGAGGTCACTGGTCAGAACACCATGTAAAAATATTGATAGACTTGAGAGCTTTTTCATGATTTTCCACGTAGCTTTCACTGTGCTGTGTGCGCCGTTTCCCTATTTCCCCCCAAAATACACAAAGAAAATATTGCAAGGTACTCGCTATCTTATAATTGTTGTTCAATATTCTTCACGGTGAACAGCGTGCCTTGTCCATATTTTAACGAAAAGTGACAGTATTTTTTTTTTTTTTTTTTAATTTTTTTTTTTTTGCGTTCGCCCGCTAATACTCGAGGCGAAATCTCAAGTTATTATTTTATGTCTAACCTGACATTGATTTTACGTGAGTATCCCTTTATTTCTTGTACAGAGACAGGTGTTCCTCGCCATTCAGGCAAATACTCGCCGATTTCGGAGGTACCCATTGCAGCTGGGTCGGCTCAGGAGCCGCCAGTCCCTGGTCGACGACACTCCTTCAAATGTCCTCGCCAGGTCTCGAGTTAATCCAGTCCAAATCCCGGTCGACGAAAAATCCTCAAATGCCGTCGCTTGGGTTTGATCCTGTATCACCCGGTCGCCAGAGCGGTGTTGTAACCACTACGCTAGCGCGGCTCCCTAAAGT
Source organism: Oreohelix idahoensis (assembly GCA_024509875.1). Taxonomy (NCBI): domain Eukaryota; kingdom Metazoa; phylum Mollusca; class Gastropoda; order Stylommatophora; family Oreohelicidae; genus Oreohelix; species Oreohelix idahoensis. Next base: position 148,533 of record JAMPIV010021329.1, read on the forward strand.
GACATGATTTTAATCATTGTACTATAAAGTACGTTTCACTCTTTAATTACGAGTAGTAACATAGTGATTCGTCTTTACAAACGTAGTGAATTACTCATCTTAGGAGCCGTGGTAGCACAGTGGTTAGTGCACTGGCTTCCTAGCTCGGTGGTCCATGGTTCGATCCCCAGTTGAGGTGGGATTTTTTAGACCGCAAACGGTTACGGGGTCTACCCAGCCTCAAAAATTGGGTACCAGAGCAACTATGGGAAGGTTAAGGCGGCCGTCGTGATGCTGACTACATCACCCCTGTGCCGATGGTAAGAAAATCTTTGCCTAACATCATACTCCCAATATGCTTCAATGGGCGTGTAACGGGATCCTTTACCTTTATCTTATTCTTCTAACGACTCGCCAATCAAGAATTTCTTTAAACCTCTTTGACCGATGACCACAATAACATTTTTTTAAGAATTATAAACTCTTCTTTAGTAGCTCTGTTTCACTGCCATACATTTACGATATTTCTTTGCTTGATAAGTGTTTTTTTTTTTTTTAATAGCTTATAAAATATTTTTTTTTCTTTCTTTTAATCTTCAAATAAATGTCAAGTCATTACTATCGTCTGGCTCTAAAACATGGAGGGAAAAAACAAACAAAAAACATAACAAAAAACAAAACAAAAACAAAACAAACATAATAGGCATATGGACTCGATAAAGATCAATGGTCAAGTTACTGAAGAAGTAGAAAGCGTTATATATCTGGGGAGTTACATTGACAAAGGTTGGGGAACCAATGGGGACGTCTGTTCTACGATAAATAAAGCCAGATGCGCTTTTAATGCCCTTCGACCAATATGGGACTCCTCAGCTATATCCAGAGAGAACAAAATTAGAATCTTTAACTCAAATGTAAAGTCAGTCTTGCTGTATGGCTCAGAGACATGGCATGTCTCATTGGGTATCACCTCCAAGCTACAGACATTTGTAAATAGATGTCTCCGACGGATCCTCCGTAAAAGATGGCCTGATGTAATAGCAAATGTAGAGCTAAGGAAAAGATGCGGGCAACAGCCAATACAAATGGAAATTAAGGAAAGAAAGTAGTGGTGGATAGGCATACACTCAGAAGAGAACAATCAAGCATAGCCAGAGGTGCCCTTGACTGGAACCCACAAAGGAAAAGATGAGTGGGGAAGCCAAGGAGAACTTGAAGAAGAACAGTGGAAAAGGAAGCTAAGGAAATTGGAATGACTTGGGCACAGCTGAAAAAGACAGCCCAGAATAGAAATCGATGGAGAGCAACTGTTTCTGCCCTATGTTCTATGAGTTACGGAAAGGAATGATGATGATGATGTGGTGGTCTATTTTACTCTGTCCAGGTGATAGTTATCACAAAATGAAGAACTGGTGAACAGTGCAAAGGTGAAGAAAACAATAAAAACTTTAATTATCAAACGTTGGATGATTGAAAATGGTGCACCAGGAAAATTGATATACATATATCAGTTGATCAATAACAATGCCGCGTTAGACACCGATGAGGCCCCACATTTTTGTATACTTGAGATAAGACTTGAAACAATAACTTTTGTTACGTACCCGGCGAGAGACACCGAGACTCGTCAAAGTTAGTCCTCGGTTAATGCTGCAAACATTGTATTCGTTACATTTCCTTTATTTCAAAGAAAATATGAGCGGATAGATAACAACTCCCCTTATCACCATATGGACATAATCGTTAGTAAAGAAAGATCTCCATCAACATCTGTCTCTTATCTTGATGGTGCGCGCTGATAGACACTTTCATGTCCATCTCTTGATGTAATCTCCGACATATAGCGCTGTCTTCCTCTTGCACGCTTGCCTTCAACTCTTCCTTCAGTATTAGCTTATTTCAGGGTCAAAATATTTCAGCTGTCAAATTTTCAGTTTACCCAGCTGTAAAATGGTAAGTGACTCTGCTTTTGAGTTAGGGAAGGCAACGAAAACGAGGAAGAGAACTGGTTATACAACCTCATCAAGCTAAACCAAGAATAGTCAATTCTATAACATTTCACTTTTTTACGCCAGTATTTGCTGTAAGACTAACTTTTTTTTTTTTGTTAACTTTATGGACGTAAAGAGAGGATTGGGGGGGGGGGGGGGGGTTAAAGGGAAGCACGGGTTTCAAACCTTTGACTTTCTCACTTTCATCCACAGATGAACTTTAACCATAAGGCTCGAAGAAGAAGAACAGGCATTGTTATATGAGTTACGGAGATCGACCCTCAGATCATCATACGTCCTCTGGTTCCTCAAAGGTTGACTTAATAAAATCTCAGTTCCTTGTTACACACATTTTTATAGTTTGATCCTGTCATTTATGTTGGGGTTTATTTAAATTATGTCTTTATGAGGAAGTAACCTGCCAAAATATTTGGGTGGGGGAGGGGGGGGGGGTGTTTGATAATTATGTTGTGACTTTTCCTGCTGCATGTTCTGATGACGTCATTAATTCTCATGTGGCCATTTTATTCTTTCCCATTCCATTTCAACTTAATTTGATCTTTGTAGTCAAACTTGTCATGACTTATGGTCAATGGTTTCAACACCACGAAATAAAATTTAAAGATTTTTCATTCGATGTTCAAATTAGCTTTCACTGTGCAATGCGCTATTTCCCTCTTTTTCCCCCAAAATGCCCTACGTAAACATTGCGAGATTTGAATTTTCTTGTAATGGAAGTTCAGTTTAGTTCACCACGATGCAATACGCGTATTTTTCAATAATTTTCCCAAAAATTGTGAATTTTTTCTCATTGGACTTTACATAAGGTGACCAGACGTCCCGGTTTTTCCGGGACAGTCCCGGTTTTCGACCATTTTTGATAATTTGTCCCGACATTTTTTCGATGGAATCCGGGACGCCAATTTGTCCCGGTTTTGGACGAATTTGCCAAATTGGCATAAATCTCACAGATTAAAAAAGAAAATTATTATTCCGTGGCTGACGTGAGGGAACTTTTAATTATTAGAGAACTGGAGCCGAAACAGCACAAGAGGTTGTCAGGACCGCGAATTAGTTTTGTAGTTCCAATGTGATATTCGCAGTTATTTGAAATTTTAGGTAGTGGTAAAGTACCAAGATTTTGCGTACGGTATACGTTTATTTAATTTAAACGGTGAACTATTTGTGCATATTTTGTTATTGTTGTAAGAAAATGGTACCAAAGCGTAAATGCAGTTTCAATGAAGATTTACAAAAGGAATATCCGTTTATTAAAAAGAGTACATCAAACTTCAATGTACGATGCAATATATGTGCCTCCGGGTTTTCGATAAGCCATAGTGGACGTGGTGATATTAAGAACCACATAAGCAGTGAGAAACATAAGAGAGCCGTCCTTAACCACTTTCTTCAGAGCTGATAAAATTGGTGACCAAGAAGAGCAATTAGCTGCTATAGAAGGCGCCTACAGTGCTACACAATCATACTTTCAGGTCTATGGATTGCACATCAAAATTACTTCAGGTTACTTTAGAGCCAAAATGTGCATGTGCACGTACGAAAACAGAAGCCATTATTCGAAATGTCTTGGCACCTCATATTCTAAATGAGTTAAGGTGTGACCTAGAAAGGTCTACATTTATTTCTGTACTGACAGATGCATCCAACCACAAAGAATTCAAGATTTTTCCTTTGCTTGTCAGATACTTTGATCACAGTAATGGAGTGAAAATTAAAATATTAGAGTCAAAGTCATTGCCAGGTGAAAGATCTGATACTGTAAGTAGTTTTCTTAATGACTGCATAACTGAAAATGGTTTAGACAGGAAAGCAGTTGGATTATGCGCAGACAACACAAAGTCCAATTTTGGAGGTGCTGAAAGGAAAGGACAGAACAATGTTTTAAAAAAAACTGCAAGAAAACCTTGGACATGGTCTTATAGGAGTTGGGTGTGCAGGTCATATTTTCCACAACACTGTTCGAACAGCTGCAGATGTACTGCCTGTTGATGTCGAGCTGACTATTGCTAATATTTATCTACTCTTCAAATCATACACAGTACGAGTTGAAAGACTCAAGGAGTTTTGCCAGTTTGTGGAAACAGACTTCCAGATGATCTTAGGTTATGCTCAGACTAGGTGGCTTGCTCTGCTACCTGCTGTTGAAAGGGTTCTTCAAATGTTCCTGCCTCTAACATCATATTCTCAATCTAAAGACAGATGCCCAGTTTTTATACAGAAATTCTTTGAAAATCCTCTATCTGAGGCATGGCTTGTTTTTGTTCACAGTCAGGCCTCTCCATTCCACGAAGCAGGGCAAAAAATAGAGGGACAGACGGTCACTGTATTTGAAGTCATTGACAGCATCAACAGGTTGAAAACTATTTTGAAGTCCAAACTGGAAGACTGTTTCTTGCCATCAAGAGTTAAGCTAATCCTTGAAAAGCTAGAAATGGAAGGACTTCCAAAGGAGGATGTGAAAAAGTTTCATGCTAGCGTTTCTTTGTTCTATGAAACAGCTTTCAATTATTTGAATAAATGGGCTGCAAAACATTTTCAAGACCTAAAATCCTACAGCTGGGTAACGCTGAACAGAATACCAATTTGGGCAGATATTGAGATATCATCATCACTAGTGATTCAAACATTACCTTCAGCCCACTTTACAGAAACTGAAATTTATGACGAATATGTCTATATGAAGCAGTTTGTTACTTCTCAGAAAATTAGTGAATGGAGTGCCAAAAAAACATTGCCACCACAACGTTGGATTGAAATGGTTTCCCACTTCAAAAACAATAAAGTGACATTTTCAAATATTTTGAAGTTGGCAGAGTTTTTTTTTTCTGTCTACCTGGAACAAATGCTGCCACAGAAAGAGTGTTTTCTTTGATGAACAGCTTATGGGCAAGTGATAAAACACAGCTAGGTGTTGAAACTTTGAAAGCTATATGACAACCAAAGTGAACTGTGAGGAAACATGTGTCGAGTTCTTTAAGATGCTGCTTGCAAAGAAGGACCTATTGATAAAAATCCACTCATCTGAAAAGTACAGTAACTCAGCTTCACCTTAAGTAAGGATTATTGATGTTTTTCTCTCTTATTAGTTTTAGTAGTTAAACTTATACAGTAAAATATGCATGGAGGCATATCTGGAGTCATCCATATATGACCACCAGCTATGCACAATGCTACAATAGATGTACATGGAAGTAAAGTTATGTCTGTGAGACTAATTACACCCTCATTGACTCTTGAAATCATCCACACACTTCCAGGGATTCCCCCTGTGGTGAAACTTGTTGAGAACCGAGCATTGCACACTAAGCTTGGAGAAGTCATTTGATCCCCAGGCGTAATTCTTTGGCCTTGACTTGGTTGACTGCATGCAGAGGGATCTCACTATGGACCCAGTGATAGGCAGAGGACGCTGAGAAGTGGCTCTGTGCAGGACGTGACAATTCCTTGTGAGCGCCCAGAACCAGAGTACAGTATTTTAGCTCTGCATAGTTGGAGAGCCCCCTTGGATGGCAGGGAATGCACAGTATGCCAGACACTTGTTACTCCTAGCTTCGGACCAGATGTGATGATCCTTTAAATGCAAGCCAAGCTGAAGAAACTGGAGCTCATGACTTCAACTCAACATGTTTTGGAATGGCAGAAAAGCCACAGGAAAAGTCTAGATCTACAGTGTAGATAATACCAAGGAGTCTTCAACTTGGTATTGGCTGCTAAAGAGCGAGAAGGTCAGCAGCCCTAGTTAAACAACAACAACAACAACAACAACAACAACAACAATACAGTAAAATGTATGTTATTCAATGTTATTCAAATGTATATATAAAATGTATATTATTTTAAATTGACATCAACTTGATTTTTCCGGGACATGTCCCGACTTTTGACCTTTTCTTTACCCTTTTGTCCCGATTTTTTGCATTGAAATAGGTCAAATCTACTATTTTGTCCCGGATTAGGGTTTTGAAAATATGGTCACCTTAACTTTACAGGACATTTCACTGGGACAATTAGTAATTTGGTGATTAATCTTTACTAACGCATTGAGTTACTTATCTTGTTCTTCTAACTTCTCGCCATTTAAGAATTTCTTCAAGTTCTTTGACAGATGTCCACAAAAGCTGTCTACTTTCTTTCTTTCTTGCTTGCTTTCTTTCTTTTACTTTAAAAAATCTCCTTAAAGTAGCTTTGATTTACTGCCATTCGTTCACAATATTTCTTTATTTGATAAGTTATTATTTGTTTTTTAATGACATATAAAAGGGTTCTTTTTTTGAGCCTTCATCTTAAATGTCAAGCCAACGGGGCTTTGAAACACAAAGAACAAAAGAAAAAAAAATCACAACAACAACCAAAAAAAGCTACAGACTTTCATAAATTGGTGCTTGTGTAGAATAAAAGGTTTGATATTGGGCGACATGTTCACCAATGTCGAACTGACAACAAGAACGAAACAAGTGCAAGGGAAACAAGATGTGAACAGAAGACGCTGGCGACGGATAAGTCAAACATTGAGGAAGCCTGTTGATAGCCTTACAGGGTAGCCCTTTGTTCTGGAATCTCCAACGTAAGAGAGGCAGAAGCCGACAAAATTAAAATATTTAAAAAAACCCACGGAGAAGAAAACTTGAGGCAGAAATGAAAATGATGAGGAAGACATGAACAACCCTTGAGCTGATGACACGTGACAAGAGCACTTGGTAGAGTTTGTTTAAGGTCTATGCTACTTGAGGAGATAACAGTATTGATTGGTTCGTTAGTTGATTGATTGATTGATATGTTGGTTGATTGATTTTACTATTTTTAAAAAGTGCTGGTTTGCATATAAGAGCGAAAGTATGGTTTTACAATATCATATCAAAATAAAGGGTTGCGTTTTTAAACAGCGTAATGCTATAATAAGCACATAATTTTATAGCACTTATATTTGAGTAATAATTTTATACTCAAGTGTAAATTTAAAATTGAATAGTCTGAAAATAAGAATAATAACAGAGTGCAAATCTAGTTCTTAATTGTTTAGAGATGTCATTATACCGTACCGACCTATACCGTTAATAAAACTCTGATTTACTTTATCTATTTATGTGTATACGGTGGTCTGCGATTACTCTGTCCGGGTGAAAGTTATCAAGAATGGAGCACTGATGAACTGTGCACAGGTAAAGATGAAAGAAATGTTTATGTGTCAAACGTAGGAAAACATTTTAAATGTTTCTTTTTAAACAAATGTTACCCGAGCAAAATGGAGTTAATGTACGAGTAAACTGAACAAGGCCGTTGCAGATTCCGCCGTGTCCACACATATTCTTTGCTTGAGATAAGACAGCAAAAACTATTTCTTTTGGTACGTCAGAAGTCAGTTCGGACATTGTTGCAAACGTTGTCTTCATTAGATTTCATTTATTTCAAAGACAAATGAGCAGAAAGAAAACAACCCTGCTTATCGCCATCTTGACCTAATCCCCAGAACAAGGTGTTATTTATTGTTCATGAGTCTATCAGGCCATTGATTTTTATGGCAACCTGGCTTGGCTTTGCTTGACTGAGATTGTCTGCCAGATGGGACAAGTCGGCGTTCTCTTTTGGCAACAAGGAACATCGTTTGTGTGTTGTCAGGCATATCTGGTTTACGAATAATTGTTGGAAAATATCGCGTTACATACCAAAAATATCTCGTGGAATATTCCGAATAAAAAAAAAAAAAAAAAAAAAAAAGCTAACGTTTTTAACCAACCAGGTCTCGAATGGTGTGAATAAACTGAAGCAGTACAATTATTTGAATCAGTGTATGTATGAGAAATAAAAAAAAAAAATTCACATATTTAAATAGACTACTTGTAGAACAATATCTTTTAAGTACCGGGATTTACAACAAAATTAAAATACATGATTGCGGAATGTGGTATAAACTTTTTTTTAAGACAATTGTATCCCGTTTAACCCTTGATGAGTTTTAATTAGGATATATAGTGTACTAAATTCAAGATAATAAAATCTGATTTCCGATATCCAAATATTGTATCTTCTCCCTCTCTACTCAGTCCAAATAGGGTAAATCAAAACTTTAAAACTGTGTAAATGTTTATACTTAAAAAAAAAACAACAAATTAAAATTAAAAAAACAAATACAAACAACAAACAAACAAAAAATAAAGTCTCATAACTGCCCTGTTGTTAGCAAGGTTAAAAGGGGCGAGAAAGTCCGGGGGGTGTCCGGGATTGACCCAATCCACCAGTTATCTTTCATCATCCACATGAGGACCCCATCTGACTACCTGATCCCTTTATATAAATTTTAGTTCTTATTATATACTGTTTTACTAGAAAGCTGTAGGGGACCCCTAAATATACTAAAGATATTAAGAGGTAATGGATGGGGGGTCCAGCAATAAAATAATGCTTATGTTCTACAAGTCTTTCATCAGGGGGAAACTGTTTCATGCCAGCATAGTCTATGATTCAGCTGCATCTTCTAACAAAGCAAAACTGGAGCAGGATTCAAAATGCAGCCATGAGAATCATTACAGGTGCATTTATATCAACACCAGTAGAAGCGCTAGAAGTAGCTCTTGGCATACCACCCCTTGGTCTAAGACGGAAAGAACTAAGATCAAATTATTGGAGTAAAGTAGCACGAGAAGTGACCCACCCAGCACATAAAGCATTTGTCAAAAACCAACCAAGTTTATGGGACATCCTCTTAAACAAAAATAGATATCCAACAGGGTGGAGAACTATAGAAGATCTAATGCAGCTCAAAGAACTACCAAACACAATTAAAAATAGTAATAAATATAGAAGCAAAATACCACAATGGGAACTAAAAACACCAATCATAGACTACTCACTTAGTGAAAAGATCAAACAAAACATAGAAGATAAGGAAGCCAAAATGATAAGTAGAAAGTTCATAGACCAACTAACAAAACAAAGTATGGCCGTCTACACTGTTGGATCCAAGGGTGATAGTGGGCAACTAGGTGTCGGAGTTGTAATACCACAATGGGGAATAAAAAAGAGCTACAGTGTAACTGAAGGGGCTTCGATTTTAACCGCAGAGATGGTAGCAATTCTTAAAAGTTTAGAAATAATCGAAGATAACCCACCAGAAGCTGTTATGATATTTACAGATTCACTATCATCACTACAAGCACTAGAACACCCAGGTAAATGTAGCCGGCCAAACATAAAAGAAGAAATTCTAGCAATTAATACATCACTAGGGAACAGAGGATGTAGTGTGTGGCTATTGTGGGTTCCAGCACACATAGGTATTGCTGGTAACGAGTTGGCAGATCAGATCGCCAAGAATGGAAGAACAAGTAAAAACAATAAAAGAGCAGGACTGGGAAGGTCGGAGATCAAGAGCCAAGTGAAGATAACTATAAACGAGGAATGGAAGACAACATGTAAGAAAAGTAGAAAAGGCAGACACGCGTTCAAACTGCTGAAAGAACCAACGAGGACGTGCCAGGTCAGAGAAGAATTAAAGATACCATCAAACAAAAAACTTTGGCGTCTCCGTCTCGGTGCAGCATACTTTACGATAGAGGAACCACTCTGCCAAGAATGTCAGGAAGAGAATGACATAGACAACTACCTGATCCACTGTAAAAAGTATGAACAACAAAGGCTTGAATTAAAAACTTACTATAGAAATCACAATATAGACTTGACAGGTGATAAGGTTTTAAGTATAAATGCCCCAAGAGATGCCCAATCAATACTTAACAGATATATACTTAAAACAAAGGAAAACATATAAGGTTAGTAAAAAAAAAATAACACAAAACAAAAAAAAAACTTACTAACTACTCATAGGACAAGGAAAGACAACAAGGTATTAAATTTAAAAAAAAAACAACAACTCAAAAAGAACAAATACTAATACATGGTAAAACCAAGTGTAAAGGACAATAGTTATCAAGAAACAATACAAAAGAGAAAATAAAATGGACAAATACTAATATAAATTAAAATCAGCAACTGCTAAAGACAATATCTATCTTAATTGAATACAAAATTAAACAATAAAATGACACTAAATACCCCAATTATAACCAAATTTCACGTTGAACAGGGTAGACCAAGCTGGAACGAGAAGAGGCAATAACGGTCAGCAGTTAAGTGCCCGCTCTCCACCCATCACCTCATCACAAGAAACAACATACTGTTTTACTAAATTGTGCAATTCTTTAGGTCTATCAATTCTCAACAACTGTTCCACAGTTATGGATGAATTGCATGCCTTGTAAATAGTTTAATATTGGAATTCTCTGTTGTTCATACTTCCTACATTTTAGTAGAAAATGTTCTATATTATTATTACTCTTTTTTCTAAACATTCTGCACAGTAAGGTTCTTCTATTCTGAAATAGCCCATTCCTAGTCGCAGTCTAAGAAGTTTTTATTGCTAGGACTTGTTTAGTTCTCTAGATACTTGACACGTTCTTGATGAAGAACAATTTGTATGCATCTCTGCCCTTCAGACTTCCATCCCGCTCTACTGTACATTCGTCAGTTATTATTCTTTTAATTAAGCTTTAGATCTCTGTTTTACTCATGACCACATTTATTTGGTTTCTATTAGTTCTCCTTTTCTTGTGATCTGACTAAGAACTTTTTTTTTTTTTTTTTGCTTTACTGGCTGTAATAGGTAACTATTGTACAGAATAAGTAGGGAAAACTGGTCGACAACCAGTCGTTTCGATCAAACAGTAGATCCCTATAGATGATCTGGTGGATCTTTAAGGACTTACGGAAGAAAAGACTTTTTAAACTAGGTAAATTTTGGACTAACCCTCTGCCGTCGGCATTTAAAGTCGCGGTGACCCCGGAATCACAGGTTACTTTTTCCACATTTACCGATGAAAACTCTCGAGCTTGATACCAAAATATATTTGTGAACTCCATGAGACAGGAACGCGATCTTTTCTGTATACGGATCATCATCCTCACGTCCCTCAACCCACCCCCTCCATTAAAATGACTCTTTCACACACACACACATATCTATCTATCTATCTATCTATCTATCTATCTATCTATCTATCTATCTATCTATCTATCTATCTATCTATCTATCTATCTATCTATCTATCTATCTATCTATCTATCTATCTATCTATCTATCTATCTATCTATCTATCTATCTATCTATCTATCTATCTATCTATCTGCCTGCCTGCCTGCCTGCCCTATCTATCTATCTATCTATCTATCTATCTATCTATCTATCTATCTATCTATCTATCTATCTATCTATCTATCTATCTATCTATCTATCTATCTATCTATCTATCTATCCATCCATCTATCTATCCATCTATCTAACTATCTATCTATCTATCTATCTATCTATCTATCTATCTATCTATCTATCTATCTATCTATCTATCTATCTATCTATCTATCTATCTATCTATCTATCTATCTATCTATCTATCTATCTATCTATCTATCTGTCTGTCTGTCTATATATATATATATATATATATATATGTGTGTGTGTGTGTGTGTGTGTGTGTGTGTGTGTTAGTTTACATTTTAGTAATAAAATAGATTGAAAAATGCGCTACTAACGCCAATCTTGGCTTACAGACGTTTTTGCTCAGAGGACTTAAAAAGGCACTGGCAGCTGCCTTCTTTCCCGTGTACTGTGGGTCGTTAATTTTAACTTCAATTCCCTCTGAATCAGTTTCCTAGTCCCAGTGTTCGTTATCAAAATGTAAAGATTTCTTGTGCTTTGTAAGTCTTTTGGTTCGCGCAATAAAAAGTCCGGTTTAAAAAAAAAGGAATTATGAATCTAGTCTTCACTCTGGCGAGGTCTGATGTTGTCTTGGCGAGCGTGAATTCACAGTGAAATAAAACTGCGAAATGGTCAGACTATATTTCCTGCCTTCCCACGCCTTCGTTTGTTATGGAGTTAAATAAACGCTCCAATCATATTCAAACAGGTCGGGTGTGGTAATTTCAAAATATTTCCGACACGGAACAATTTTGCAAAGGTCACGTCTCTCATATATGGTAATATGATGTCCGATGCCCTTGTGTACAAACTTACAGACAGATCGGGGAACTCAGATGACAACATGTGTAAGCTGTAATACTTATTACTTTATTAGAAAGTAATGTTGTCATAACAAGACGGCCCGGAAGCGATTATGTTACACTTGTCTGCCCATATGTGTTACACAGACAGTAATCTCGTTATCTGTCATATGAGTACGCAAAAATCCATGTCTGCCCATCTGGGTTACCAACCGAGTCGTCTTATAAGCGGTTCAATCTAAACACGCCGGCGACTATCTTATCTCAGTTGCTCACCGCAAGCCAGGATGACTGGGTAACAAACAGGTGACATCACAGAGAGGAGAGTCGAATGTTTTGATAAAATAAAAGATCTGCTACTTAGCCGAAAAATAACGACGAAAGAAAGAAAGAAAGAAAGAAAGAAAGAAAGAAAGAAAGAAAGGAAATAGCGATATTTGAGAGCACATAATAAAAATCAGTACCACAAGTGTACCGATACTGCTGGAGAGAAACAAAGATCGTGAAAAGGTCGTCAATTTCGTCACAGTAAACTTAGATAATAAAAAAATAAGTAACAAGTCCATCTCGTCAACAGTTTGCTGAGATCAAAGATACAAACGTTTAACAAGTTTAACCAACTGGTGTGAGCGTGTACAATGTGCGTGTGTGGGGATGTATATGTGTCTGTGTATGTGTCATTTGAGGCAATATAAGCGGGGTGGGCATATGGCCAGTAAACAATCCTGTAGAAAGTGTAAGCCAAAAAATAAAAAAATAAAAAAAAAACAAGAGTAACAAGGAGAAGTCAGACTTTCAGAAATAAGATGCTTGCATAAACAAGAAGTCTACAAATCCAGTTTAAAGGAGGATTGCAATGGCATTTCAGGATCACCAACGTGGAAGTGATGGCAAGAATAAGATGAATACCAATAGAACAAGATGTGAGGAGAAGACTCTTATTGACAAGGACACACATTGAGAAAAACCAGCTAATAACATAACAAGGCATTACTACTTCTGGAATCCCCAAGGTAAGAAAAACAGAGAAAATAAAAATGCGTGGAGAAGGGAAAACACTGACATTAAAGAGAAAAAGAGGACAAGGAAAGACGTTCAACAGATAGCACAGAACTGAAAGACTTGGCATGAACGTTTTTAACGGCCTAGGCTCTTCGTGAATCTGGAGGGTTAATGTTGATAATGAATAAAAAGAATATTTTATTCCTCCATCTTACAACATAGCGTCAGCTTTTGATTGGTGCAGATACAACTATGGATGTCCTATTAGTGCCTCACTGCAAGTTTGGTCATGTTATTCTTAACACATGTTGCCAAATTTCTAACAAGGAATTTTACATAACCTCTCGTATGTCTTCATTAACTAATAAAGTTTGTTATAATATGACATCATAAATATGTGATTGAATCTCACAAAATCTGTGACATGTTGGTAGGGTGAGAAATTGAGACACGCCGTCAAAAGAAAAGTCTGTTAGAAGCTAATGTAATAGTGACGAAAAATATTAAAATTAGAAAGTTTGATGAGAAATTATATGCATTTCAAATTGTTACTTCAGCTTTTACTTAGGTCACAAAATAGTGGCTATAATTAAATGTCCACTTTCGATAGGGTGAACTGTTAGAAATCTACTGTTATGAATATAGCAAAAACAGCATGCTTAATTTAGCAGCATGCAATGAAGCGATGGGAAGACTGCTATGATGAACACAGTGTGTGAACACGATAATGTGAACTAAATCGATTACTGACTGAGACGTCAAATTAAGAGAAATCAGGTTTAACAAGTGATATCATATTGATTTTTTTGCAAGGATGATTGATATCAAATATTAAACATATCTTAATATCTTTTTAACATTTAATCAGTTGTATTTGATAGCAGGTAATCTGTCATACAATGTAAAGATCTACAATCTGTATTTGTAACCAAAGTAAAATAGAGTTTTGTTTTTGCATTTTTCTTGAAATCAGATACGATGACAAATGATACATTTTGCCAATTTGCACAGTCTATTTGTGTTAATTACTTAAATTGGCTCAAAGTGGCAAACTAAAAAATAATTTTGTCATCACATTTTTATTTTAAAAAAAATGTAGCATGGATCTGTTAAGGGGAGTAATGTGCTTACAAGTATTGGAAGTCTTATCGTCCTTATTAAAATTACTAGCAATAACCCGTCAATAATGACGGAAGTAAATCAAAAACTGTAATATTTTTAAAAAATATTTTTAAATTCAGTATAAAAATTATTTGATGACAACATTATTTGTGAAAGTGCGTGGAATTGTTTGAATGTTCCCTGATAAAAAGAGTTTTTGACAAAAACTTGAAAGTTTTCATGATTTGTTCCTCGGGTGAGGGCGACATAGAGCTGGCCGTGTCCGAAAACAGGTTCAGGAAGGAAAACCCCAACGTGATCAACAGATTGTCCTTGCGCTTTATTGATCGTCATTGCTAATGCTAAAATCCCTGGGAACTGACGACCTCGCATCCTAAATGGCAAACTGCGCTAGCTCGGTTCTAAGTCAATGCGAGAAATTAAGACTCGTTCTCCCTTATTGCTGTCAGTGATAATTTCTCACCAATGGAATTCCGATGCAAGACTTTTATGACCAAACGCGTTCCATTCAATAGTCCGTTTTTTTTTTTTTTGCGTTCAGATTTCGCAATAGCATGATACATGTAGCAACCTTTAATTTCAGCAAATGCGGTGGCATTCCTGATTGGCACAGCTCGTTAAGGAACTTGGTTGGGAAATCAACTGCGTCGTTGGGATCATTGGAAATCATGGTATCTATGCTCTAATAAACCGTTTCATTTCCAGCGAGTAGCTCCAACAATAAGTCTGCAATACTTTAAATTAATATTTTGTCTTGAAGAAACAATCAAAAACTTACATCTTAAGGTTATTTTTAACAAAATGATGAGTTAAATCCGTTTTCGGAATGAAACAATCAAAAACTACAAGCATAAACTTACATTTTATTCATATATCACTGTCACTCACGTTGTGTTGCACGATTCATCGACTTTTCTTCGTTGGATGTAATTATTTTCAAGAGTTAATACATATTAGGAGAGGGAAACAATACAATTAATGTCTAATTTTCAACCACAGTTGCATCCCTTAGATGTGACCGACGTACAAACGGCGAGAATTATGGAGTTTGATGCTCCAATAAACCATTTTATTTCCAGCGAGTAGCTCCAACAATAAGTCTGCAATACTTTAAATTAAAATTCTTTCTTAAAGAAACAATCAAAAACTTACATTTTAAGGTTATTTTTAACAAAATGATGAGTTAAATCCGTTTCCGGAATGAAACTGGGTTCTACAATCAAAAATATTTTATTCATATATCACTGTCACTCACTTTGTGTTGCACAATTCACCGACTTTTCTTCGTTGAGTGTTACTATTTTCGAGAGAGTACATATAAGGGAAACAATACAATTAATGTCTAACTTTCAACCACAGTTGCATCCCTTAGATGTGACCGACGTACAAAAGGCGAGAATTATGGAGTTTGATGATAAGAGTATATCTATAGCACTCGAAAAGGCGAAAAGGTATTTAGGTCAAGATAATTGCTGAATAATAACCTGAAGCTCTGAGAAATGTTGCAAGTTTGATTTTTGTGTTTCTCTTTTTCTTTTAATGTTATGGTTATGCCTGGGTTTGTACACGCTATAACATGATCATAGAGGAACCGAATTTTAAAAGTAATAATCTTTTATTATTACACGTGATCAGTTCTATACACGTTATTTTCCTTTTTGTTCCTAATGAAGCGTGAAGCCACCACAGCAGCTGGTTGACTTGTGGGAAGCCTGCACCAAGAGATCACACGCTCTTGCAGGTAGTTTCTGTAACCATTTGTTTTACATGATGAAGGTGCCAGCTCCCATGTACAGCTTCATATTAGCCGCCAACATGCCAGAGGGAACAATAGTCCTACTCTCTGTCTATCTCAGCAGTGACCCCCGGGACCTACACAGGTTCTGTGTGAAACCAAATTCTATTTTTAGTCTTATTTTTTAAAGATATATTAATTCTTGACCTTTATGCTCTATAAGGAGCGAAGTGGGAAATAATGGCGATCACGATAATAAATCTTGACGGTTCAGGTTTTGTTATGAGATTTTACCTTATCTCTAGATTATATCATGAGAGTTCATGTTATAGCAAGAGATTATTGTTTTATCTGTGGAACTGATGACAAGAACCAGACTAGTGCTAGTGGAACAATGACTGGTGATGAATAGGTCACACAATGAGGAAACCTGTTGATAGCGTTACAAGTCAGTTTTGTTCTGGATCACCCCAGGGAAAGACAGGTAGACCAAATAGCACAAAGATGAAGAGAACTGGAGATAGAACTGAAAATGATGAGACAGACATAGTAAGAACTTGAGCTGATGGAACGTGAGCTACAAGAGCATGTGACTGCTTGGTGTGGACTTCCTGTCAGGTGACCAGCTGCAGTGATGACTCCATGTTCCATAAAGAGCAGCAAAAATATGATAATTTATCTGTATTTGAATACATATAACAGTATAACCCAACAACAACAAAATCATAACATTGTAACAACAGGTAAAAACTGGTAGAAAAAGAGAGATAGGTGACATCAAGAGAAGATAAGCAGACATAATCACATCAGCCATTTAGCTTAGAACTTAGTGATGTTGACAATAAACAATATGCCTATGCAGGAGAACCACCAAGTTTAAAGGTTTGTAACTAGCAGGTACTACCATAGAGAAGTGAAGTGTAATACTTCACAATACTAGGTACAACTTTATGGTGAGATGATCAGTTACCTTCCTTGCTGCTTTTTCTTTCCATAATTCGAGCGCAGAGTCAAGTACCTATTTATAGCTTGGTAGACTGAAATGTAACACTACCAGTTTTCAATACTGGAATGTGGTAACTATACTGCAGGAGGAAAGCACGTAACTGCTTAGCCAATAGAATACTGATAGCAAAAAAAAAAAAAGTCACATTTATCACAGGGACATGTCCCACAATAAATAACAATTATCATTATTTCTCTTGTACTTTATGTTTTTTCATGCCTTTTTTTATAAATTAATAAAAAAGAACAGACAATGCATTGTAACTTTACTTACTTACGTATGATAGTTTTGTCTTACATATTGTTAAAGTACTGTCTTGTTACCTGTAGTAGTCTTATTTATTTTTAATGCAGAAATATCTGGTAATTTTATATTAAAATAAAACAGTAAAAAGATGAGGCCCTTCTATGCTTGGTTCTGGTTATTATTTGTTTACTGAGTCATTTATTGTTGTTGACTTGTCTGAATTGTAGTTGTATGGTTCTGATACATGGAGAGGAACAACCAATAAGATACAGGATTCATTAATGGGGGTTTGCATAAAAACATGGACAATAAACAAGCAATTAGAAGAAAGAAATAAGACCCTTGCAATGACGATATTTAGAAGATTGGGGCATGTCTCATGGAAAGAGAAGAAAAACCAACAAAGAGGTCGTTGAAAATCTTAGGACTGAACAGAGAATTAATGAAGGAGATCAAAATTAGACAGCTAAAATATATTGGCTACATAAAAAGACAAAATTCCTTACTGAAGACCATAATAGAAGGCAAACATGCAAGAGGAAGACAGCGTTATAAAGTGAATAACTGGTTATGGTAAGGGTTAAGGTTGGATAAAGAACTTTTTATCTGTGATAACTCATACAATCAAATAGCTGTCAGAATATTATATGATGAAATTATAAATACATACTTGAGTTTATACCTGGGTATGCTTAGGTTTATCCTGTTTTGTATATTTACTCATAACATAGATCAAAATCGAAGTAAAATATTATAATCTTGATGGGTAACCTAAATGGAAAGAGGAGAACAGAAACTAGCAGATTGAAAGAGGCCTGAGAAAACATGGATTTGGGACAAAGAACGAAAACGAAGGAACATTCATAAACTTCTGTGCTTAAGATCTGTATGCTACAGGAGTAACCATTTTCCTATATATAAAATAATATATTAAGTAACATGGATATTGCCAGAAAATTGGATTGATTATATATGCATAAAAAAGAAGTTTAGGTCATCATTTTAAGTCGCACAAGTATGTAGAGGAGCAGATGTAGCATCAAATCACCACCTTCTGTTAGCCAGAGTAAGATGAAACTTAAAATATGTACAGGAACACGTAGCTACAGACAACAGTTTAGTGTGTTTCAATATCCAGTAATTACCAAGTGTTCCAAAATTTATAAGATGTCACAAATGCAGAAGACCACTGGCAGCAGATTACAAATATATGGAAGACGATGAAGTACTAGGAAAAAGAGTACGCCAGCTGATGATGATGCTACTTGCATAAAATAGAATTGAAATGGTATGATAGGATCACCAATGTGGAACTGACGATAAGAACTATACAAGTGCCAATGGAACAAGTGATGAAAGGACATTGGTGATGGATAAGAAAAAATGTTGATAGCATCACAAGACAGTTTTTGTTCTGGAATCCCCAAGATAAGAGAGGTATATTGAGACCAAAGAAAACGTGGAGAGAAAAGAACTGAAGACAAATGAAAAGAATGAGGAAGACATGGAAAGACCTTGAGCTGATGATACAGGATAGAGGGACTTGTCATGAGAGTGTTGTCAGCCTATGCTTCTTGTGGAACTGATGGTACAGGATAGAAGGACTTGTCATGAGAGTGTTGTCAGCCTATGCTTCTTGTGGAACTGATGTGGATAGAGGGACTTGCATGAGAGTGTTGTACAGGAGCTGATGGTACAGGATAGAAGGACTTGTCATGAGAGTGTTGTCAGCCTATGCTTCTTGTGGAACTGATGGTACAGGATAGAGGGACTTGTCATGAGAGTGTTGTCAGCCTATGCTTCTTCTACAGGATAGAGGGACTTGTCATAGTGTTGTCAGCCTATGCTTCTTGTGGAGCTGATGGTACAGGAAAGAAGGACTTGTCATGAGAGTGTTGTCAGCCTATGCTTCTTGTGGAACTGATGGTACAGGATAGAAGGACTTGTCATGAGAGTGTTGTCAGCCTATGCTTCTTGTGGAACTGATGATACAGGATAGAGGGACTTGTCATGAGAGTGTTGTCAGCCTATGCTTCTTGTGGAGCTGATGCTACAGGAAAGAAGGACTTGTCATGAGAGTGTTGTCAGCCCATGCTTCTTATGGAACTGATGGTACAGGATAGAGGGACTTGTCATGAATGTCAGATGCTTCTTGTTGATAACAAGGGACTTGTAATGAGAGTGTTTGCTTGTGGAAATTGATAAACTGAAAGCTGAAGAGAAAAAAAGAAAAAGTGAGGATAGAAAATTGGAATTAGAATTTGAACAAAAGAAATTGCAGATGCAGGTTGAGGAAAAGAGATTCCAAATGGAAAAACAAAACAAAGAAGCTGAACAAAAGAGATTAGACAGAGAAGCTGAACAAAAAAGATTAGAAAGAGAAGCTGAGGCTGAACAAAAGAGATTAGACAGAGAGGCTGAACAAAAGAGATTAGAAGCTGAGGCTGAACAAAAGAGATTAGACAGAGAAGCTGAAGCCGAGGAGAGAAAAGCAAAAAAGGAACATGAGGAAAAACTGTTAGCATTTGAGTTAGAAAAATTGAAATTGACAAATAAGGGTATTGCTAATCAGTCAAATGGTAATAGTGGTAAACCCTTTACTTATAAGGTCAAGGTACCACCGTTCAATCCTGCCAGTGACGATATTACATTCTGGCTGGATCGTTTTTAACGTTCTTGTCGAACTTATAATGAGGATAAATCACAGTATGCTAACCAGTTATCAGAAAATTTGAAAGGTGATTCTCTTACAAGTTTAAGTTTGGTTGAAGAGACTGACAAAGATAATTATGATGTTATCAGAGCAGCTTTATTGAAAAAATATCAATTAACAGAGGAAGGTTACCGTATTTTGTTTAAGAAAATGGTACCTGAATCAGGGGTAGAATTCTCAGAATTCATTGCTAGGACAGGTCTTACATTTAATCGTTGGATTGAGTTGTCCAAAACAGAAAAGACATATGAAGCCCTTATGGACTTGTTACTCAGGGACAAGATTATGTCAAGTATAAATAAACCATTCCTTGAATTCCTACATGAGCGTAAACCCAAGACACTAAAAGAAATGGAAGAATATTGTACCCAATACGTCACGGCACAGCCGGACGTAGCTTTTAGCAATGCTAAGGTTAAAGAAAGTATGCCAGTTGCATCAGCAACACCATACAACCCTAATTACTCACACAAATTTCAGGGACCACAAAACAGGTTTGATAAAAAAGGTAACCATAATAGTTATCAAAACCAAGGTAACCAATCATGTCAGGGTTCTTCTGCGAAGTACCGGAGACGAGCCGACAGCCCTCGATTCAGGGGTGGTCATAATTATAGAAATTTCCGCAGAGGAAGTCATTATAGGAACTATCCAAGTCATCCATCATAGAGACAACAAGATCATAGTTATAGAGATACTCATTATAATGAATATGATAATGGTAACCATGAGAACTATGACTCAAACCCAAATAGGGGTTACAATAGAAGAAACAATAATGATTACAGAGGCAATAATAATCGAGGTAGATCACAATTCAAAAAACATAAATCACATTATCAAGCAAACTCTGCACAGCAAGAATCACATGAAGCCTATAAACAGACTAAAGATAATAATGACGCTAATAATATGGCATGTTCCGCTTTTGATTTTGGGAGAGCATCTCAGTGCCCCCAATGCAAAACATTATTTGAACCAACTACAGTATCCACTTTAAGTTGTGGCCATCCTCTTCCCGCTCTTCCTGCGTCAGTCGCGCATGATGGAAGAGTTCTCTTGTCTTACATAAAGGTTTAGTAAATGACAATCCAGTCTCAGTTCTTTTTTATTCTGGGTGCACCACAATTGGTGTTAGACAGTCATTCGTAGATCCTTCTCGTGCCACGGGAAAAGTAGTCAAATGTGTAACATTTGGCGGCACCTTAGAGAAATACTCTACTGCTATCATTAGGATTGCTACTCCTTTCTTTACAGGAGATGTACACGCATGTCTTCTGCCGAATCCGATCGCTGCTCTTATCATCGGTCGTATTCACGGAGTCAAAGAATGCACTCCGCAACAAATTTCCGTTTGGGAAAACAAAATAAGCAAACTGCTAATGCTGTAGTCACTAGAGCTCAAGCTCTTAATATGCCTCAAACTTCATCTACTGAAGATAATGAAGTGCATAACCAAGATGATCCCTTGGTAATTTCTCGTGACTCGTTTATAAAACAGCAAGAAGATGATCCGACTCTAAAGAAATTCTTCACGCTTGCAACAAAAGGTGATCCGAATAAAGGTACAACGCATAAATCTTGGATTACAATGAGGAATGGCGTACTTGTACGTATTTTGCAAGACTCCGCTAAGTCAAGTCATTCTCAGATTCTTGTTCCCAAGAGTTTGAGAGTTAAAATTTTGCAGCACGCTCACGACTCTCAGTGTGCTGGACATATGGGTTTTTCCCGTACAAAGTCAAGAGTTCTGGCGGCTTTCTTTTGGCCTTTTGTGAACAAAGACATACGGATTTATTGTCGATCTTGTATAGTATGTCTAGAAGTCAAATCCAAAGGTCCACGCCATGCTGCACCTATTCAGGCTGCAGACATCCCTATTCGACCATTTTAGCAAATGGCGATAGACATCATTGGTCCATTTAAGATCAAATCTGCTAGAGGACATCAGTTTATCTTAACGTGTGTGGACATGTGCACACGTTGGCCAGAGGCTATTCCTCTGAAGAGCATTACTACTGCTGACATTGCAGATGCTCTTTGGCTTATATTTTCTCGTCTGGGATTCCCCGGAGAAATATTATCAGACCATGGCACCCAACTAATATCGGATACCATGTCTCAAGTAATGTCTACTCTGCAGATAGAAAGATCTTTGAGAAGTATCTATCATCCTATGTCCAATGGGATGGTGGAACGGCTAAATAGAACACTCAAAAACTTACTAGGGAAGATAACTGAGGATCATCCTCAAGATTGGGACAGGGTTTTACCCGTGGCCCTCTTTGCTTACAGAGAGGTCCCCAATGAACATACATGATTTTCTCCCTTTGAACTTGTCTTTGGCGCGCGTCCGCGAGGCCCTATGTCTTTGCTTCATGATCTCATAACCGCTGATAATATTACCGATGACACAAAATCTTCTTACGAATATGTCATCGCGCTGAGACAAAAGATTATCGAAGCATGCAAATTGGCAACTTCTTCTTCTGAATTCGCTAAACAGAAGGCAAGACAATTTGCCAATAAGAAAAGAACATTACGACAACTTTGTCCTGGTGACAAAGCATTTGTTTTGCTACTTTGTAGGGAAAACAGACTTCTTATTTCTTGGAAAGGTCCGTACGATATAATCTCGAAAATTTCCGATGTTTACTACATTGTCGATATTGATGGAAAGCATAAAACCTTCCACATCAATATGCATACGGGAATTCCATGAACGTCCGGATTATTTACAGCCTATTTTCCAGGCAACGGACGATTCACCAGTCCAACATGGTCATTATGCATCACTGTTCGTAATACAGGATGAGGAAACAAGTTTTTCGGATGTTAATCTTCCGCTTCCAATGATTCCACTTCATTCTAGTGAATCATGGAAAAATGTTACTGTCTCTCCTGATTTATCTCTAGGAGAACAGCGACAAGTTTCAATTATGTTACAAACATTTCAGGATGTCTTTACTGACATCCCTGGACAAACTCATGTCATTGAACATGACATTATCTAACTGACCATGATCCTATTAGGGTCAGACCTTATCCTATCCCTATACATTTTCAAGCACAGGTTGAGAAGGAGTTGGATCAGATGATAGATTTAAAAATAATTGAACCATCCACTTCTGCATATTCTTCGCCGATGGTTTATTGTTCGAAAGAAAGACAATAACATACGTCTTTGCGTTGACTATCGCAAATTGAATCAAGTTACGAAGTTCGATGCTGAACCTATGCCTTTACTAAAAGAAACTACTTACTAGGCTTTCTAAATCTCATTTTTTCACTAAACTAGATTTGTCTAAAGGATATTGGCAAGTTCCTTTATCTGAACGCGCCAAACCAATTACGGCTTTTTCTACACCTAGAGGCTTTTTTCAATGGAATTTCATGCCTTTCGGCCTTATCAACGCACCAGCTACATTCGTACGCATGATGCGTCGAATCCTATCTTATCGGTCAGATGTCATTGCGTACTTAGACGACATCTGTCTTTTCAGCGATACTTGGGAAGATCACTATTCAGGGTTAGTTGAATTACTATCTACTTTACGCGAGCATAACCTGACAGCGAAACCCTCTAAAGCCTGCATTGGTTTTAGCGAAATTTCTTTCCTAGGCCATCGTGTTGGTCATGGTTTCCTAAAGACAGAGGACCATAATATCACTAAGATACTTAACATCTCTATTCCTAAGACTAAAAAGCAAGTGCGAAGTCTCTTAGGTCTTATTCAATTTTATGGAAGATTCATTCCGAATCTATCCTCTATCATGGCACCTCTTTCTACACTACTGAAGAAAGGCTCGCCTAATATGGTCCACTGGTCACAGGAATGCCAATCCTCTTTGGATAAGATTAAAAATTTGTTTTCAACACCACCTATTTTAGTGTTACCTACTACAGATAAGACATTTGTTCTTCGTAGTGACGCTTCATCCACTGGGATTGGAGCGGCACTAATGCAAGAGTACTCTGGAACTCTGCATCCTGTAATGTATATCTCCAGAAAACTTAATGCTGCAGAAAGGAATTATTCGGTTTTAGACCGTGAACTATTGGCTATGGTTTGGTCAATTCTCAAATTACAAAGATTCCTTCTAGGCGCACATTTCATAGTAGAAACCGATCAGAAAGCTCTTACGGCTATAAAGAGTAAAAAAAATTTGAAGAGCTCGAGGTCTACTCGATATGCAATTGCTCTTCAACCTTTTAATTTTTCGGTACGAGATATTCGTGGATTAGATAATGTGATTTCAGACATTTTGTCTAGATGCCCACATGATTCCACCTAACTGTTGGGTCTTGGACTTTTTAACATATCCAACTCTACAACAGTTTTTCTTTGCTATATCAAGATAGATACACATTGTAATTTGTAATATAGTGATTGTATCACTACTATCACTGAGTTCATTGATATATATATATATATATATATATAATATATATATATATATATATATATATATATATATATATATATATATATATATATATATATATATATATATATATATATATATATATATATATATATATTTTCACCGATACTCGTTGATGATTTTTCTTTGTTGTCAATCATGTACTTATAGTGCTTAAATATGAAATTGTTATATGCATTGTGTCATTGCCAGCATTGTAGTATACGTTGTTGGCACCTCCCTGGAAACATGTATGCTTAAGAGAAATGCTTTCTCTGAGAGGTTGAGATGTATTCTCACCAGTCGATCTATATTTCGACTTTGCCTTAATTTGGCTTATAAATTCCAGATATTTCTCATCTGCGCAGTATTTGTGCGTTGTGAGCCTATTGTATGTTGCTCTGAGATGGAAAAAAAAAAAATGATTTTCATATTTTTTCCCGGGGGGTGTGGTAGTCTGTTGCGCACATATTCTTTTGTGTGACGCACAGATTACTGTTGACACGCATACAAATGTAAAATGTAATTATTAGTCTGATAAAAATATATTTATCTTTGAATTCACGATTCTCAGTCTAAGGGACAGAACTCAGATTAGTCGATGTCTATTCATTCTATGAGTTATCTGTTCTTGTATCTTTCCTGAATATCGAACTTGGCGTATTAATCTAGACTTATGTCATATTTTGTGTCTGGTATAGCCAGAAACAGATTATTCTTGCTTAGGTTTATGCTGGGATGTTTATGATCCGAATCTATGTTTACTCCTTGTCTGTTTGAGACGATTCGGTCTTATATCGTGTTATCTTTGTATGTCTATGTCGGACTATTTTCCTTGTACTGTACTTTGGGGTCAGGCACTTTCGGCGCATGAAGAGACGTTAGGGAGTGCTTCGGTGATGAAGGAGCCTGGCGGGCTGTCATGGCTTTAGACCTGTCCAAAGTCTGTGATCTCTATGATTTATTATGGGGACGAAGATAGTTTCTGCTAGGATTGTTAAGTCTATGAGTTCCCCAGTGTTGATTCAGTAACGCCAGGAGAGCGTTTGTGTTTGCTAGTGTATTTCCTATGCCCAGGTAAAAGAACATTTTACTGAACTTTTGTCGTCCTAGGCTTAACTGGGCAGATGTCTACATTAGGATTATCCATATCCATATGTCGGGATGATATGTTACCTTGCAGCACTGTAAATGATTGTATGCAGCATTTAAGATGAAAGAATATGCTGATTCTTGTAGAAACATTTGTGTTTATGAACATAGCTTCTATTGAAGATTTGCTATACATCTGTACAGTGAGCGATGCTCAAAAGGGAACCAGAAGCAATTTTGGATTCTAACATTTTGTCGATCATCAATCAGAGAACGGGGATGCCCCTTACTATCAGGTGATGATTAAGAGATCACAGTTATAAAGAAAACCCAATACTGGTGGGTTAACATTATCTTCAGATAGATTTGCTGAACTTTACCTAAAGGAATCTTCGCTAGAAAAGAGATTCTGTCTAGGAGTCAGACTTGAACAGTATTTATTAACTGACATGCTCGGTCAGTAAGGCCTGATAATTATATTGATAAACAGTGGAAATCTAAGTGCTTGTCTACAGATGTTCCATTATGATGTTATTCAACATGAATGCTAACTTAAGATGGTAGACCATTGATCAACAATATGCTATTTATGTCGACCGTTGTTCCTGTAACTATACACGTACTGTCTAAGTGTGTGCGTCCTATTAAACAGTATGAAACGACCACAGTAGTCCAGCCATCCTTGACTTCCACCTGTGATGGGAGTGAGTGTCCTGTAAACCTGTCGAACTGTCATCCATTCGCGTTTGTCATTATTGATGTTCACACTCACCCATTGCATCAGAATATACGCACTTAACAGTACACCTTGTCAGGGCCCCAACAGTCGGTAACCTGACCCATTTACAGAACATTGTGACTGGACGAGCTATATCACACACAAAAACAGTCCTTGTCAATTTGGTGCAAGAAACAAGATTTATCAGTTATGTTTAGTTGTAAAGGAAATTGAATGAGGATTAATAAAATATAAAAATAGAACAAAACAAAACAAACATTTAGTTCAGATATACTGGTCCCAAATACTGGTTCCAACCACATGCCTGAGAAAATTTGCCCTGAATTGTGGCCTCTCATCCTTTAAGACTTAAAATCCATGAACTAAATTATCATCAGTTGTTAAGCACATGGTAGTTTTTCCATTTTTTACAACAAGAAACATCCTGCTGCTTTGAATTTTCATATTGTATGTTTAAAGTTTAAGGATTGTTTCTTTCCAAGGTGTTTAAAAGTTATACATATTTGTAAAAGAAATTCAATGAGGATTATTAAAATATAAAATTGGAACACAACAAAACAAAAAAGTTTCTAAGGGGGCATGGCATATACACCCAGAAATAGACAAAAAAGGTTATTTTTAATTTGCATATAATAATTGTGTTTTAAATATTTATAAGCCTTTTTACTTCGATATTCTTTTTGAATTATGTGTTTATCTGCAATAGTTTTTGAGTTATCAATGTTCAAAGAGAATCAGATAGGTGTTTTAACATTTTAAAAACTAAACTTTAACGAAAACAGGGCCTGCGATTCACAGTTCCGGTGATATTTTCTACAATTTTAAAGCTATAGCCTTCAAATTTTGCACACTTATAGCCCATGTTATCCTTTATGGTCTGAACTTCCACTTGTTTCTTACATGGTATAGAAACAGAGATATTGCTATACAAATTTCTAAATTTGTGCTAATTAAAAGGGTCATATAGCAAGAGTCATATCTACAAAGCTCATTGGGGTAGACATTTTTGGGTGGTTCACGCCATAGGTAGGGATGTTGTGCACATCATCTGCTGGTTTGGCATTCTTTGCACTTTTTATGTGAGTGAAATTTATTCCCAGGTGCACTGGGGGTTTTCCTTTCATTTTTTTTTCATCACTTCATGTTAATTAATTATTTTCACATAAAACATTAAAATTTATAAAGTAAACTTTCTTCATCATAAAATATAATATATTTTGTAACACGTTGCCAAATTTTATGTCAACAAGTTTGTAAGTTTTTTTTCTGTTAATTTTTTTAAAAAGATAACCCATTTTTGGTTGGTGTGCCCCCTTTTAAAATATATTCACCCTGAAAACTGGTCTCCCATGATTACGGCCTAGGAAAATCAACCCAAATATTGACCTCTCGTCCTTTAAGAGTGATGTTTTAGTGTATTGAAGATGTTTAACAAGAATAACTGCTACAGCCGGTATAACAGGAAACCACAATTCTCCAGTATTTTTAAGACTTCTGGAAATACTTGTATAACATTTATTTTAACTCTTAGGGAAAATAAAAGTCAATTTTGTTAATTTATAGAAACAAGTGTTAATTTTGACACAAGCTAACAAATCTTACAGGTAATTGTTATATGATTCCATTTACACATTTTATTTATTTATTTTTTTGTTTTTTTTATGCACGATCATATAGTTTTAGTACATGGTTTGATACAAAATGTTTGATGAAAGGGTAAAATATATATATATATATACATTTTACTTCAGACTTGGTTGTTCTTTGGGTAGAATGACAAATCAGGTAACTTCTGTCTTTCTCAAGCCTCTTGCAGATATACTGAAAGAAAAATGTTGAGAATTTCCTTAAAGATTCAGTAACTTCTCTGTTTATGTAATAGATCTGCTCAAAAGACTCGTGTAAATGTAAACATGTCAGGTTTCTAATTTACAAAACTTTCAAACACGTAAATAAAGCACATACTGTCTGTATAATATGAGATTTTATTTAACACAGTCCCTGAGAAATCACTGAAGATTTCAAGATACCAAACATTTAGTAAATGAATGCTGCAGTCATTTAGATCAGTTTTGTAGGATAGAATTCTGAAAAGTTTTTGACTAAAATTTGATATAACTGAAATTGGAAGAATGGACTAGAGGAGTAGAGTGAGATGATGGGAGTACACCTTTAAGAAGAAAGAGGACCCTGATGGTCAAATTCAGATGTACCAAACTCAGAAAACAGCTTATAGTATAAAAAGAATATGCTAAATCAATGAAGAAAGCTGTTGGAGGATGTTAGATGATGGTATTAGATGTACAGAGCAAAAGGCAACTATATAATAGAAAGAAACTACTTGTAAGGAACTTAGCTAAGAATTTGGAAGATAGTACAAGAGAGCGATATTACATTTACAGAAATGAGCTAAGAAAATGGAAGATAGCACAAGAGAAAGATACTACATCTACAGAACTGAGCTAAGAAAATGGAAGATAGTAAACAGGAAGGTATTACATTTAGAGAACTGAGCTAAGAAAATGGAAGACAGTACAAGAGGAAAATACTACATTTACAGAACTGAGCTAAGAAAATGGAAGATAGTACAAGAGGAAGATACTACATTTAGCTAACAGCTAGGAAAATGGAAAATAGTACAAGAGGAAGGTATTACAGTTAGATAACAGCTAAGAAAGTAATCATAGCAGTGTCTCTGAGTGTCTGCGGTTCTACGATAACAAAAAAATTAATTAATTATAGTTAATATCAACACACCAGCTTATGCAAATACATATAATATTTTCAGCATGTGTAAGATTTTGCAATAGACATGACAGCAAATAAAACTGAACATACATACAAATTGTCGCCAGATACAGACCGTAAAAAATTAAATGTATGCATCAAGTTATTAAAAACCCACTGAAACTGACTGGAGGTTGCTTAAGAGATAAAGAATGGGACTACTGCATCCTCAGGCATGTCGTACAAGGAGGCTTATTTGAAGTTGCACATAGGCCTGGCAACTTCATCATGTAAAACAAATTGCCACAAAAACCACCACTGTAAGAGCATGTAAATGCTTGATGCAGGCTTCCTGCAAGGGGACCAGTTGCAGTGATGGCTCCATACTACATAAGGAGTACACAGGGACATGAATGAGTGAAGATGGTAATATAGTGCTAATTAAATTACATTACCACAAAGACAACCATTCTGTTTCCCTCCTAGTAATGCAAACTTTACAAGAAAGTCATAATCTACTTCAGTGGCTTCGTATAGAACAGCATTTTATTTTAGAAGACACAATACACAGAACAAGTATACACAGGTACTTGAGAAAGAAAAAAGTCTGCTGCAAGTTAAAATAAAGTAAAACAGAAAGTAAAAAAAAAATAACGACAGAATACAAAATAACAGGCTGTGAGCAATTCCTTACCTATTGTGATGTGTAAATATTCCTTGTACAGTGTATGCTGTCCTATTACATAGTAGTTGCTGATTTTGATGCTGCTGATGCTGGTTCCTGTGAGGTAAGCTCATTACATGGTTGTAGAGGATGCTGGGTACAAAATTCTGCAGTAACAGCTTCTGTTCCTGGCAGGTTTTCAAATACTGGAAATCTATGGGTCCCTGAGAAACCCCACATGACTCCAACAGGAGGTACTGCAAACTGGGTTCGTACAGTAGGTACTGCAAACTGGGTTCTTGTAGAAGGTACTGCAAACTGGGCTTGGGAGTCTGACTTAGCAACCTTGGGAAGCTGTCCACTAGTGGATGCTTTCAGGGATGAAGTGTCTGAAAATCGGAATTAGTCCAAACATTAATTCACTGAAAACTACAAATACATGTTAACTTTTAAGATATGATAAAAAGAATTAAATGTTATACCTAAACTGATTGTTTGTTTCTTATGAGTGCCGTCAGTACATTTTTGTAAGATTTTTATAATGGGGTAATCAGTAAAGAAAAGGTAATCTGGGACTCCCATGTAAAATTTACAAGACAATGTTTTTACTGAATATTAAAAAAATAAATAATTGGTTTGCAAGAAATTTACATCCACATTGTTTTTTTTTTAAATAAACATTTTCTGTTGGCCATTTTCTTTTTCTTACATCATG
The DNA here is from genome assembly GCA_024509875.1 of Oreohelix idahoensis. Taxonomy (NCBI): domain Eukaryota; kingdom Metazoa; phylum Mollusca; class Gastropoda; order Stylommatophora; family Oreohelicidae; genus Oreohelix; species Oreohelix idahoensis. Next base: position 178,760 of record JAMPIV010021329.1, read on the forward strand.
CTCTGAATGACCACAATGTTTTTTATTATTGAAGTTTGAGGCAATACAAAGGATTTACGTATTTGCTGTTAACAAGCTAATTATAGGAACTGTAAAAAAAAAAAAAGATATTAAAATTGAGGAAAGGGAAAACATCCTGCCGACATGTGAAAATACAGAAGAACTTTTTTATATTGTTTTGCAGCTTTCTTTTTCTTTTATTTATTGCTTTGTTTTGTAAGGGGATTTCTCAATTTTCGTAGCAAGGCACACAAAAGAATCTGTTTTTATAATTCATAAGCAATATTACTCTAAACCTATTAGGATGCTTACCTCTATTTAAAGATTTACTGCTAAAGTATAGGAAGTTGTTTGTGGTTCATTACTGTTGGAGAGAACCTGAGGCGCAGTGAAAGAAAGTATGTGTAGGTCCACTGTTGGAGGGGGAGTTTGAGTCCCAGCAAAGGAGGTATGTGCAAAATCTTATTGGTGGAGGGAGCCTGAAGCAGTGACGTAGGCACATGTGCAGCTCCACACTGATAGAAACCTGGCGGTACATGGTTTGAGTGATTCTGAGATCCACTGTTGGAGTAAGCCTGAGGTTCACTGCAGGAGTAAGCTTGAGACCCTAATGTTGGAAGGAGCTCTCGAATTAATCAATGTTGAAGAACGCCTGAGACCAACATGTCACAGGGAGCCTGGGATACCACTGCTAGGGGATGTTGCCCCTGATCCATCACTTAACTGTTAATAATAAAAAGGCAAACAACTTATTACAGCCATGCCTGCTATATCCACTATAATGTTGCTGAGGTCACGGTAACAGTTTTCACTCCCAAATAAGAACCTGAAAAGATCAAAAGTAGGCTTTAATCAATGTCGGATTTTATGTTTAGGGTTAATATTTTTTTTATAAACCTATAATTAAAAATATATTAAAGTCCTAAGATAATCCCCCTTGAATAGAAACTTTAATCAGAAAGACTGTTTTGGTCAAGCGAGTAACTTTATAAGTAAACAAAAGAAACCAAATAAATTGCATGTTACCATGTGTCCTATAGTTTTTACTGATCTGTCAAGGGGGTAGAGGATTTAACTATTTGATTAGAGATGAACATCCCCCCCTTTTTATCTTCCCCCATCCCCTCCCATCTCTCCCCCTCCCTCTTCCAACCCCCCCCCTGATTGTTTAACTTGGGCCGCCTGAACCCAGCCTTTCTTTTACAGCCAATCCAAGTTGGGGCGCCAAGGACCCTTCCCTA